>CM053793.1:365178734-365778734 GCA_028749045.1 Cupressus sempervirens
GTGTGTTTTTTGCATCGCCTCATGTTGCATGCCATTCAATTTTTTTTGTCACCTTGTTTGGCTTGATTAGAGATTTGACTTAGTATCCTCTACAAAAATATTAGGACCATGCAATTGGAATGATTAGAGGACATTCTGATGTATTTTATATCCTGATCTGAAGATGTACTTTTAAGTTGGGTTTGTGGACTTTTGATTTTTGTTAAAATTATTGGACCTCGGTTAAAATAAACTCAAATCATGAAGTTTATTTGACCCTTAGTCATTTGACCACATTTTAGAAATGTTTTTTCATTTTCATTGATGTCTATGAAGTTTGAGTTTTGGGTGTTTTATTGTGCCTTGTTTTGCTTGCCACCCATATTATATTGGGATTTTGGAAATATATGTTTGATTATGGAAATGGATTGTATTACATGTTCCATTTATGTCATGGTTTTAGATTTAGGAAATTGGGACTTATGTTGTATTCATACTCCAAAATATAGGTCAGTTGAGAGAGTTTTTGTGTACTTGTAACATTGTTATATTTCTCATATCCAACCCTTACATTGGTGTTATCTTATTATATTCGTGAAGTTGGTTATGCCCACACACAAGCATGTTCACATGTGTATGATGGGATCTTGCAAGACCCAAACTCTCGAAGGCCTATTGAGTGTTTATTCATTTGGGGGTTGGGTTGGGAACATATATTTCCTACAAGCACTCATCATGTGATGAGCATGGGTATGTACGGTATAGGTGTGCAGTGGTTTTTCTCACATACCCTAACCTAGAAGTAGATGAGAGGGTAATGTAAAGAATATTAAATGAGCGCTAACTAAAATTAACAAATGAGGTAATAAAACTTAATATAAGATATATGATATACACATCCGATATGTATCTGAGTGTATTAAGAGAGCTCATGCAAGGATGATATG
Organism: Cupressus sempervirens; assembly: GCA_028749045.1. Lineage (NCBI taxonomy): Eukaryota > Viridiplantae > Streptophyta > Pinopsida > Cupressales > Cupressaceae > Cupressus > Cupressus sempervirens. The sequence goes on from CM053793.1 coordinate 365,179,661, forward strand.
TTTAGGTATTAGCCAGTCTTATGTGGAAGTTGGTGTGAGATTGATGGGGACACAACCCAAGCACAGAATGGATACAACAGGAAAGGGAAAATTTTATTAACTATAAAAATATGCTACTATACTAAGTGCAGAGATATAGAATCCAAAATAGGCCCTATGGGCTTACAATAGCATAAAATTGGAGATAATTTCTCCTTTTAGTACCTCCTCTCAAACTCCACTCCGAACTGCCTTTTACAATGCCAAAAATGTTCTTAAATAGACCTCAGAAGGTTAAGGATTAGGAATACATTCTAGAAAGTGATAGTTGGCATCCACCGACCAAATAGAAGGCTCTAGAAGTCACATTAGAAGTCGGCACAAAATTAGAAGAATCCAGAAATGATAATCAAACTTTTGGGAGGCATAACTTTTGAACCATAGCTCTGATTGACGAACCGTTAACATTTTTGAAAAGCTCTCGAAGCGCTTTATAGCCCTACAGATGAGCTTTTATTGTCCCCCATTTTTTGGCCCTTTTTGAGGTCATTTAATGCCCCTAACCTGACTTTGAAGCATTCTTAGGAGGTCTCCAAAAATTGAAAAACTGTAATAACTTTCAAACCGTGGGGTCTTTCGACCTGATTCTTTTTCTGGAATGCTCTAAATTAAAATTACAATCTTATGACCAATTTACACCTTCTATTTCACCAAAATGATGGATCAATTACATACTCCTATTTTTTTAGCATTTACACATATCCCAAGGTGTTCAAATACTCTATCCTAGAACACTGATAGTGGAACTGTGAGAGTTGGAACCTTTATTTGACCAAAATGGGTATCCAAAAATGAAAATAGATGAAACAAAAACTAAGTCTAAGTACATTTTTTTGGTTGACTCAAGATTGCCCTTATACCTCTAGATGCTCCTACATCAGAGATCACAATGTAAGGCTCCTCTTGGAGTAGAACTACACCTAGTATGAGGCCTCTCAATGTAATTGAGCCATGCCAATAATAGCTTGGGCTTGGTGAATCAATGCAAGTTATACTCCATTAGAGTCCCTAGCATAGTTATCTTATAGTGTGTCTAGGCAGTAATTTGATATATTTTATTCTCTTTATGATCATTGTGTTCCATTATGTACTAATTCGTTTGTGTAAGCCTTGTATTTTTTGGCTTAAGAAAATGTAATTAAGTCACTATCTTCATCAACATGACAAGTGTGGGCTAAAGGTTCCCAAATAGTTGGGAGGTATATCAACCTATACTACTATTGGGGACTAGAGTAAAAGGATGGTCTTCTAGTTTGAGGCTAAGGCTTAATGTTCACTTGGTTCTTTTGGAGTATGTTACTTGTGATTTATTCTTTATGCTTTTCCTTTGATGCATTTGGATGTCATGTTATATGATGTTTTATATCCTTTCTTTGGTAGAGATTTATCTTTGGGATTAGAATGGTAGATGTACTATTTTTCTTACTTTTATGTATTAATGTTATTTAGTGTCCATTTCTTGATATAAATGTACCTGGTACTCCCCAAAAAATGAAATTGTATGGAATAATCACTTAGGAACTTGTATTTGGTCTTTAAAATGAATATCATATCAAAGGTTAGTATGATTAATTGAATTACTTTTATATGATTAATTCACATAGGTGGAAATGCATGTGTTGGTAAGTAGTGACACTTGGAGATTTTTCATTGGTCAGTTAGTTGAGTCTTTTGTTGCGATCTTATGATTTCCATTGCGTGTATTTACACTTTAACATTTAAAAAAAATGTTAGTCTAATTTTTATCCTTGTTTCGAAGGATCTCTAGGCTAGGCATTAAAACTTCTTTCTAGCTCTAAATTAGTCCCCAAAAATATACATTAAGCTTCCATTATGCTGACAAAAAGTTGTTGGATAAAATTTTCTAATTGTGTGTTGTCTTTGATGTCACACAAATGTCATATCAGTTGTCACTTAGTGCTTACCAAGCTCACTTGTTCAGCAAGATAGTTTTCCTTATCTACTGAGTGTTCCTAAAGTTTATTTTGCAAAGATAGTGTCTACTCAGCTCACTCAGGTGTCAAAGAAAATTATGGTAGAAAATAGTGTTAACCGAGTTCTCATGACTAACGAAGAAAAGTTGGACAGATTTATTGCTAACCAAGTTCACTCGATTGCCAAAGGATTTTTGCAAATTCGCAGTGTTAACCAAGCTTCTATTAGTTAACACAAGAAATCATCTCAGAACCAGTGTTTACCAAGTAGGGTTGGCTAATGAAGAATTTTATTATTTTGGCATATGAAGCTTAACTATTTCAAGTATTTTTCTAGCCGACTATGGTAATGATTATTGGTCATTCTAGTTTGTATTGAGCTGACTTGACAAATTAGATGATATAAATATAAGGTCAAGTTGTGATTTTCAAGTGTGTGCAAGTGTGTTGATTGAATTGAAAAAGAAAGAGTGAGAGCGAACTTGAAGGATAAGTAGATATTCTTGTGGAGAAAAAGAGTAATATTCAATCAGGAAGGATCAAATTGTAAGCAGAATAGAGATCTTGATTCAACAATTTAATTGCATCACAATCAGGTCATTTCATTGTTACTCTCTAACCATTGTAGTAGTGATCTAAAATCTCTTAACAGAGTTGGTTTAATAGCCAGTTGTAAATCCTCTAACAAGGTGATAGTTCCATTGAATTATTTTAAGACCTCTCACAAGGCCACTCCTAACAGGGTGATTAAGTCATCTAACAAGGTCACACATAATAGTTTGTTTTGTAACCTTTAACTGCGTTGGCTCCTAAAAGGGCTCACTTCAGAAGAATTAAAATTAGTAACTAGTTACATTGGTGGTTTATCCCATATTGGGTTTCCACATTAAATTTGGTGTCTCATGTGTTCATTTCTTTTCTCTCATATTTTCAATTTATTACTGTTAATGTTAGATCTGCTAAAGTAATACATACTCTGCATTTATCGAGTTACAATAGTTTTTGTATGTTTACCAAGCTGCAGTAGTAATCAATTTTATCAGTTTGTTTTTGTTGACATCTAAGGGATCTGGGATTTATTTTTGTGGTAATTAATTCCCCCCCTTGCCTCAGTTACTCCTATATTTCCAACAATTGGTATCAGAGCTTTTGGGGATTGTAGGAAGGTTTCAAGGACCTAAGCTAAAGATCAAGATGTCTTATAAGAGAGAGATTCCAAGGCTTAATAGAGATAAATTTTCACCATGGAAAGGACTCATTAAGCTTCATCTGGCTACCATTAGTGATTCACGTTCCAAATATCTTGATGTAGAATACAAAACTCTTCTTGGTACATTATCTGTTGAAGATCTTGCTGAGAAAAAGAACCATAACATCATGATGATTGACATTGCATCTACTCCTAGCTATGAAGAATTTGATGAGGTCAAAGATTGTAAAACTACTTTTTAAATGTGGAACAAACTCAAGGACATCTATGGTGGTGATGAAAATGTAAAGAAAGCCAAAGCAAAAAGCCTTAAAAGACAATTTGATCAAATGAGAATGACAGAAGATGAAAATGTTGCCAAATATCTGGAAAGAATTAAAGCCAGTGTCAATGCAATTAGAGCATCTAGAGGAGAGATCAAAGTAGAAATTGTTGTAAGTAAAATTCTCAGAACTTTGCTTCCCATCTGTGCAATTAGAGTATCTACTATTCAAGAAGTAAGATGTGATTCAAATAACAAGATAGGTTTGGATGGCCTAGTAGGAAGATTGATAGCTTTTGAGCTAGACAACTTTGACAATTATGTTCCAGCATCGAAAAATATTGAATCTGCATTTGAGGCCCAACTTTCTCTCAGAGAAAAAGGAAAGAACATAAAGGACAATCAGTTTGACAGTGAAGAAGAAACTGAGGAAAGCTCAGATATTGATCTTGAAGTTGTTGAAGCTTTGCTTGCAAAGAAATATTCTAGAAGTAGAGGAAAATACAAAGGTAAAGTTCCCCTAATCTATTTTTCACGTGAAGAAATTGGTCATAGTGCTGCCAGGTGCCCAAACAAAAATAGCTAGGATGAGAAGAAGATTCAAAAATACAAAGGCAAAAAGGATTTCAAAAATCACAAATCATACAAGGACAAAGGTAAGAAAACTTTCTTTATGGCTAAGGATTCTAATAACAGTGAAGATGAAATAGTATACATTGTTGTGAAAGATGAATTTGATGATGAAGGAGATAAGATGGCACTTATCTCTCATGTTAGTAAAAATGATACATGTATCATAGATAGTGGATGTTCACACCATATGACTAGAGATAGAACAAATTTTGAACATTTTGAACATTATGATGGAGGTAGTGTAAGATTTGGAAACAATGAACCTTGTTGCATCAAAGGAAAAGGTTGTATCTCATTAACCAATGAACTTGTATGTGACAATGCTTACTGGGTTGAAGGACCAAAAAATAATCTGTATAGTATGGCACAACTAATCAACATTGGATTCAAGGTAGAATTCATGCATGGCAATGAAAGACTGCAAGATGACAAAGGGAAACTGATTGGATCAGGAAAACAAGCAAAATGTAACCTATTTTATCTTGATATTGGTGATTTCTCATGTCTTATTGCTCAAGTAGAAGAAATTTGGTTATGGCACTGAAGGTTATGTCATGTGAACTTTGATAACAAGGTGAAAATCAGCAAATTCAGGAAAGTAAGAGGTATTCATAGTTTGAAGAAACTAGATGTTGGTTTATGCAAGAATTGTCAAATTGGCAAAATGGGAATGACTAATTTTAAAATCAAACACTATCAATCTAAAGATATCTTGGAAATTGTGCATACTAACTTATGCGGACCTATTGGAGTAGAAAGCTATAGTGGAGAAAAATTATTTATTCTTTTTGTTGATGTCTACTCTAGAATGATGATTGTTATGTATCAAAGAGAAAATTCAGAAGCATTTGAAGGTATTTGGCTAGAGTAGAGAAGGAAACATGGAAAATATTGAAATGCTTAAGATCAAATAGAGGTGGTGAATTCATCTCCTATGAATTCAATAACTTTTGTATTGAAAGAGGAATCAAAAGATAGGTATCAGCCCCTGGTACTCCCGAGCAGAATGGGATAGCTGAAAGAAGAAATAGATCCATCATGGATTGTGCAAGGACTATAATGGTTGAAAAGAATGTTGCTATTAAATACTCAAAGTAAGCTATCAATATTGTAGTCCATATTTTGAACTAATTTTAGTTGAAGAAGGATTTAGACAAGACTCCCTATGAACTATGGTATGGCTACAAACCCAATGTAAGTTACCTAAAAGTATTTTGAAGTAAATGCTATATCTTGAAAGATTCTAGAAAAGGAAAGTTTGATGTTAAAGGTGATGAAGGTATATTTCAAGGATACTCCTACAGAAGGAAAGCATATAAATTTTTGAATTTGTCTACTCACAAAATCATAGAAAGTGAACATGTGAGAATTGATGACTTTGCAGAGAAGGCTAGCAAGAAAGAACCAAAAGACTATAGAAGATTTGTTTACTTTGAATCTGATACTTTTTCGGGCATATTTGAAAATAAGGAAACTTCATCTAATGAGCCCAATGTAGTTATCAAGTTGCAAGAAGTTCAAACTGAGTCATAGGGACCCGAGTTACAATTTGAAGCTACCAAGTTGACACCTACCGAGTCTGAAGGACCCAAGCCACAAACTAAACAACTAGAGTCTCAAGTTGAAATTCAAGAGGAAGAAAATGCAATTCATTCAAAAGGCAAGGAACCTATATTGGCTAAGTATGTCAGAAGGCACCACACACCTGATCAGATTATTGGAGATAAATTAGAAGCTACTATGACAAGAAGTAAGCTAAAAGTTACATGTTCACTTATTGAATTTGAACCTAGAAGTGTTAAAGATGCATTGGAAAATGAAAGTTGGATTGAGGGTATGAATTTAAAAATAGTACAAATATAGAAGAAAAAAACTTGGACCTTGTACCTAGATTTAAGGATAAAAATGTGATTGGAACAAAATGGGGATTCAGGAATAAGTTGAATGAAGATGGTAAGGTATCAAGAAACAAAGTAAGATTGGTATGTAAAGGCTACTCTCAAGAAGAAGGCATTGATTATGGTGAAACTTTTGCCCCTATTGCAAGATTGGAAGGTGTTAGGACCTTACTTGCATATGCAGCACACAAAGGATTCAAAGTATATCAGATGGATGTTAAATTTGCATTTCTCAATAGTATTCTTGATGAATAAGTCTACATTGAACAACCAAAAGGTTTTTTTGATCCACACAAAAGGGACATGGCCTACAAATTAAATAAAGCAATGTATGGTCTGAAACAAGTTCCTAGAGCATGGTATGAAAGGTTACACAACTACCTTATACAGATTGGTTTTCAGAGAACAAATGATAACAGTAGTTTGTATATCAAGGAAGGACCAGATAACAAGATTGTGTTGGCAAAGATATTTTTCATTGCTACTCTATTTATAGGTAATGATGATCTATGGAAAGAATTTTCAGAGAAAATGAACAAAGAGTTTGAAATGTCCATGTTTGGTGACATAAAATTCTTTGCTGGATTGCAGATGCAACAGAGCAAGAATGGTATCTACATTACTCAATCTAAGTACATCAAGGAAATACTCAAGAAATTTGGAATGGAAGATTAAAAACCAGTTGGAACCCCCATGTGTACTAGACTAAAGCTTACCAAAGATGATGACTCCAAAGAGGTAGATCAGACCTTATATAAATCAATGATTGGGAAATTATAGTATGTAGTTCATACAAGACTTGATATTGCTCTAGCAGTTGGTATAGTGGAAAGATTTTTAGCAAAACCTAGATAAAATCACATTATGGCAATTAAAAGAATCTTGAGATATTTGAAAGGCACTAAAGACTATGGTTTATGGTACAAATTTGGAGGAAACTTAGACCTAAAGGTATTCACTGATACTAATTGGGCAGGAAATCTTGATGACAAAAAAAGCACAAGTGGTGGAGCATTCATTCTTGGTAAAAGGTTGGTATCTTGGACAAGCAAGAAGAAAAACTGCACATCCCAATCCACAACAGAAGCAGAATATGTTGCAAAAGCACTAAATTATTCTAACATTTTTTGGTTCAAACAATTCTTGGAAGGTATGAAGGTTCAAATCAAAGAACCAGTTGTCATGTTTTTTGATAACACCAGTGCAATTAACATATCAAAGAACCTAGTGATGCATTCTAAAACTAAGCACATTGCTATAAAATATCATTTTGTCAGAGAATTGGTGTAGGACAAAGAAATTAGATTGGGATATGTCCATACAAAAGATCAAATTGCAAACATATTTACCAAGCCATTACCTAAGGATGCATTCCTATATCTAAGAGGTAAGTTAGGGGTCATTCCCCTATTTGAAGCTCACTAAATGAAGTTTTAATCATGCATCAACAAGAACCAAGGTTAAGATGAATAAGTTGATGCAACATAGTCAAGAGAATATTGCATATGAATCAGTACTCAAGGTACATTGTACTAATTTGTTATGTGTTGTCTTTGGCATGTGCTATCAAAGAGGGAGAAGTTTACTGTCATATCCTTTTGAAATTTGTTTATATCTTTCTAAGGGAGAAGTATACTTTCATAGAAGTTATGTAATTTCTTCATAGAGGGAGATTACTACATGAAGGAGAAGCTTTTGGTGAAAAATATCTCCCTTTCTATCAGAGAAAGTCTTATTCTCAAATTTCATTGTGCTATGACATGTTGTGTTGCCATCAATGCTAAAGAGGGAGATTGTTGGATACAATTGTCTAATTGTGTGTTGTCTTTGATGTCACACAAATTTGATATTAGTTGTCATTTAGTGCTTACCAAGCTCACTTGGTCAACAAGACAGTTTTCCTTGTCTACCAAGTGTTCCTGAAGTTTATTCTACAAAGACACTATCTACTGAGCTCACTCGGGTGTCAAAGGAAATTATGGTAGAAAATATTATTAACCGAGTTCTCATGATTAATGAAGGAAAGTTGGATAATAGAGTTAGTGTTAACTGAGTTCACTCGGTTGCCAAAGGATTTTTGCAAGTTCGTAGTGTTAATCGAGCTTTTGTTGGTTAACACAAGAAATCGTCTCTGAACCAGTGTTTACCGAGCAGGGTCAGCTAATGAAGGGTTTTTTAATTTTGGCATATGAAGCTTAACTATTTCAAGTATTCATTCTAGCTGACTATGGTAATGATTATTTCTCATTCTAATTTGCATTGAGCCGACTTGACAATCTAGATGATATAAAAATAAGGTCAAGTTGTGATTTTCAAGTGTGTGCAAGTGTGTTGATTGAATTGAAATAGAAAGAGTGAGAGGGAACTTGAAGGATAAGAAGATATCCTTGTGGAACAAAAGAGTAATATTCAATCAAGAAGGATCAAATTGTAAGTAGAACAGAGATCTAGATTCAGCAATTTAGTTGCATCACAATCAAGTCATTTCATTATTACTCTCTAACCATTGTAGCAGTGATCTAAAATCTCTTAACAGAGTTGGTTTAACAGCCAGTTGTAAATCCTCTAACAAGGTGATGATTCTATTGAATTATTTTAAGACCTCTCACAAGGCCAATCCTAATAGGGTGATTAAATCCTCTAACAAGGTCACACCTAACAATGTGTTTTGTAACCTTTAACTAGGTTGCCTCCTAACAGGGCTCACTTCAGAAGAGTAAAAAATAGTAACTAGTTACTTTGATGGTTTTTCCCATATTGGGTTTCCATGTTAAATCTAGGGTCTCATGTGCTCATTTCTTTTCTCTCATGTTTGCAAGTTATTACTGTTAATGCTAGATCTACTAAAGTAATACATACTCTGCATTTACCGAGTTACAACATTTTTTGTATCTTTACTGAGCTGCAATAATAATTAGTTTTATTAGTTTGTTTTTTTTGACATCTAAGGGATCTAGGATTTTTTTTTTTGGTAACTGATTCAACCTCCCTCCCCCCCTCTGTTACTCCCCCTATATTTCCAACAAAAATACATTTAGTAATTGTGCAATTAACAATTTTATTTTCTCCCCTATATGAAGTATGTGATGAAGTATCTTTCAACACAAAATCTATGAATTATCCATAGCCCTCAAATACCATATTTTTGTACTCAATCCCCTCCATTTCCTTTCCTTAAGTTTGCATCCATATTTTATATTAAGTCTTCCATTTAATGCCCTCACTCTAGGGTAAAATTTGCAAAGGAAGGCAAAAATATATGAATTTTTCCTACCATAACAAATCCTTGAAAAAACTATATAGTAAAGAAGTACACATCTTCATACTTATCTCTTCAGGAGTCAAGGACTTAACAAAAAGAAAACCCTCTTGTACTTGTTATTTAAATTGAAGAATTTCTTGGTAAAATGCTAGCTTGTCTAGTTAGGAGATTTGAAGCTACAAAGGTCATCAAATTGGTTTATCCCTTTCTAAAAGATGATTAATATGTTTAGGAAAAGCTAAAACCAATGATTTTCCTTTCTATTATACAAGATGATTCCACCAAATAGATGAATTAGAAAAATTGGAACCATGTTGTAGAAAATTATCTCTCCACTTGAAATAGGAACAAACAAATTGTCATGCCTTTTAAATGGATCGTAGAGGAGAAAATAATTAAACACAAAAAAATGGGGAAAGTATAATTTTATCCATCCAATTTTCCAACTAACATTTTTTATTTAGCTAGAGAAGTTCTATGTCAAATGAATATTTTCCATTGTTCATGACCCAAAATGGCTCTTATTATCCTTTTGGAAAATAAAAAAATTCCTTAAGACTTGGGAAAGCTTGTGTGTGTAATAATGTAATGATATAGATTTAAGTAAAAATTGATAAAGTGGCTTTGGAGGTGGCCCACATGTAAGAGCTCTTAGCTTATTAGGCGTATTATTTCTGCACGGTGGCAAAGGTGTTGCCTGATGCTATTTATGTAGATTGCATGCCTCCCTATGGTCATCATAGGGGTCATAACTCTTTCAATCACTACTTCCACATCCCTAGGTCATAGCCTTCTCACCACAATGGTGATTTTGGAGTTCATTAGTATTCGATTCCTCCTCCCCTAAGGCATGGTTCTAGTTGGTCCCTAATGGATCCCCCTGTTGCTCCTACTCTTGCACAGACTTCTACCAATCCAAATCCTAAGTGGTATTTCCCCAAATTGGACTTGGTGACCTTACCTCCTAGACCAAATGGAGATAAAGATAAAAAGAATAATGATGATGATTCTATGGGTGGACTCCTCCTGAACCCCTCACCAACTCCATTGATGTATGGGGCCATGGTGATAGTGATCCTCTGATGAGGGCACAACATAAGTCAAAATGAACACAATAGGAAAAGGAGAATTTTATTATTAGAAATGATATGCTATTACATTCATTGTAGTAAAAATAGACTCAACTAGATGTGCTATGGGCTTACAATGTTATCAAATTCTCAGTAAGAACCCTTCTCACAGTACCTTCTCCCAAACTCCATAAAAATTGCCTTTACAAATGCAAGAAATGACCTTAAGTAACTTGAATTAGGTTTAGGGATAGAAATATATTTTAGAATATTCCATTTGGGATCTACCACGAAAGTAGAAATTTCTAGACAATGCATCAGAAGTCAGTGAAAATTTAGAAGAATCCAAAAATGGTAGTCCAACTTCTAGGAGGCATAACTTTTGATCTGGGACTCTGATTAACAAATTCTTTACACTTTTGGAAAACCCTCCAAGAACTCTATAGAAATGTGGACCATATTTTTTTGTGCCTCATTTTTTTGGGCTTGTACTAGGCCATTTAGTTCCTCAAAACTAACTTTACATCATTCTTAGGGTGTCTTCAGGCAACTTGAAACTATAATAACTTACAAACTGTAAAGCCTTTTGACCTAATTCTTTTTTCTAGAATTATTTAAATTACAAGTAAAATCATTCCTCCAACTTACACCCTCTAACTCATCATATTCATGGCTCAATTACAAAATAACCCATTTTCTACACTAGCACATATCCCGACTTACTCAAAAACACTACCCCTGAAAACCAATAGTGGAACTATGAGAGTTGGAATATCTATTGGCCCAAATGAGTATCCAGATATATAAACACATTAAATATAAAATAACACTAAGAATATTTTTGGGTGATATAGGATTGCTCTAACACCACTAGATGCTCCTACATCAAACTCCCAGGGTAAATTATAAAGTGACCCTATCATTTTATAACTTGTAGAGAATAACCCAAATGAGAAACCTATACCTTTGATAACTAGGTTGAATCTTATAATGGTCATCCCTTTGATTCACTAGGTTCTCCTCATCATGCATGTTTCTAGTCCTCTGACTAACACGACTATCTAGAATTTCTTCAATCTCCTCCTTCTCAGAAGTAGGAATGGTACATGGCTCTAGTATCAACTCCTCCTCTGCACCAACTTCATGATATTATATTAAGTCTGTAATATTTAAAATAGGGGAAATATGGACCCCATATAGCAACTTTACTTCATATGCATTTTTTGAATCATGTTTCTTCAAAATCTTGCAGGGACCAAGTTTATTCATCTTTAGCTTGTTATAGGTTCCCACTACAAATCATTCTTGCTTAAGTACACCATAACCGAATTCCCAACTTGGAATTCCTTATGTCTCCTCTTTTGATCTTCTCTATCCTTATACTATAGGTTCATCTTGGTAACATGTGCATGTACCTCCTCATGTAGGTTCTTGACCTGTTTAGCAAAGTCGGTGGCCCCAACACTAGTCCTCTCTCCTTGCTCCATCTTCCTCAACACTAGTGCAATCCTTAGACTACTCCCATACACAATCTAGAATGGTGATTTACCAATACTCCTATTCACAGAATTATTGTAAGAAAATTGTTCTTGTGGTAGAATCAAATCCCATTCCTTGGGCTTATCTCCTACTAAAAACCTTAGCAAATTGTCTAGACTTCCATTTGCCCCTTCTTTTTTTCCATCAGTTTGCGGATGATTTGTATAACTAAACTTCAATTCTACCTTCAACTTCTTCCACAAAATCCTCCAAAAATACCCAACAAAATGAAAGACCATGTAGGCTTACCACCTCTTTGGAAAAAAAATCTATTATATGTGCTACTCATGAGTCTAGTGGTATGGAATGAAATGCATCACCTTGGAGAACCTATCAACCACCACAAATATTCATTCATTACCCCCTTTTGTCCTTGGAAATCCAAGAACAAAATTCATACTTATGTCCTCCTAGGGCTTTGATGGAACAAGAAATGGTTGATAGAGTCCAGTATTCTAACTAAATCCTTTGGTTGTCTAATATACTTGACAATTCTGCACAAGATTCTTCACATCCTCTAACAATTGAGACCAAAAATAATGTTTACCAACAATGGAAATGATCTTATCTCAACCAATGTGTCTTGTCATTGCTCCACTGTGTTTCTCCTTGATCAAATTCTCCCTCATGGAACTCCTTGGAATATATAGTTGATTGACTTTGAATGACATACCATCTTGGATCATGTAATCTAACCACCTGGTCTTGTCTAGAGTAATAGGTAAGGATCCTTCCAAGCCTCTACAAGGTAAGGATCCTCAGGGTACAAATTCTTGAGTTCATTAAACCCAACTATTGTCACAAAATCTTGTACCCTTGTCCAAAGTTTTTACCTAAGGACAATCTTGTAAAACATGAAAACAACCTCCAAGCTATGGTACTTGAACTATGAGGTTGAGTCTCTGGAGAAGGTTGGATTCCTCTACTATCAGGATGCACTTAAACTACTCTTGAAGAGAAAAGGGAGGAGGAATACATGAAGGTAACAACCTAATCTATTCTAAGGAGGTTATGCACCAAAATTGGGTGTCCAAACCAATCTTTTCCCATACATGCACAATACCATTATCATGATAATACAAAGATATACAAATTTAGACTTGCTTTAATCTACTAGCTACTTATAGATCAAACAACCAAATGAGTGACACAAGGAAAAGGCTTCACTTCTTATCATTCATAGACAAAAGAGGTATAGAAATGTAGATTATAGATATCCATAGTACATTGAAGATAGGTAGAAAAATATTTCACAGTACATCAATGGTTGAAGGAGATAAGATAGAATGTCATATAATTTAGAGGCAAAGAGGGAATTTGTAGTAGCATGTCAGGGAAATACTAGAGAAATAGAGAAGATTTGACCCTAAGAAAGAGTACAACATCTTCTTTTATAGTGTAAGCCTAACTCAAATAGCTTCTACCCTAATGTAAAATTCAACCACTACATCATATTTACAGAGAATAATTACTGCAAAAATTGGAAAAGATCTAATCACAGCACAAATCCAAACGAGAGAAGATCACTTATCCAACAAAAAATCTCTGAGAGGAAAGGAATGGTGGACATTAACTTTTGACTAAATAGATGGACCAACGAGTGGCAATGGAATGTCCCTTTACATTTATCAGACCTAGGTAATGATGAAAGTGGTTGCAAGAGATTGAAAAGATTGAATCCATCATTAAGGGGTTGTTTCCACTATCATAGGTGCACCAAATCAATTGTGTTATTTGGTCAACTGGAATCAACCATCAAGCATTTCCACATGGACCAAACATCTCTTACAATTCCACCACTCTGCCAGCATTCAACCTTATATCTTATGTTTGACCACCTATGAATGTAGCTTTGCCACCATCTTCCTTCAATAATAGTTCTTTTTTGTAAAACCATGACCAATTGGTTATTGTTTCTTTGTAGCCTACCCTTGACATCCTTCATTAACCATCATGACCTTGCAAAAACTGAGATCCTAACCACATTTGGATTATCACCACTATGACCCAAAGTTCACCTTCTAACCTTGCAACCAAGTGAAACAAAGAAATTGCTTGATCGCAAACCTAACCATAGCTTCCCTATTAAATGTTGTGATAGTGCATTGGCCATAGATCTAAAAGATCTAACAATGTAAAATGTATCCTTGAAACACTGAACATTTTTCTATTACCATGTTGTCTCAACCTAAACCATTGTATGCAAAACTCACCCTTAACCAGGTGAAAACAACATAATTGCCCTATCAGGACCCTGACTTGGGTTGAACCAACTAACTCTGATAATGCGAACACAAAGCAATCACAAATTTTCCACTTGAACCCGAGTTGGTACTTAACCCACCATGACTGTGTGACTCACATGGTCGTAACTTGAAATTTTCTAAGGCATAACATGAAGACAAAGGATATAGCAAAAAATATTTCCTTAAAGCCCTAGGTGACTGTTGAATGACATATCATTTGAATTTGATTTTCTAATGGGAGGGAATTTTTAGCTAACATTTCTGGTGACTCGAGGGGGATGCAAGCCTACTTTGCATATGACTAGTGACCACTAAAAGATCTATTGTGCTATGGAGTCTCTTTGCAGCTCTTCAAAACTAGAACCAAGATTCTCTACAAGAAAACATGTGCTCAACACTTCTTGTAAAGGAAGAAATGATAGAAGGAAACTACTCTAACTATGTACAAGATACCTCATATTTTCCTCAAAAAAAAAGGCTTGAGATATATTCCATTTACTAGAACAGGAAGAATTTCACCATCAGGTTTGCTTAACTAGAAAGCATTGGCCTATTTGCAATTGATGATCACATAGGGACCACTCCATAAGGCATCAAATTTTAAATGTCTCCCTATTTTTGCTTTGTCTACATCCCATTTTATCACAAGATCACCCTCTCTAAAAAATTTGAACTTAGCCTTCTTATCAAAGCTTTTCTTTACCCATTGTTGATGTATTTCTAAGGTCTGTGTGACCTAATTTCTTTTATCCTCTAGCTCCATCAAATCTACCATTCTTACAAACATAGAATCATTTTAAATTAGTTCCAACTAATGAGCTAGCTCAAGGGGGAAACTCCAGTGAGATAGGAAGTCTAGCTTCCCTTCCATATACTAACATGAATGGAGAATTTCCAATAACCCTCTTAGATGTTATTATGTCAGCCCATGGGGTCATCTTTTATTTCTTCTACCAACATCTTTGATTATCCTCAATAGTCTTCTTGATGATTCTGACCAAATTATTATTGGATGACTTGGCCAAACCATTACCTTGACTATAGTAATTGGAAGATTTTCTTAAGTAAATGCCATGATCAATTGGCCATGTGCAAATCTAAGCTCCTACAAATGATTTTGTATTTTTTGGTATTATAGTGGAAGGAGCACCAAATTTGGTAACAATTACATTAAAAAATTTCACAAATGAAGCCTCTATACAATCCTTCAAGGCTACTACCTCTGTCCACCTTGTAAAGTAATATGTTGCATCCAAAATCCACCTATAACTAGAGCTAGAAAGTGGATCAATAGGACCAATAAAATCTAATGTCCATTGAGGAAAGGGCTAATCAACCTATATGGGGTGAAGTGGAAGGGTTGCAAGTCTCTATTTACCTGAGAAGAAAGCACACTTTTCACACTTCCTTACATGTCTGTGTTAGTCATGGAACAAGGATGGTCCATAGTAACTAGCTCTCATGATCTTCATTGTAGTGGTTCTTGCTGAAAAGTGGCCACCATCAGGACCATCTTGAAGCTCCTTAATCATTCTCTATGCTTGATCTGCACTAATACATCTTAACAAATCTTCACTGAAGTCCTTCCTAAAAAGAACAGCATCAACTATGGCATAGGGGATTGACTAAAACCTTGATTGTCTCCTTTTAGCTTTATCCAACCCTTAAGAATATCCATTTCTAGCTAAGAAGGTCTTCATATCATCTATCCAACCCCTTGGATTATCATTCCTCACCTCCTATTGTTCTACCAACATCAAGACAACTTCCTTATCAGTTTCATGAGATAAGATCATCTATTTGTACAACCCTTTCCCTCTTACTAGTTTGGTAATCTAGATATCCACATCTTACTCCATCACCTTAGTGATCCAACCTACCCATTTCTCACTCATATCTCTACTCGACAGGAAATTTATTACACTGGCATAGGGCACTAGCAAATGAATTTTGTTATGATACAAAAGGAGTTTAAATTTCTTCAAAGCTCTTATGACTACAAGGGCCTACTTTTCCACATACTCTTTCAGTCCTTCACTAAAGAAATTAATAGGGTACTCTTCATCCTTATCATTCAATTGAATCAAAACTACATAAATATTTGATTCATCACCCAAGGTGTAAAGAATGAAATCCTTATCAAAATTTTGATTAATGAGAGAAGGGGCTGAACCTATGGCTGCTTTGATCTTTTCAAAACTTGCTTTAGGTTCCTTGTTCCATGAGAAGACCATATTCTTTTTGAGGATGGCTATAAGAGGTTTCACCATGGTAGCTAAATTAGGAATAAATCTCCTCACAAAATTTATTCTACAAAGAAAACTTTGCAGACCTTTCTTGTGACAAGGAAGGGAAAGTGCATGTATTGCCTTTGTTTTTTCTAGATCAATGATCATACCATCCTTAGATATAATGTGTCCAAATAATTTCCCTTGATTAGTGGCAAAGACACACTTCCTTGGATTTAAAGATACACCATACTCTTTACATCTTACAAACACTTATCTGAGATGACCAAAATGCTCTGCTACATTTTTTGAATATATTATGATATCATCAAGGTAGACCAAAACAAACCTTTCAATCATATTTTTGAAGGCCATCTTCATTGCCTTTTGAAATGTGGCACTTGTATTTTTCATCCCAAAAGGCATTTTACTATAGGCATAGGTGCTCCATTTAGTAGTAAAAGTAGTCTTATATTTGTCAACCTATTTGATTAACACCTGATTATAACCTAAGATTCTATCCAAGAAAGAGAATCTCTCTGAACCACTAACCATGGACAATATATATTCCATGGAAGGGAGAGGATGATTATCTTTAAGGGAGGCTTCGTTAGGATCCCTAAAATCTACACATAATCTAATTTATCCATTCTTTTTCCTAACAAGGACAAGGTTTGCTACCCAAGAAGAATGTTTAATAGGGAAAATGGTATTGGCCTCAATTAATTTGGATACCTTATTTCTCATTAATGGCTCAATCTTTAGATTTATGAGTCTCTTCTTTTTCCTAATAGGCTTGATATTATCATGTAGATCTATGATATGTTGAAACAAGTTTGGGTCAAAACCCTTTAAATCATCATATGTCCAAGAAAATACATCATTAAATTCTTGACATAGATGAATAAAACATTCTTGCTTAGTTTTAGAACATACCCTCCCCATGTTTAGCATCCTTCCATCAGCAACTACAACTGTCATATGATCATCTTTGTTTGTAGAAAGATTCATGCCTCTATCCCTTGCTTGGACATCATGATTAAAGACACTCTCTAAGGTAATGAGACCCTTAGAGAACATATTGGATCTGAGGTTGATGATTTGATCAACATACTAGTTATGCAATCTTAACTTATTTCTATTTGAGAACTCTACCTCATTTTGTAAGAAACTCACAATTTGTGCATCAGATTTAAAGACCTGCCAATTGATATTATTATTAGGGAAATTAGATCTAACCACCATTTTAACATTCTATTTTTTCTCATCTTTGAGGCTCCTTGGAAAATCATAAGACACACCCACTGCCGCAAGTCTATCAGCATAGCTATTTCCTCTTCTATGGATGCTCTGAATATTAAATGCATTAAAACTTTCAAGCAAATCCCATACTCTATGTTTATAAGATTTAATAAAACCATTCTTAGTGATATTTTGATTTCTCATCTGATTAACCACTAACTCACTATCTCCATATACACTTAATGCTAAATTCCTCTCTTTTGAGCAAGCAGATGACCCTAAATCAATGTCTCATACTCAGCCACATTATTGGTACAACTAAATTGAATCCTAAATGAGAAATAGTACATTTATAATGCAAGAGAAACCAACATCACACTAGCCCCTAATCCATTTTTATTTCTTGATCCATCAAAATACATACTCCATATCCCACTTATGTCTTCTTTGATTTTCATTAAGTTGGGAACAAGAGAATCCTTTTCTGATATACAATAGGTGCCAAGGCCTATCTCAAAGGTTTCTAACATAAGATCAAACTAATATGTATTAGCCCACTCATTTAAGAGGAAATCAGGTATCTCAGCTAAAGAAGTGGCAGGCTCATTTTCTATGTCATTTTCATCTATTTCTAGGATGGTTCAGTTCATACTAATGAGATTAGAAGTGTAGGGCTCAATATGATGGAGGGCTAATGGTTTTGCTCTAATTGAAGCTTTGGTTCCATAACTTGTTCTAAAAAAACTGTATGACCAATCAAAAGATATGTAACCACCTATTTGGGCAATGAAATATCTTGAAAGACAAATGGAAAAGTGTGGCTTAACCTCAGCAATTGATATATCCTAAACTACGATACATCTAGGGCATTCATGTAAGGTCATTTCAACATTTCTAGGGATTCTCATAGTCTTGATACTACTACCATCTAACTACAATACATCCTTAACAATGGGTTCATATTTCACTTCTAAAATATTAGCAACACATTTGGGCATTATTGAACTACTAGCCCCTGAATCAATCATGCAGTTGTGGAATAGCTTATATCCTATAATTAGAGAAACATAAAATGGAGGAGGTCTAACCTTTTTACTTCTTTCTACCTCTTTACATAGTTGTACCAAACTCATGACATTCTCCATGCTAGGCATTTGATCTCTAAGCTCAATGCTTTCCAACTCCTGTTGCAATAGCCTCTTTTGTGATGGTATAGTAGCAACAACATCACTCATATAAATTTTCACAATTGTCTTCCTCATTTGATCTACCAAACAAAATATGCATTAGATGACTTGTTAGAAGCCCTTGATGTAGAAGGTTGATATGGAAAAACTTGAGGGTCATTCACATCTCTTCTACTTTCATGTTGTCTTTGTTGTCGAGGAACATTAGTAGGCTGTGACTATTATTGTGTTGTTGGGAAACTATTTGTACATGGGGCACTACACTTGATGTTGAATTTTCATTAGGAGAAGGAGGAGAAACCTCTTCCATAGCTCTTCTCTTGCTCTTGGTATTGTAAGCACAAGAATCCTAGCTTACATTACAATGCTCTTCCACTAGACGATTCATGAAAGAACAATCATCCTGATGAAAAGTATCAGCAAGTTGATTAGAATTGTTTTGTTGGGAAATTTCTTGCTCTAGTATAGTTCAAGTCAAGTATGATTTTTTCTTCTAACACATGCAATATCCATAGGAGTAGTTTCAAGAAAGGTAGAAATCTTTATCTTGGGAAAGATTGTTTTGAGGGATTAAAGCCCTATTTAGGTTGGTGACTGAAGTCTAGGGGTAGTTGATAGGTCTATTTTGATTGTGAGGGTGGTTAATAGGTCTTTTTTGATTATATGGGACATGACTCTAGTTTGGAGGTCTCCCATGAATCGTACCTTGACTCTAGAGTTGGAGAGGCCTATTATTTTGAGCTTGCTACCTCTTCATAGTTACCAACTCATTTCCCATCTTTTGTACTACTTCACTATTGTCCTTCATCCTCTTTTCTTGATCCTACATCCTCCTATCCACATTCTAAATTAGTTTCTCCATCATGGCCTCAATCCTATCAACTCGATTAGAGGATGTGGAGGCTATTGGAACCATAGCAAGAGGTTGACTTTCAGAGGACGTATGAATAGGGGCTACAATAGGCTAAAGATTGGGCATTTTACGGAAGAAAGGAATTAGGAGCCTTGGAGCTAACTTCCCTCCTTGTATCAAAATATTTTATGCTCTCATGCAAACCTCATAATCATTTGGTAGAGTGTCCCCTCCTATATATTGTAGAGTAGTAGCACTATCTCAGTTGAAGGCTCTAAGATAATACAAGAATGCATTACCAGGAGAGGGCTTCATTCTAGTAGATGTTATGCCCCATGTCTTCTAAAATCTATAATTGAAATTAGTCATACATTCATGGGCTGCCCTCTTGATAGTTGTCAATTTTTCTAAAAGTGATAGGTGATCACTTTTGTCCTCAAAATTCATGCATAGGGCTACCCCTAACCCATCCTAATTAGAAATAGAGTTATGAGTCAAACCTCTATACCATTGTAGCACTTTCCCTTTCAAGAATGATGCTAGTAGCCTAACAGCAACATCATCCTCGATGATGCTATGAATATTGCATTTGTTAGATACCTCTTGAATATGCTCAATAGGAGAAATGGAGGTTTCACCAGTAAAATCAAGTATACCTTTAAGATCTGATACTAGTATGTCATGCCTTTGGGCTAATAAGAGGGGGCTTCCACCACTAAAGTTAACAAAAGCATGAGCTCTATTCATGTAAGCAAGTGATCTATTGATATGAGCAGATGGTATTCTAGGCTAAGACCTAACGATAGGAGGAGTGGAGATGGATCTTGTAGGGTTATGTGCTACTACTACACTCCTAACTAGTGATAGAGATACCTTAGCCTTTCTTCTTGGATTAGAAAAAGAAAGCTCCTAGTATTGAAAATTACCTTTGGAAGATGCCCTTGTGTGTGTCTTGGGAATGAGTCACAACAACTTTAGTCTGAAACTAGATTCTGCTTGAAGCTTGGAATTGCTAAGTACCTTTAAACAAATGAGTCTCTTGAAGACTTTATACTAAAGGTGGTACTATTTCCTTGGCATGAACATGAAATCTCTCTATGATGCTAGTGAACTTTAAATGTTTTAATATGAGTTCCCACTAGGCATGCCAAAAATTGTTGTTGCAAAAGCTTGTACCCTTGTCCAAATTTTTTACCTTAGGACAACCTTGTGAAACATGCCAACAACCTCCAAGCTATGGGCCTTGAACTATAGGTTGAGTCTCCGGAGAAGGCCAACTTCCTCTACTATTAGGATGCACTTAAACTACTCTTGAAGAGAAAAGGTAGAAGGAATACATGAAGGTAACTATCTAATCTATTCTAAGGAGGTGATGCACCAAAGTAGGGTGTTCAAACTAGTTTATGCCCATACATGCATATTACAATTGTCATGACAATCCAAAGATATACCAATTTAGACTTGCTTTAATCTATTAGCTAGATATAGATCAAATAACCAAATGAGTGACACAAGGAAAAAAGCTTCACTTCTTATCATTCATATGCCAAAAGAGATAGAGAAATGTAGATTATAGATATCCATAGTACATCAAAGAGAGGTAGATAAAGCTTGCAGAGTACATTAGTGGCTGAAGGAAATAAGATAGAATGTCCTATAATTTAGAGGCAAAGAGGGAATTTACAGTAGCATGTTAGAGAAATACTAGAGAAATAGAGAAGATCTGACCATAAGAAAGAGTACAACATCTTCTTTTATAGTGTAAGAATAACTCAGATAGCTTCCACCCTAAGGTAAATTCAACCACTACATCAAATTTATAGAGAATAATTACCGCAAATACTAGAAAATATCTTATCACAATGCAAATTCATGCACGAGAAGATCAATTATCCACCAAACAATCTCTGAGAGGACAGGAATGGTAGTCATTAACTTCTAACTAAATAGATGGATTAATAGGCAATGATGGAATGTCCCTTTCCATTTATCAGACCTAGGGAACAATGAAAATGATTGTAGGAGATCAAAAACATTGGATCCATCATCAAGGAGTTGCTTCCACTGTCATAAGTTTTCCAAATTAGTTGTGTTATTTGGTCAACTGGAGTCAACCATCAGGCCTTGCCACAAGGACCAAACATCTTTTACCATTTTACCACTCTGCCAACATTCAACCTTATATCTTATGTTTGACCATCTTTCTTCAATAATAGTTCTTGCTTGCAAAATTATGACCAATTGATTATCAATGCTTCGTAGCCTACCCTTCACATCTTTCATTAACCATTGCAACCTTGCGAAGGCTAAGATCCTAACCACATTCACACTGTCACCACTTTGACCCAAAGTTCACCTTCTACCCTTTTGACCAAGAAAAACAAATAAATTACTTGATCACAACCCTGACCATTGCTTCCATCTTACATATTATGATAGTGCACTAGCCATAGATCTAAAAGATCTAATGGTACAAAATGCATCCTTGAAATACTGAAGATTTTAACCTTACTACACTATCACGACTTAAACCACAATATGTCAAACTCACCCTGTAACTAGGCAAAAACAACATAATGACCTTGTTCGAACCCTGACTTGGGTTGAACCAACTCTGTGACAATGCAAACATAAAGCAATTGTGCCTTCACCACTTGAACCAAAGTTAACACTAAAACCATCGTGACTATATGAATCGCATGTTTGCAAATTGAAATGTTCCAAGGCATAACATGAAGAAAAAGGATATAGCCAAAAAAAAATTCATGAAAACCCTCGGTGACTATTGAACGACTTATCATTTGAATTTCATTTTCTAATGAGAGGGAATTTTTAGCTAACACCAACCACTTCAACTTTCATTTCTATCAGCAAAAATCGTCTCCTACTTAATGCATTTGCAACCATATTAGATCTTCCACTTCTATGTTTCAATACAAATGTATAGCTCTGCAAGAACTCTACCCATTTCAAATGTCTCTGATTTCATTTACCTTGGCTATTTAAGTACTTCAATGCCTAATGATCAGTATACAAGACATATTATATTGGAAATAAATAATGCCTCCATTTCTTTAAGGCCTAAACTATTGCATAGAACTCTTGATCATAAACAAAATACTTCTTTGCATCATTCAATTTTTCACTAAAATGGGCAATAAGCTTACCGTCTTGGCTAAACACAACCCCAATAGCACTACCACTATAATATCCTATAATTGGCACATTGCCATATTAACCAACTTTGGTTTATTCAATTATTCCTAAGTCCTATTTTACTAAGCAATTATAATTCTAATAATTGCTACCTGACCTAGATATCAAATGCAGAAAACCCTAATCTACATTAATCTCACTATTTATTTAATTCCTAAGTATCAACTCAAATTAGCTACATAAACCTATTGATTTAATTTAATTTAATTATAAGTGTTCTACTTTAATTAAATTAAAATTACCTCTTAAGCTAATGTAAAAAGGAATTAAATACATTTAATTTAATAAGATATCTCCTCTTCTTAATTATTGAATTTAATTATTAAATGAATTAAAGTTATCCATTTATGAGGTCATATTCTATTTTATTAAATTAAATATTCTTGAAAAGGGATTAACTCCTTTTATCACTCAAAAGGAATCAATTAACTCCTTTTATCACTCAAAAAGGAATTAGTTAACTCCTTTTATCACTCAAAAAGGAATTAGTTAACTCCTTTTATCACTCAAAAAGGAATCAGTTAAATCCTTTTATCACTCAAAAAGGAATCAGTTAACTTCTTTTATCACTCAAAAAGGAACCGGTTTAACTCCTTTTATCACTCAAAGGAAACCATTTAACTCCCTTTTCATGAGAAAAATTCCTTTTATCACTGGCTCTCCTCTTCAATCTTGATCATCCATTTCAATTAATCTCGACCGTTGATTACCTCTTGGATTTTATAAAAGAAGCTCTCCTTTCCTCATTACAAGAGGAAGAATTTTGGAATTTGCATTGAACCTATGTTGGAATTCTTACTCATCTTTCTCACATTGTCCTAGCTTTATTTCTTGTATTGTAATATCATTTAGATTTTAAATATGCATCCATTTAGCATAGTATGCTCTTTCATTTTCTTAGTTTAATTATGCATTCTCATCTAGATTAATTTGCATTCTCATTTAGCTAAAATCCTTTATTCTAGAGGTCTAGTTGTTCGCTTCTCATTCTGAGAGCAAAGGTAAAATCCTTCTAGTTAGAAGGCAATAGGTCAATTTGTCAAATTATTTCAGATGAACAATTCAATGTTCATTTTGGGATGGTTTTGCATGTAATGATCATATTGAAGTGTGTGTGAGGATCTAAGGCCCACATTTCAATAACACATTTCTGGCGCCCACCGTGGGGAATTCTATGAATTGTGTTTAATCTTGTCATCTATTAATCGCCAAGTATTAGGACAATCTAAACCCTAACTCCTGAGAGTTGATTCTCATTCTAGGAACAATTCTATGAAATTTGACAACCTTTGTGCTATCAACTTTGGTATCTAGGTGTTTTATCTAGATTCCCTAAGGTCAAGCTTCGTTCTAAAAATAACCTTTAAAAGCTTATCAATCTTGATATTTAGGTGTTCTATCTAGATCCCCTAAGGTTAAGCTTAATTATGAAGATAATCTTTAAAAGCTTATCAATTGGTCTCTATATCATCTATTTTAGAACCAATCTTATTTCTTGATCTATGCTTCATACTTTTGATTTCTTTGAATCAAACGTGTTGCTTGCACATTCATTCAAAGAGGGGAAAATGTAATACCCCAAAATTGGCACATTGCTATATTAACCAACTTTGGTTTATTCAATTATTCCTAAGTCCTATTTTACTAAGCAATTCTAATTCCGATAATTGCTACTTGACCTAGTTGTCAAATGCATAAAACCCTGATCTGCATTAGTCTCACTATTTATTTAATTCCTAAGTATTGACTCAAATTAGCTACATAAACGTATTGATTTAATTTAATTTAATTATAAGTGTTCCTCTTTAATTAAATTAAAATTACCTCTTAAGCTAATATACAAAGGAATTAAATACATTTAATTTAATAAGATATCTCCTCTTCTTAATTATTGAATTTAATTATTCAATTAATTAAATTTATCCATTTATGAGGTCATATTCTATTTTATTAAATTAAATATTCTTGAAAAGGGATTAACTCCTTTTATCACTCAAAAAGGAATTAGTTAACTCCTTTTATCACTCAAAAAGGAATTAGTTAACTTCTTTTATCACTCAAAAAGGAATCAATTAATTCCTTTTATCACTCAAAAAGGAATCAGTTAACTCCTTTTATCACTCAAAGGAAACCAATTAACTCCCTTTTCATGAGCAAGTTTCCTTTATGACTGGCTGTCCTCTTCAATTTTGATTGTCCATTTCAATTAATCTCGACCTTTGATCACCTCTTGGGTTCTATAAAAGAAGCACTCCATTCCTCGTTATAGAGGAAGAATTTTGGAATTTGTATCAAACTTATGTTGGAATTCTTGCTCGTTTTGCTCACATTGTCATAGCTTTATTTCTTGCATTGTAGTATCATTTAGATTTTAAATATGCATCCATTTAGTATAGTATGTTCTTTCATTTCTTGGTTTAACAATTCATTCTCATCTAGATTAATTTGTATTCTCATTTAGCTAAAATCCTTCGTTCTAGAGATCTAGTTGTCTGCTTCTCATTCTGAGAGCAAAGGAAAAATCCTTCTAGTTAGAAGGTAATAGGTCGATTTGTCAAACTATTTCAAATGAACAATTTAATGTTCATTTTAGGATGGTTTTTCATGTAATGACCATGTTGAAGTGTGTGTGAGGATCTAAGGCCTGCATTTCACATACACAACCACTAGCATCACAGTCCACCTAGAACACTTTTTTTTAAATCAAGAGGTTCCAACACAGATTGCTATATCACCTTCTTCTTTATCAACTCAAAACTCCTTATAGCTCCTTTAGTCCATTTTAAATCTTCTCTATCCCCTCTCTTTGTTTCAGTTAGGGGTGCACATGTACTACTAAAATTCCTAATGAACTTCCTATAAAAACTAGCAAAACCATGGAATGACCTCACCTTAGTGGTAGACCTTGGATTAGGCCATTCCAAGATGACCTTCACCTTCTCTAGGTTCATTTTGAGGCCTTCAATGAATATAAAAACCCCCACATAGACTAACTCCTTTTTGAAAAAGGTACGCTTTTTCAAATTAATCAACAATTTCTCTTTCCTCAACCTCTCAAGAACACTACAATTGTCCATCAAATGTTCATCTAGAGACTTACTAAAAATCAAAATATCATCCAAATAGACAATAATAAAATTTCCCAAAAATTTCTTTAGTACCCCATTCATAAATCATATGAAGATGCTCAAAGCATTGGCCAATCCCAAGGACATGACTAACCAATCATATAGACCCTCTTGGTGTTGAATTCAACCTTCCACTCATCTCCCTCTCTTATTCATATCTGGTGATAACCACTCTTCAGATCTATCTTTGTGAAGTACTGAGCTCTATGCAAGAAATCCATAAGATCATCCATCTTGGCAAAGGAGACTAGTACTTGATGGTTATCTTTTTTATAGCACAAGAGTTTTTACACATCCTCCACTCTTCATCCTTCTTTGTTGCTAGTACTACACATACTGCACATGAAATTAGTCTCTCTTGAATTAAACATTTCCTCAACAACTCCTAAACTTGTCTATTTGGCTCCTTAGTCTTAGTAGGAGTCATCCTATGAGTAGTCTTGTTAGGAAAATTAGCTCCAAGGACTAAATCTATTTGATGACTAATTTTCCTGACTAGAGGTGACCCTTTTGGGACATTATCAAATATGATATCACCATACTCACCTAATAGACTCAAAACTTCAATGGTAACTTCACTACTACCTTCCTTGTCCTTTCTAAGAATTAAAGCATAACACATATGTTGATGTTTCATGCCACCCAAAGAATTTATCTCATCAACAGGACATACCCTAGCACTATTGCATACATTTTCACCCTCCTTTATCAAGGGATTCAACTTGTGATGAGCTTCATCCTTCATTAGAGAGCAAGTGTTTGCACGACCATCATGTATAGCATGCCTATCATACTACCACAACCTTCCCAACAACATATGTCATACATCCATTGGGATGATGTTACAGAGAACCTTGTCATGGTAACTCCAAATCTTGAACTTTACCAAACATTATTCACTGACCAGGACCTTATGATTATCCTACACATGGGGGTGTTTCTCCCTCTTGAGCTTTATCTTTGCGACCATCTCCTCTAACACCAAGTTTTCAATGCTCCCACTATCAATAATCACATCACAGCATCTACCCTCACACTTGCACCTAATACGAAACAAACTCCTCCTTTATCCAAGTTCAATCTCACTGCTTAGCAAGACCCTTTAATTAACTAAAACTTCTCCTCTTTCTATATCCTTTGAATGTGATGAGTTAGTGTCATCATCCACATTAGAAACCCTTGCTTGACCATCATGTATAGCATGTCAACCATACTGTCATGACCTTCCCAACAAAAAATGTCATACATCCATTGGGATGATGTCACAAAGAACCTTGTCATGGTAACTCCAAATCTTGAACTTTACCAAATATTGTTCACTAACCAGGACCTTATGATCATCCTATACCTAATAAACCTAATATGGATGGGGGTGTTTTTCCCTCTTAACTTTATCTTTGAGACCATCTCCTCTAATACCAAGTTGTCAATGCTCCCACCATTAATAATCACATCACAACATTTACCCTCACACTTGCACCTAACACAAAATAGACTCCTCCTTTATCTAGGTTCAGTCTCACTACTTAGTAAGACCCTTTCATTAACTAGAACTTCTCCTCCTTCCGCATCCTTTGAATGTGATGACTTAGCATCATCATCCATATGAGCAACCCTTGCTTGACCATCGACTCCCCTATATGTCCTTGATATTGAGGGCACTCATAGGTGTGATGGACTTCTTTGTTGCAGTGAAAACATGTACCACACAAACCTCCTCTTATCAAACCTTTTCCATGTCCTCTACCTCTTCCTCTTTGGTCTCCAAATTTTTTATCATGGGAGCAATTCAAATCCTCATTCCTCTAGTTTTGGATGATACCCACATCTTCATTTTTCTTCCAGTCCTCATTTCAGTCTCCAAATGACCTACCACCACCCCCTCCCTCCTTGGTCGTGCCCTCTTTTCTTTCCATAAAACTTTTTTCTTAGCTTCTACTCAGCTCACAAGGAAAATTAGTATGCCTCTTCAATGTTGTTTATTCTAACCAACTCTAGCTCCTCTTGAATGCTAGGTCTTAACACATGAAGGTGACAGACAACCTTCTCCTTGTTTGCTTTTGCATACCTCGTCCTACTAAAAACTTGATAAAAATACTCTATATATCCTAGATATATTTTCCCACTTGCTTTAACACTTGCATCTTCTTAAACAAAGCAAGCTTGTAGTCAACAAAATGAACTGCTTCTTCAATTTTTCCACCACGTAATCCCATCTTGTGATTTTCTCCTTCCCTCTTCTATTCCTTTCCAATAAAATATCTTGCCACCATATTTTGGCATAACCCTTTTGTCTCACCTTCACAAACTTAACCCTATTAGAGTCCTCAATGTTCTTCTACTCAAAATATTCCTCAAGCTCATTGATCCGATCAATCAACTCATCTAGGTTTAGATTTCTCAAAAACATGTCAACCTCAAGTTTAGGTCTTTTTCCCAACTTGGAAATGGCCCTAAAAAGCTTCTCCTCTATCTAGTTCAATAATTCTCCTTCTTCTTCCCCTTCCTACACAATATTTCCTTATTCTTAATTTTCCTTCTCACTTTCATCCCTTACAAAAAGATGCATCCCTCTACAGATCTCCTCTTGCAATGCTTGAACTTATCTTTGGAGGGATCTAACCTTAGGGGGAACACCTCTAACCCTTTCACCACACTCTTTTATGGAGGAATCTACTCACTATCTCAAATCTTAGAACCGCATTGTCCTAGTGCAAACTACCTCACAGTCAGCACTTTATCTACACACTCAGGAACTCTCATGCTGATACCACTTGATGAGGGCACAACCCAAGACAAAATGAAAACAAAAGGAAAATGAGAATTTTATTATCAAAAATTATATGCTATTACATTCAGTACAAAAAAAAATAGACTCAACTACATGCCCTATCGGCGTACAGTGTTATCAGATTCTTGAGAAAAATCCTTCCTACGGTACCTTCTCCCAAACTCCATAAAAGTTTCCTTTAAAATGCAAGAAATCACCTTAAGTAACCCAAATTAGGCTTAGGGTTAGGAATAAATTTTACAATATTCTATTTTGCATCCACCACCAAAGGAGAAGGTTCTAGAAGACACATTAGAAGTCAGTGCAAAATTAGAAGAATTCAGAAATGGTAGTCCAACTTCTAGGAGGCATAACTTTTGATTTGGGACTCCAATTGATGAGTTGTTTACATTTTTAGAAATATCTCCAAGCACTCTATATCCTTGTGGACCATCTTTTTTTTTCCCCCATTTTTTTAGGCCCGTACAAGGCCATTTAGTGCCTCAAATCTAACTTTGAAGTGTTCTTAGGGTGTCTCCAAGCAAATTAAAATAGTAATAACTTTCAAATTGTAAAGCCTTTTGACCTGATTCTTTTTTTGGAATGCTTGAAATTACAAGTACAATTATCCCTCCAACTTAAACCCTCAAAATCATCATAATTAAGGCATAATTACAAAATAACCTATTTTATGCACTAGCAGATATCCCGAGGTGCTCCAAAACACTAACCCAAAAAAACAATAGTGGAACTATGAGAGTTTAAATATCTATTTGGCCCAAATTGGTATCCAAAAATACAAACACATTAAACAAAAACTAACACTAATTGTATATTTGGGTGATACAGAATTGCCCTTACACCACAGAATGCTCCTGCATCATCCTTCCCCCTTGGTTGGCATAGCTCTTGCAGCCTGAGGATTTATTTCTATGTTTTTTTTATGAATAGTTAAGTGTTTGGCCTCTAGCTGTATGAACTCTCACATGGTGACCTTGTGTCCCCCAACACCTTTTTTTGTGAATATGTAACTTTATATTTATATTAATAGAAAGGGACTATTCATTAAAAAAAGCCCCAAATCCCCCTTTATGTTTTGATTGAATACAATGAATCCAAGGGGAAGACAAGAATCTCATATTACCATCTTTTTTTGTCCATAAAAACTATTGAGCCAATTTGTTAAGGTCCTCAATGCATTTTTTATAAGGAAATCAACAAGATTTATAATTTTCTAGTTGCAAAAATTATCCCCCTTGTCTAATTTTGTTTAATTGATTTTTATATATTGAGTTGGCATGTACTCATATTTTTATGTATGAGTTGATTTATTAAGAACAAGTACCTCGATCAAATTAACATTGAATAAAAACATGTATAATTCACTTTATTTATTTTAATATATTATTATAGATAGTGACTATGTTGCTTCAAACCAACTCACTGCTATTTTGTATGAGTTGGGTGTGGGACATCACATATATTACACCCACATGGTATGGATATGGATATATAATTCCTACTTGTGTGTTAAAAACCAATATAATAGATGGGTGCTTGAAGAACTTTTATGTGAGTTTCTTACAAAAAAATAGTTTGAAATGTTTTTTCATGGGAACTATAATGCCTCTAATGTTTGTGTTTTTTTTTTAATCTTATTTTGGAGTTGGATTCACATATCAATTCTTGTGTACATTTTTTAGGATATGCCCATATTTTCATTTGTATTAGAAGTATGATTTGGGTGCATTAAGATACTCATATTATTATTGTGCTTATGTTATGTTGGATTATGCACATATGTATGTATGTGCATGTTTTCTTCTATGTTTTGTGTTATACTGGCTCATTTGAAGAAATGATATTTTTCTTCAATAATTAATTATACTTTTTAGTACACTTGATGTGGGTATTAAATATGTAGGTATAGGACATTTTTAAACTCAATTCTCATATGACCAATATCATTTTGGTTGGTTTTGCTTTTTTACATATGTCATATTTCATTTAGATATGACTTCTGTTGTGTTCAAATTATGACGACTCATATTTGATATTGGGATAACTCTAATAACCTATAAGTGTTTTATGTTCCGAATAAATATATGTTTATGTATATGTATAAGTATATATATAGATATATATATACACATATAAATATATATATGTATATACATATATACATATATGTATACATGCATATATGTATATATACATATATGTATACATGCATATATGTATATATACATATATGTATACATACATATATGTATATAGATATAGATCTATATATATACACACATATGTATACATATATACATATATGTATATATATATATATATATATACCTATACCTATATACATATATGTATCTATGTATGTATACATATATATACATATATACATATACATATATGTATATGTATATATGTGTATGTATACATACATGTATACATATTTATATACATATACCTATACATATACATACATACATACATGCATATATATAGTGTTGTAAATTGTACAACTTGGATAAGGTGTCTAATTTCATGCTTAGCATTCATTATTGAACAAGCCAAATAATTGAGAAGGGGTTGAATTAATTTTTGAAAAAAATCTTCTAAAACTTTTATTGAACTAGCTTCCACATAAACTATTCCAACAATGGTTCAAGGTTGGGTAGGGGGATAAGTAAATAAACTCAACTTAAACCTACTAACACCTTTCCAAGAGTACACATGGAAGAAAAGACTGAAATGCAGCAAAGAGACCATAAAATTCAAAGATTTAGTGATTGATTACACATGATAAATAGCAACCAACATGTTTGACAATGAGGCCTTCCAAGTTACGACCTTGTATAAATAATTTCAACATCAAAGTCCAAGCTCATGGTCTTATCTACCTTACTTACTATCTAATTGAATCTACTTCTTATAACTAATCCAAGCTTCTTATATAGCTAGCTAGACCACAACTCAGCCAGTCAAGCATTTAATTTCAATATAGGACTTTTCTTAGAGGTGTAAGCCATAACCCAAGTAATGGGAATCAATTATTTATGCACTCTTTAAGGTAGGCCCAAACATAATCTAGGAGTCGACTCCTAATTGTGCAAGATACCATGTCATCGTAGGAAATTGCACCAAAGAAATAACACACCAAATTGGATTAAAAAACTAGTAGAAAATAGGGACTGAAAAGAAAAATATAGAGCTCAAAGGATATGACATCATCATTTGTGCTCTTAGGGTAAGGATTTAAAATATGTCCTCAACAAGTTACTTACTGTGCACAACAACAAAAACTCAAGGTAGAAATGACTACTTTGCTAACAACAAACTGATACAAAAAAAAAGAAATGTTTTTGGGTGATGCAAGATTTTCGATTGACCCAACATGCTCCTACATCAAGCACCTAGGATAAGTAAAGAACTAGTGTCCATATGAGGCAACCTTGATGCTCTAACCTGAATCATAAAGATCCAACTCACCTTTTGGTATCCATGAATTATCTTCATCTGGTTTATCTTTCTACTAGACAAGGTATTCTAGGTAGTATTTTCCTCTAGTTCTCTTATTTTGATGTCCAAAATATTCTCACTATTGTCAGCCTTCTTCTTAGGATAATCTAGGTTATCTTTTAATTCATCATCTTCTTCAAAGTACTAAAAGATGTCTACAATATTGAATATAGGTGAAATTTCCATATCTCTGAGTAATTCAACTTTAGAAACAATTACACTATCAAACTTTCTCAGAATTTTACAATGACCAAAGTTCTTCCCCTTTAGTTTATTATGGGTACCAAGTGGAAATCAATTTTTCCTCAAATAAACCATCAATTTATCCTCAACCTCAAACGATTTATGAATTCTCCCTTTATCTAATCCCTGTTCATACTCACGATTACTATCTTCTAGATTCTTCCTTACTTTATCATGCAAAGTCTTCGTGAAATATACAAATTCCTCTACTTTAGCACTTCTCTTCATTTCAGTAGTCAAATCTCTTAGTTCAGTAGTTCCCCTAGGATTCATCCTATTAATAATCTCAAAGGGTGTCTTCTTAGTACTTCTATCCACAAAACTATTATATGCAAACTCTGCTTGTACTAGAATCAAATCCCAATTAGTATGCTTATTCCCAACCAAACATTTGGGTAAGTTACCAAAGCTTCTAATCACAACCTAATGTATTACAAGGCATGATAATCCCCAAAGGAGATTTTCTAGCCCAAACAAATAACCACATAGTGGAAATACAACACAAAATACAAGATTTGATACCAAACTCAATGCTTCATTCATAAAACAACTAATTACATGTAATGTGTTAGGTTGTAAGGCCTTCCCAGTTATGGCTAAATATAAAAAAAGTAATAGTTCTACAAGATCGAACCCCAACCCTAGATAGTCTATATCTATAACATAAAATCACTCTGGTAGAAACCCTCAATGAGATCTAAACTTGTGCTTGCAAGCCACCAAAAAACCTCCTTATTTCCTAAGCTACAACTATTAGCTCTACTACACTTCACTCCTCTCAGCTACTCCTTGTTGAATGAATAATGACTCAAGAATCTATAATACCCCTTAATTACACCCAACTAGAACACAAGTTGGCCTAGAAAAATTATAAATTAAATAAACTCTTACATTAAATACATATTTAAGCCACAAGTCAGCATGAAACATATATTAAATACCAAATACCTTAAAAGGATTACAACACCCGTTAAATACACCTAGGACAAATAAACAAGACACAAATAGCTCCACACAAACTCCCATGTTTTCTCTACATCATGATCACATGTTATACATATTAAATGAACCAAGATGATGGATCAAATATATAAGAACTCTTTTTGGCAAGCTCAAACTATGGAGTGTTAGAAAATACCACCAAGCATGGTTGAACTTTGATAAGCATTGAAGAGTTCCTCACATGTTAACAAACATAGTAGATGTTGAGAAATAGTATATGTTGAGCTCTTTTAGCAATCAAGCACTTTAGCCAACACTACATCTAGAAATGATTGAGCACCACTCATTTTGGTGATTGAGTCCTCAACTCCAAAAAAAAAGTCCCTACAATAGGAGGACTACTAACTACCTTAGGATGCTCCTGCATTAGACACCCCAAGTGTGAAAAGATAATTTTAGTAGATGGAAGAACATTTTCTTGAATTAGGCACATAAATTCCAAACTAGTTGTTTATATACATATCCTCCAAGTCTTTAACTTGCACACTCTTTCCCTTGTTCTACTTTTGCACATTATTTTTGGCAACAAGAAATTTTTTTCTTAGCTTCTTCAAATCCATCCTCAATGTTCCATAGGTTTTCTTTCCATGTTGATCTCTAACCCTCATAGAATCCTTCAACTTAACTTGGCTACAATACTCAGGTTCCTCCTACCAAGTTCTTCATTTTGCAAAGGAATCAGGGAAAGCTTCCTGCCACCTTTCTCAACAATAATTATATTATTGACACAACCATGCATATCCCTACAATAATACTACCAAGGTGTACCAAGCAATATGTGCCAACTACTCATGTACACAATATCACACAACACTTGGTCCTTATACTACCCAATCTGTAAATCAACAAGACACTGCTCCCTCACTTCCAAAGTATGTTCATCTTGTAACCAACCAATCCTATAAGGAAAAAGATGTCCCATTCTCTTCAAACCAAGTTTCAGAACCATCATCTCAGCAACAACATCCACAATCACATTGGAGATTTTAGCACCAAACTTAAAATGGGTCCTAAACAAATTACTCCTTTGACTAGGTTCTAGTGCCTTCTTACAAAATAGTACTTGCCAAATTAACAAATTCTCCCTTTATTACATAGGTTCATTGACACGATCTTCAACTTCACTCACCACAACAACTCTTCTTTCACTAGCCTTCTAGGAACACTCAAAAGCTTTGTGTCCTTATCCTCCATAATTAAAACACATACGTTTGAATTCATGTCTACATGTCCTCTTTCTTGGCTGATCAAGTTTTGGTTCATCTTCTCAACTTAGTTTATCCTTTACCAGGTGATCTTTATTCTCCTTCCTTTGGGAACTACCTTGGTTTCTCCTCTTCAACTTATCTTCTACCTTTAGAGAATATTGAAATACATCCTTAATCAAATCAATATTTAGCACATGAATCTCATCCTAAATATTGAATCTCAATCAAGTAATGTACCAAGCCATATTTTCCTTAGATAGTTCTCTATGTCTAGACAAAATAGTCAACTTTTAGAACTCCTTGGTATAACCCTTCACAATCATATCCTTCTATTTTGAATTGTGAAACATCTTTAAAAAATCAAGTTCATAATCATCAAGAATGAACTTAGCCTCCAACTTGTCACAATTAACCTCCATCAAGTAATCTGCATTTCACCTTCCTCTTCGCTATCTCTTTGCGATTCTTTCCACCATAGAACATCATGCCCTTTCAGCTTAGTTTATGCTAACCTCACTCTAAGTGGATCACTAATATCCTCCAACTCAAAGTAGTCTTCCATCTCACTAATCCAATAAATCAAGTCTCCAGGATCCAAATCACCTAAGAAACTAGAAACATCCATTTTGTGCTTCAACTTCAACCAAATGTCAAATATATCTAGTTGACCAACATTGTCTTCCATAGATCTCTCCACATGATCGGTTCTATCTTCACCACTAGATCCAACACCCTCAAATTCTTCAGTAAATTCCTCATAACCATCTTCAATGCCCACATGCTAAAGTACACTAGTTAAAGCCCTCATGATCTCATTCTTCATAGCTCCATCACAGATCTAAAATATTTTTAAACCTTCTCTGAGATCCTTACTTCCACAACATCATAGAGAACTTCAATCACCCTAGGGTCCAATATTTTCAAAGGCATCTTCCAAGATCTCTGAAAACCAAAATTAAAAAATCACCTAATTGATCCAACCTTCAACTCTGATAATCTTTACCCTCAATCTAAGTGCAAACTCCATCACATTTGATGATATGTCCATGCACTCAAGAAACTAATTCTGATAGGACCTGATGTAGTAAAGGTAGGAGAATCCACAAACACTAATAAATTTGGATTCAATTTTCGATGAATTTTGGTCAAAATTTTTACCTAGGTCGACCAAGCAGTTCGTCACTATTTTTCTCATCAAAAGTTTGACCAACTTGCAAGTTCGTCAAAATCTTGATGAATATATTCACCAAAAAGGTTTTTTCTCTACTCACTTTGATTTTCCATTTTTGGTCAAAATTTTGACCAATTCTCAGTGGAAAACTTTCAAGAATTGGTCAAATTTTTGATGGAAAACATTTAAGAATTGGTCGAGATTTCCACCAATTTTTGGTCAAAATTTTTAAAGAATTTGTTGAAATTTTAACCAATTCTTGGTAAAACACTATCAAGAATTGGTCAAAATTTCCACTATGAAAATTTTCAATAATTTGTCAAAATTTGGACCAATTCTAGCCCATCTCTTGGCCAAGATGCCATGGTCATGACCAATGGGTTGGTCAAAATTTTGACCAATTCTTGATGGAAAACTTTCAAGAATTGGTCAAAATTTTGATCAATTCTGGCCCATTCCACGACTAGGATGCCATGGTCACGACCAACTAGTTGGCCAAAATTTTGACCAATGCTAGTGGAAAAATTTGAAGAATTGGTCAAAATTTCAACCAATTATTGGTGGAAAACCATGAGGAGATAGTCAAAATTTTAACCAAACTAAGTTGTTTTAAAAAAAAAATACAACAGGTGAATCCCCCAACGAATGCCTACCCATGGACTCTCTCTTAGATCCTCTTCTTGGACCATTGCAATTTTTGAAGAGGCTTGGTAGTGGTTGCCATTCTATAGCACATTTGTTCAGTAATTTTGAAGTTGATCTAATGGTGATCCCTCATCTAGCATTAGGTGGCTACTTGGTGCTCTAGAAATTTTTTATATATCTATCATGGCTAATGGGAGATTTGATAATGAAAGATCCCAATGACCCTCCAATAGAATCAGTGTTGGTGTTTAAGAAAGATACATTTTCTACATTTTGAATATTGGCATTAGAATCCTTTCTATTGGAGGGTCATGAAGCATCTCAATTGCTATGCAATAGCTCCCCAAAGTCATCTCTATGAAACTTTATTAGCACAATTTGTGGAATGGTTCAATAGAAGTTGTCATTGTGGTTGCCTAGAAAGTGATTTGAAGGGCAAGTCTCATCTAGCAATTGTGTTGCTTATCATGAGTGATGAGGGAGCCATTTCCAAGAATGAGAAAAGGATGAATGTAGTACCAGATTTCAAAAGAAATCAATAAAATCATATCTATAAGAGTGAAATGAAGAAGGAGCATGTTTGCTATGTGTGACTCCCTAAAGATGCTTTTCTTTCTCACTCCATTGGCACAAATTTGGGAGTGTGGTTCAATAGTGGTTATTGTTCTAGTGTGTCATTGCGATGATCTAGAAAGAGATGGTAAGGGTGGAGCTTTCATCTAGCACTTGGGATGTTTGTGCAAGTGAATAGGGGAGCTTTTATTGTGCACACCTAGTCAAACAGAGCAGAGCTATTGGCACCATCACCAACTACAAATTAATCATTAAGAGTAGAGTTTGAATCCATGAACCATTAGGGGTATCAAGTTTGATATTCCAAGGTAAGTCCTTCAAAGAATCAACCACCATGAGGATGCACATGGAGATCTTCCATGACAACAAGGTTTTAACATAAATGGAATCATTTTTGTGACAATTGCCAAAATTCAAGTCAAGTGTCTTCATTGGGCTGACATATCTAACATATCTTGATCTGGAGTGCCAAATAAAAAAAATTCAAGCAACTGAAATCTATTTCATCGGATATGGAAGTAGATGTGGTAAGGATTTTGTTCTCAAATACATATCTTTTCCTTTATCTTGGGCCTGTGTTTGTGAATGTTGTAAATTTTTAGTTTGTGAATAGCCTCAGATAATGGACTTGTAATATATTTTATCATGTAGGCTTTACTTTTCATGGTTTAGAAGTGATTCCATGAAAATGTGGGTTTTCATAGTTTCCTATATAACCTTTGCAATAAAATTAATGCTATGCTAATTTTTTCAAGTATATAGTGGGTTCTGACCATTGGTCAACTATCTGTGGATTGGTTATACTTCTTTATTCTTGGTTAGATTTATGCTTGGTCGGGAAGTGTTATCCCTATGATGCCTTCTTGATGTAATCCTTTTTTTCTTATTTGATATAAGTCTAGAAAGCTAAAGGCTCTTGCAGTTTGAGTTTTCAATGGCAGAAGAAATTTGAGTTTTCTTAGGATTCAATAATCAAACAACAATTAATCAACATCTATCAAGGAAATTTTATACCTTTAATAATCTTCTCCAACCTTACCATTCAGTTTCTATTCATTAGATCTTCAAATAACATCCATTCAATAAATTTGATCTATGTGTATACAGACATATTATTAGCAACAATCAACCTTTTATCATCATTCTCATGTATTAGTATTTTCACACTGTCCTACACACAACACAAATATATTTGCATTATCTATACCCTATCCTTATCCTGTAATACAAATACACTTAGCAAGCCTTTTTCTATCAACATCCATCTTACATTACTCTTCCACCAAGCCTTGTATGTTGCTCGCATCAACAAGGAGTCATTTACTGCCCATATCAATATATGTGAACAATCATTAGTCCCATCTACAAATATTGACTAAAATCATAGAGTAGAGTTCTTAGATATTCTTCAATCATAAGACACGTGCATAATAGAATCTAACAATAGTGAGGCCACAATATATACCAACATTGATAAAGAACTTCTATTTCCATCGCTATCAACCATAAACTATGAGTCACTCATCAAAACAATTTTATAGAGAGATAATCATCTAGTAGGAAAGAAAATTTTGCATCTACTTTTTCAATTTGAAGTATCCAATCATTGTTCTATTGAAAATTAGACAATCACATGTAGATGTCTAATTTTTTGCATTTACTAAAATATCAAAAGCTTGTTCAAATTTGGTCTATCTTAAAGCTGGTTTGAACCTTTTATTTTTATTTTTTAATGCTAGCAACTTCTTAATTACTTTTTAAAGAGATTAATTTATGTATAAGTGCCAAGATTAATGTATTGTTCCCCTGGCCTATATTGATAGATGCCCCTAACATCATAGTACTTAGTTATGAGTTCCATACTTCTTAAATCATCTTTGAATAGTGTAATATAGGGAAAATGCTCTTATAAACAAATCCAGTTCAAAATTTAGTATTTTACCACAAAAAATGGATGTGCAATCCACACACACAGTGTTGGAGAAGTTGTGAAAATTCATCATACCAATTTCTTGACATTAGGATATAATGTTTCCTTCAAACATGTATTATATGAAATTCAAGGTGAGTAGGTGCTAGAAAAAGTTAATAATCATATTCAAAGTAAATAACTAACAAGAGGTAGAAAAGTAATTTGTTTAATTACTTCAGGATTGAAAAATAGAATTAGTAAATCCAACTTGATGGACCCTAGATTTTCATCAAATTTAGAGTCTGCATTTGTGAAGACAGGTTGGAGATCAATTTTCCCTCTTTAATCGCTACTCAAACAAGGGTTTGTTTATGGATTCCTATTTGAACACTACGCAGATGTGAAATTTGCATGCAGCATTGACATATACAGAGAATTAATATGTTGAAAGGACATAAATAGCCATATAGAGATAAGAGTATACATTCTCATGGCAGACTTTATGAGATATTATCTACCACTCAATCTAATAGGTCTAATCTATCACAAAGGATATCTTGAAGACTGGTATCAATTATAAAACACATGATGGTCTCAAGAAGGCATAAATTCAAAGATGAGTGTATTTAGAGACTCGGCCATATAAGAAGAGCCTTCAGTAGCAAAAGACACAATTAAATAATAGTGATAGTTTTGTTGCTAGGTATTAGTCAAGATCAATCTCATGGAGCATAAAAAAGACGAGTATGTACATACTTCTAGAAATATATCAACTAAAATCTAATAAGCATCATGTCTGGTCAAAGTATTTAGATGCAAATATAATTAACATTATGCCTAATTCTCACCAAAAAAAAGCATTGAACTTTTGTATGAAAATGCCTTCTACAAAAATTAATTCCTTATTAGTACATAGCCAATTATCTCTCTGAGGATATGTGTGAGTATGAAAACTCTAGGTGGCATGGTGATATTTCAATCAACAATGATAACCAAGAAGAAACCAATTCTAGTTCTGATACTATAATCGATGAAGTCCAAAAATTGTCACTTCTTTTAGAGAAATGTGGAAATGATTATAATGGAACAAATCAGTATCTGAAGAGAGTATATTCCAATCAATCAAATTATATATAGTCAACTACGGGTGCCAAGTGAAGGGGTACTGTGTAGATGTGATGAGAAAATTATGAACAAGTATGGGATGTTTTCATTAGGACTAGTTTTATGTGAAGCATGTGCATAGTAGTAAGAATGTTCAAGGTTTGACCTAGATCTCTAACCAATAACTAAGAATGGAGAAGCAAGAATAACATAAGTAGATCAAGGTAATAAGTTTTATGCAGTAGCAACACCTGTGGTGGCATTTCTAGAAGTTTGAAATAAAGAACATGTCATTAAAGGCATCAGTATTTATTGTTATGAAGTCACGTAGCAAGAAGATCATCCATATCAAAGGATGAAGAGGATAAAATAGACATCTTTGGTTAACAAAGTATATTATCCTCTCACACACCTCATCAGATATCATGTTTGGAGGAGTGGAAGGAGCTATTCTAGAAATCACAATGATTTCTAATTATCCAATATGGGTTCGTGTCTTGTTCAATGACTTACATCTAATGAATATTTATGTTTTTTCTTAGGTATATATATGATGCATTCGAGATGAAAGGAACT
Organism: Cupressus sempervirens; assembly: GCA_028749045.1. Classification (NCBI taxonomy): domain Eukaryota; kingdom Viridiplantae; phylum Streptophyta; class Pinopsida; order Cupressales; family Cupressaceae; genus Cupressus; species Cupressus sempervirens. The sequence goes on from CM053793.1 coordinate 365,220,337, forward strand.
CCAGCAAAAAGTTTGGTATTTCTCATGAGTATTTAAGGACCTATTGCAGTTGATGATGAAGGAAAAAATGTCCAAGACATGCCAATAAAAGGAGACAAATATTGAAGCCTGCATGTGTGATATCACAAAAGCAAACATCTCCAGTATTAGCATAATACTTGTGCCTTTTAAAATCATCTCAACATACTTCAATATGTGTGAATCTTACTCTTTGAACTTCTTCATAAGGGCTAGTAGGCATCTCTCCCAAGAATGCAAATGTAATAGGGTATTAAACACCATAAAATTAGCAAGCAACTTCCATACACCCCATTTATCTTGCATACAATCCAAAATGGTGAAACCATAGAAATTCAAAATGGAGGAACTCAAGAAAAACTAAAGCAAGATAAATTGTTACAATTTTTAAGAGATCAACATTCCATCTCAAATCAAATTTATTTTTTAAAGTAGTCCAACCCACTAGTCTAAAACAAACCCGAAGAAAAATATAAGATAAAAGTAGCTTAATCATAGTAAAGAAGACAAGAAGAACAGGGATATCTTGACAAAGCCCCAAAATGACTGTATTGGCCTACTTATTTTATTTTCTATTTTTTCTATCATAATATTACGTATGATAAACCCTACTTCACAATTACAATAGCTTGTGCAACTAGTATAGGTATAAAATCCCCATGATTGAGAAATCTCTTCTAATATCTTGTTCTGTAAATTGTCACATTCTATAAGTCGGTAAAACAGTGTTATCTACTGATAGGTGGGTTCCTATGGGGGGATTAATCTTTATTTTTTACAAAGAGGTGGTATAATGGAGGAAAAAAAAGGTTTGCTAAGGGATTATTTGGTACCTTTTCCTTGAAAATAGAAGCTCCTACATTTTAGGCTTGCATATTGAAGTAGGTGAAAACAGGGTGGGCCTAGAAATTGTCCCACCAACTTAGGAATGTTATGCTCCACTTGTCAAACATGTAAATGTAGATTTTCATTATATTTTATTAACATGTTTTAATTATGCGTAGATTATAGAAGAAAAAGATATGGCTTCATGGAATCACCAGCTTCCCTAAATTTTTGAGCTTGAATTATTAGCAAAACTAGACTACAAAATTCATGGGACTGTCAGCTATAAAATAATCCTTAAAAACTTGACTAGTTCTAATTCTATCATTTGTGAAGCCTGTTCCAGCAGACCCTGGCCTCATTTATCTTTAATGGAATGCCTTTGAAATCCTTCTAAATCTAACAAAATCTAGGATTTCTATCTACTAATTCTACAACAAGTTTAGGGGGATTTCCTCCTCTAATTTCTAACTGAGAGGGTTTCATCCTCATCTTGTTTGACATTTATTTCTTTTCCACATAGAGTAATAATCAAAGGTTTTTATTATTTTTTCATTTAGCCCCTTCTCCTTGTTTGGCCTCTCTTAAATAGGTCTTTTGTCCAAAAGACCCAAATTCCTCGATATAAACTTTAATTAAAAATTTACTTTAAGATAGTATTTATTCCATATATTATTCTATAATTTTATTTTATTTTATCTTATGATTGACATAAATGAAATTTGATTGCATTTTCTGTGTGGGAGAAAACATCTGTTGTCCATATGTCTACATCCAATCCGCCCATGCTTCCAAGCCATAGACATGGTTCTAATGGTGATAGCAGGGCATCTTGGTATAATGTTTGAACAGGGGACATCACATTGATTTATGAGAGAATTGAGAAAAAAAAATACATGAGTATGAAGGCCTACCTTAACTTTTCCACCCCAAAATACATTATCATTTCTAGAGCTTCTTTCTCCTCTACCTCTTTCATCTTCCAAAAACATCTAAAAGTGTGAAAAAATGTTTCACCCTATACAAGGATCCTTCTCTTTTTCTTATGGATAGTGAACATGTGTCACCTTTTTCCTCCTTTCCAGTACATGGCAGCCAACCATAGTAGCTTCTTAGAAAACAAATTATAAATGTAGCATGGACATAAAATTTAACTTATAATCAATGGATCAAGAAATATTACAATTGAAGCAAGAAAGTGTTTGAGTTCCTTTACTCCCTTGACGCCCCTTAACCTCTTAAAATCTCAATATGTCTATTTTTATAGTGGGCATCCACCCAAAAAAAGTAGTCTAGTGATAGCTATCAAAGGCTCAACCCATAATCCCACGAGGAATAGTAAACAAAGTAAACATCTTTCATGGGTAACTATTATTTAGACCCATAGACAATAAAGCCTAGCTTCTCTATTAAAATACATAGCATAAAAAGAGGAAAGGTTAGTCATGTGTTCCCCAACTAATATTATAGAAATGTCTGAAATCTCCATGTGAATGGGTAAGCTAGTCTAGCATGTAATGAAAAAATATCCATGATGTAGGCCTTAGGGATATTTAAGGAGATGACAAGCTAAATGTCACATCCTTACTGGTGGTTCCACACAAGACAACATTGTTTAAAGCAAAAAATGACAACTTCAGAGAAGGGTAAGGGCCCCAGTCTAACACATGAAGCACCAATTGTTGTCTAGAGTGAACTTCTACATAAATTATAATGGTCAAGTGAGCATGTGATCCATACCAAGGAAATTGTCACAACCAGTAAGCTAGAAACTAGAAATGGACAAGATACAACCTGAAAACATATACTAAATTAGAGTAAAAATAAGGAAAGTTGAATGGTCACTATTTTTTGGCTATGCAAGATTGCTTGGATACCTAGATGCTTTTTCATCACTTTGGGTTTACCAGGATCCTAGGAACTTAACCTACGGTTATAAGGCCTTAACCCTTGCTCGTCTTCTTTACTAGGAACACTTATATGCTCTTTATACTACCTCAAAAAGGACATAAATTTGATCAAATATTATACTTTTATATGCTTACATTTCTCTAAGACATGTGTTAAAATGTTATATCTGAACGAACAACTATGTTCCTAATCTTAAAATATGTAGTTGACTAGTCACCGATAGGGTTTTTAAGTATAAATATGGAAGTGATTTAGAACACAAGTAAAAATTGAGGATCCCTTTATCTCCTCACCATTAGTTTGTTGCACCTATAACCTGTAGAGTCATTGTACCCAGCAGTACATCCAAGCATGTAATGATCCCTTCTATGCTTAGCATGTTATAACTAGAATTAAGCCCTATCTATCATGTGTGGCCTTAAATCATATCATCTTATGATGAATTGATGCAATTTTCAGAGAATAGAAGATTTTGCAAAGAATAGAAATATATGAACATTTTTACCAAATATTATTAAACTCGTTGAACTTATATGTTGGATCTTTCTTGTGTGATTAGAATATATTTTTACACTACACTAATTCATTTCCACATTAGACACAATGAAACATGAACTCATATTGATTCATCTCAAGTTCAATGAGGATGTGAATTTAGACCACCTACAAATATTATGACCTTTTCTACTCTTCCAAACATGTAAAAGGTGAATAAACCCATAAAATGTGATGTGATCTTAATTTTTATTCATTTTACAAACACATTGAATGGAAAAGTAGTAAAGAAAATTAGTTCACTTTTTTTCACCCAATTATGGGTTGATATTCTCATTATTAAAATTAAAAGAAACTTAAAATGTTATCAAATGAAGGCTACCTTTAAACATTGCATACTCACACACTACTTTCTCTACTACAATCTTTGAATAGCAATACCAATTCTGAGCACCAAAAGAGAAAGATGAGAAATTAATTTAATAAAGTTGGAATATGGATATAATTTTATAAGTATTTCCACTGTATACAAATACAAAGTAAATGGGTTACCTTGGTTTGGATGTAGTAATTAAGGTTGCTCCAACAATCCTCGTCGACTGTGGTTTGCGGATTTCTTATGGGGTTGAGGCTGTTTAGAGCAACTGTCAAATGACTATTGGAAACTAGAACACTAAGGAGGGTTATAATTACCTAATTAGAAAATAGCTAAAACCAAAGACAAACATCTATTCAAAATAAGGACTCTTTGTATGGTGGATTGTGGATTGTAACACCGTCTATTGTCATATGGAAGTTATGGTAGGAGATAAATAGACACATTTTTAAAAATAAAAGGATAGGATAGGAACAACTTACCAACAAGATGGAGGCTTCCATTATAAGGACTATGAATAATAGAATATTTAATAAGCAAAAAGTGGCAGAAAAGATGACTTGTTGGGATGAGAAGATGAGAGGTAGATGGATTGGGTTTAAGATTCCTTGGTATGTTAGCTTGAGCTTCACTTGGTTTTGAGAATACTTTAAACTTCTCTACTTAACAAGGCCAACCACGTGAAGGTGGAAGCTCATCTAGCCTCACCCCCCTCCCCCTAACATCAATCTAAATTACCCATTATCATGATGCAGGAGCATCTTGCATGGAAAAAAAAAATTGAAAAAAAAAAAAATATTGTGGAGGAGAGAGAAAGTGACGAAAATTAGAGGAGAAATAATATTAAAAAAAAAGGGGGAAAATGAGAAAAGAAAGGAAAAGGTGATTTCTATTTTCGAGGTGCATAGGTGGCATAATAGGAAAAAATTAAAAAATAAATGGTTGTCATTCCATTTATCGAGGTGAGTGGGTAGAATTCTAGAAAGTTATGAATATTGTAGAAAGTTTTGGAAGTTGTAGAAGGTTGTGGAAGTTGTAGAAGGTTGTGGAGGAATTCTAGAAGGTTGTGGATAAGTCATGCATGGGGTGGTAAATGCCTGTTTAAGCAAGGCATATGAGCATTTCTAAATCAAGCTCAAGGGGAAGCTTGAGGAGTAGAAGCTTGAGAAGGAGAAGCTTGAGAAGTGAAAGCTTGGAAAGGTGAAAGTTGTGGAAGGTGAAGCTTGGAAAGCTTGGAAGGCTTGGAAGGTGTGAAAGAGAAAGAGGAAGTGAAGAGTGAGTTTTCCTGAGTCTGTGGACAGAGCACCGAATGTGAGGCAGTTTACAGCAGGATTGTAATGGAGTTGTGAGTGTGTAGACAGAGCGCCGAATGTGAGACAGTTTGTACTTGGATCTTGGATTAAGTTTGTGAGAAGAGTTAGTGGCTACGGTTTAGAAACAAGGAGGTTGCTTGGTGGCTTGCGAGCACAAGTTGAGATCTCTGAGGTTTCTACCAGAGTGTGGATCTGGGCTAGCTTGAGTTTGGATTGGATCTTGAGAGATCTTGAAAAAATGTTATTGTAATTGCTATTGAATTTTCAGGTATAATAAAATTGTCTTCATCTTGTTGCATTCTTTGTCATGAGTTGGTAAGGGTGTTGTGGCCCTTTGTCAATGGTATCAGAATGTACCTTCGTCAGTGGTATCAGAGCGTATCTACATTAGTGGTATTAGAGCAAGAGTTTCTGAGTGTACAAGCAGATCGCCGAAGTGTGAGGTAGTTTGTACCAGGACCTTGGTTAGGTGAAGTTTATTAGAGTGGGAGTTCTTGAGCGTGTAAACAGATCGCCAAAGCTGAGGCAGTTTGCACCAGGACCTTGGGAGGACATGCAGATTGATTGATTGATGCGGAGATGGAAGACTGAACTTGTTGAGTCATGATTGTGGAGAGTTGGTGGATTGCAGATCCGTTGTCCTAGACTTGTGATGTGGTTCCTGATTGTTCGTGCGAGGTGGCAGGTTGTGATCTGACTTGCAAACAATTCAAGGTTGTCACAAGAAGCATAGGAAGGATTTGTTGCAAAAGGTTTACGAAGATCTTGGGAGATGGCTCCAAGAGGATTGGACCCTAAGATGATTGCAAAAATCCATGATATAGTGGAGAGGAATTTTTCTAAGATGTTTGCTCGGTTGGATGCTAAAGCTAAGAAGGTCAAGGTGGAAGAGGATGGTTTTGCTGATCAGTTTGTGGAGTCTGATGTAGAACCTGCAGAGCAACTAGAGGTTGTTGCTAAAGATATTCTTAATGTTGTTGATGTTGGGACAGAGGTTGGTTTTCATGATCAGTTGGTTGAGTCTGACATGGAGACTGTAGAGCATTTCGTCATGGATGATCTAGTTGATGTTGGTGGTGACTTGTATGTTGCAGAGCACTTGGTCGTGAATGATCTGATTGTTGGAGGTGAGTTATGTATTGCAGAGCATCTTATTGTGAGCAATGAGGTTGCTAGTGTTGAGAGTTTGGCATGTGTTGATGGAGATCTACATGTTGATGCTAATGCAGAGCTTGTTATTGCTGGTATGGATTCACTAGTTGTTGATGTGAATGGGAGTTTGGTAATGAAGCATTATGTTCAGTTTGTTTCTGAGGGTGAGCATGCTGATTGGATGGTTGAGATTCGGGTGTTTGATAGAGTGATGCAGATGTGGAAGATTTGTATGGTGGTTTTCTTGTCTCTGTTGAGGTGGAAACCTTTGGTAAAGATGAAGATGGTGGTAGATATTTCTTTTGGCATCAAAGTGTGGGACACACTTTTCTATTTACCGGGGGATTTTGATGCAGGAGCATCTTCCATGGAAAAAAAAAATTGAAAAAAAAAATGTGGAGGAGAGAGAAAGTGACAAAAATTAGAGGAGAAATAATAAAAAAATTAAAAAAGGGAAAAAGGAGAAAAGAAAGGAAAAGGTGATTTCTATTTTCGAGGTGCATAGGTGGCATAATAGAAAAAAATTAAAAAATAAATGGTTGTCATTCCATTTATCGAGGTGAGTGGGTAGAATTCTAGAAAGTTATGAATATTGTAGAAAGTTTTGGAAGTTGTAGAAGGTTTTGGAAGTTGTAGAAGGTTGTGGACGAATTCTAGAAGGTTGTGGATAAGTCATGCATGGGGTGGTAAGTGCCTATTTAAGCAAGGCATATGAGCATTTCTAAATCAAGCTCAAGGGGAAGCTTGAGGAGTAGAAGCTTGAGAAGGAGAAGCTTGAGAAGTGAAAGCTTGGAAAGGTAAAAGTTGTGGAAGGTGAAGCTTGGAAAGCTTGGAAGGCTTGGAAGGTGTGAAAGAGAAAGAGGAAGTGAAGAGTGAGTTTTCCTGAGTCTGTGGACAAAGCGCCGAATGTGAGGCAGTTTACAGCAGGATTGTAATGGAGTTGTGAGTGTGTAGACAGAGCGCCGAATGTGAGGCAGTTTGTACTTGGATCTTGGATTAAGTTTGTGAGAAGAGCTAGTGGCTGCGGTTTAGAAACAAGGAGGTTGCTTGGTGGCTTGTGAGCACAAGTTGAGATCTCAGAGGTTTCTACCAGAGTGTGGATCTGGGCTAGCTTGGGTTTGGATTGGATCTTAAGAGATCTTGAAAAAATGTTATTGTAATTGCTATTGAATTTTCAGGTATAATAAAATTGTCTTCATATTGTTGCATTATTGGTTGTGAGTTGGTAAGGGTGGTGTGGCCCTTTGTCAATGGTATCAGAGCATACCTTCGTCAGTGGTATCAGAGCGTATCTACATTATATCATCTAATTACATACTTCATTCATTCCTTCATCCATTTATGAACTATAACATTCAATCAATACAATCACATAACATTCATTAATATGATATAAAATTCATTAATACACAATACTAATCAAGACTTAATCAACACATAACAATATTCATTAACACAAAATAAAAATCAATGTTAATATGCAACATTCACAGATAATTACTTAAAACAAAGTTCTTTCATTATCCAACAAGGTTTATCAAAGAGCATTTTTAAAACATCATTTCTTATTTTTGTTTTTCTTAGCTCTGTTAAGAAAAAGGCTGATAGGAGCATCAATATCCTCCTCATTGTCCTCCTCTTATGCACATGTAATGTCAAATTATGATGCCTCCTCCTATTTGGAGGAGTGGGAGGTTGTTGCACTAAAGGGGGCTATGTTGCAAGAACAAGTAAATCGATTTAATTGACATACTCTTTTTCTTTTTTTAACTAGTACAAGTATTTAATTAAGTAGTATGAAATAACATACATTTTTCTTACCTGACAATGCCATATCATGTACATTAACATTTTGATCTGCTGCCACATCAACATGTTAAAGACTTGGAACATGCTCCACTCCTTCATCATGAATCTCAACATGCTCTAAAATATTCAAAAAAAAGGATACATGTTAAATTGCAATTAAAGATTTTAAATTTTATTCATAATTGAATAATTAATTTTCAATAGAAAATTAATACTTCCACCATTATAATGCACATGATGGCCTTCATCACAAGCAAGTTCTATGATAGGATATGAAGGCTGCAGTGAAATGTTATGTGCATTGTTATGCAGTCAATTTATGTTCAAAACTATCACCAAAGAAGAAATTTCTCAACTATGAAATTTTCATTTACTTTTCATCTGACCAATTTACCTATGAGATCTCATTTGGTGCACCAAATTCTTGGGAAAGGCTTTCAGATTCTTGTCATAGGTGTGTAGGCATGACTTTATAGCCTTCCTTCAAAGCAATTTTTTTATCTTCATCCATGAGCTTCACATTGAATTTTGTGACATATATTTTTTGCATAATATCATCAGTTTTGCATGTATGGTTTCATTAAAAAAAAAATTTTGCAACATTATATAATAAAAAATTATATGAAATTTCATTGTTTTTACTTGCAAGTCAAGACTAGAGATTCATATAGTCACCAAAGCCAAGTTTGTGGTGGCCAACCTTTTCTAGTCTCACTTTTGTAGCCACGGATGTGTCCTACAGTCTATGAATAGTTTCAAACATGTTAGATTATATATTTGTAAAGATCACTAATTAGTGCATGATTACATTGTAATTAATACTATAGTGGCATACCTTCTTTTGCCCTATGCTAGTTCATTCCCTCTATTTTCACATAGCCTTTTCTCCTTTGCATCTTTTATTATTTCATTCCATTCCATCATGGAATCATAGGAGGATGATCATACTTTGGGTTCTCCTTTAGACCTCTTCTATATTGATCCCTCACAGTCCTTATATGCCTTGATGCTCTTTTCAAAAGTAAGACGATGTCAAAAATGTTTTTTCCAAATAGGTCCTCAAAAGATGTAATCAGCTGATTTTTTAATTCAGAACCCTGTTCATTCCATCTTTTTAAAATTTTAAAAAAAAATTGTTAGATCAACAACTTTAATATAGTACAACAAATGGAAGAAAATAAAAATCTTGTAGAAATTATATAAAACTACGTACCTTTTACGTATGGTGGGTCCAAATAGCCTCAATATCATATCAAAAAGATAATTAAAGAAAACATTATTACCTACAAAAACATAAAGGGACTATCAGACCAAAATGAGTTATGTATAAGTAAACTAAAATTACACTTTGAATAATAATAATTTTAAAGTACCTAGAAGCTTTTGTAATTTTAACGAAAATATATTTTTCTTGTTCAGCAACAATGTGCCCGCAAATGAACTAGTACTAGTCACATAGACTACTCCAAGAAATGGATCAGCTTTAGTAGTACTTGGTCTCTATTGCTCTATCAACTAAAGGTCTATCTATTAGTGCAATAAATAGGAACATGGGTACAAAATCCACCCAACAAAAAAATAATGCATGATTAGTACATTGCAAAATATAGCAAAACAAGGTTTTAACAATTGTAGTGGGCATAGAAAAGGATGTTCGCATGCTCCTTGTTGCTGAAAATGCACAAGGCAATAACTGACTATCGATTGAAGGAGACATCTACATTTCATCATGAGATGAAGAATACCATGTTTTTAACAAAGACATTTGCAATGGATAAAGATCAAATGGGACACTAGCTAGTGTAATCACCTAAAAATGGTCATCTAGACTATTAGTCCCCTTCTCAGCATTTTGGCTAATTTAATTTAATCATTTACCTAGACCAAATTAATAATCAATTTATTTGATTATAACCTATAGTTTGACTATGCTATCATAAGTTCATTATTTGATTAAAAGAACATGTCCCCTTTTAATTAAATGAAAGACCCCATTCTTCTAGCCCACTTAAAGTGCACACATAAAGTCCTTTTTCTATTTTACAATTAAAAGAAAAAATTTGTGAGACTTGTGTCTTATGTGACAAGTCAACTTATATTCTATTGGTTGACTTGTGTGTGCACATGGATCACTCCTCTTTTCGAGTTCCACCGTTGATCATCCACCATCTTCATATTGATCTCTACCATCCGTATGACTTTAAAAGGGAGAGAGATTTCCCCCTCAAAGCATCCACCCTCATTTGAATATTGTTATGTTGTAGGTTTTCTAACAGGTTTCTTTAGAGCTTTGTGGAGAACTTCTCATTTCTTGTCTCATTCCCTCATTACCTTTGCACACTAGTTTAGATTCATACTTACATGCTAGTTTAGTTATTTTCTTGCAATAATCTATCTCACATAGTTTAAATAATGGTATTGTAACACTCTCATTCATATTCTAGCATAGTTGCATCTTGCATCTCCATTCTAGTTTAGTCTTCCATCTTGCATTGCATACTTAAGGGATTCCTTGAGATATTTGCACTCTTGCTCTTGTCTCAAAGAACCTCCCATTGCATGGTTTACCAGCAAGAAACATGTTTCTAAGGCTTAGCTAAGAGCCTTCATGCTGGAATACTAGCCTCTTGTACTCCATGGATAGGGAGCTCTAAGCCGGCATCCAAACATGCCAACTCATGGAATCATTGGCATAGAATGGTTTAGAGTGTGACACATTTCTAGTGTACATCTTTGGCACCCACCGTGGGGTCAGAGTGTATGTTTTGCCCTACATTTCCCTATTTTCAATTGCATTTCCTTCATTGTTCAGCATTCTTCTTCTTTTTTACAGTCGCAGTGTTGGGCAACATTCTTCCAGTTTCGCACGATAGTTCACAATACTTTTGTGTGACACTTTTTGGAAATAGTGTTGCACTTGAAGCCTACATTCTGTCGCCCTTTATGAAAAAATCTATTGCATAGCTAAAGAAAAAGTATCATCTGCACAGAAATTGTAGCCTTTCTTTACTATAAAGTATCGCACGACATTTGTTCAGCGACAAGTATCACCTAACAAATTTTGCTCATTTCTTGAGGGATTTGATCAAATTTCTTCTTAGCTGGCTGACTTTTATTTTTTAGCAGATTTCTAGGTTGTTTTATAGAGGTCTAGTTCATAGTTTTTGTGATTATTTCATGCTAACTTGTGGGCTAACAAGTTGTGATTGCAAGTTGCCCTCTTTGTGAAAAAAAAAATTGAAACCTTGCATACAAAAGAACGCATGTCAAAGCTTCAAATGTGCAAGGGCTACTAACATTTTTTGCAGGGCTGCCCAAAGCATAAAGACCCAAACTTGCTTGATTTTTTGTTTTCATGTGCGGCATTGACTAATTGCTCATTTTTCATAGGCACATAAAACTTGTGATTGGAGTCTTTTGGTAATAGGAGAGTATACTCTTCACCCTTGTCGTGAATCAGAAATCTTGACTTGCTATTTTCTTTCAAAAGCAAGGGGTAACTAAATATTCCTAGCATGTTTGGGAGAAAATGATCAGAATAGGAGAGTATGCTCTTCACCCTTGTGGCGAGTCAAAAATCTTGACTTCTAAAAGTTGATCCACTCTTTGTGTAGTTAGAATCCTTTAGAGGGCCTACTCTTGAACAACCTAAGAGGAACGACCCTAGTGGGGACAAGCAGATTACCTGGCTCTTCCAACCCACTATAAACTCAAGGCTATCAAGGACACAAAACCTTGGTAGACGTAGTGTTTGTCTTTGCCTAGTGTGATCGCTTATGGGATTTTGACCATAGGGAGATCACTAGGCAAGAATGCTTAAGGTACTCTTGTGGTCGCGAGATCAGTTACTCATCACAAGGTGAGGTGTCTTGTAATTAGGAGCAAGAGAAACACTATGAACAGAAGCCCTATCTAAACACCCTAAGTAACTAACTTTTTTTAGCCGCTCCACTTCTTGGTGCAAGGGTCAATCCTAGTGGACTACCCGGATCACCCCAAGATTTTACACTCACCATATGTTTTCCCTTGGTTGTTCTTATGGCACTTCCATGAAAAAGCCAATATCTCTTGTGGGAAACCACTTGGTGTGAGGTGAAGGAGCATCAAGCGTGGGCCAAGTTGTTGAGTAATGAATTGTGACTCTAAGGTAGATTGCTTGGCTATTGTTTTCGATGTTTTGACCAGTGTTAACGTTCTTGCAACATAAACATTTTGATAAAAGTTGTTAGGAAGGTTGTTCTAATATCCCAAATGTGTATTGACAAGGTTGTTTTTACCCTTGATCAATTTTTTTGAGACATGTTAAAACACTTACTATTTGCAAACCTTGTAGTTTACTGATACAAACTGAAACGAAACACTGTATGATTGAAACAACTGTCTGATTGACAAATTGAAATGAACTTCAAACCAAAAATTGACCTTTTTTTGCACAAAATTGGCACTTTTTCACATGCTCTCACAAGAAATATCGCGCGATAGATTTTACCCAAAAATATGTCATAGGTCAGTAATAAGTTCTGTTGCACTGCTTGTAAAATTATGTCACGCTCAGTTACAATATCTGTCACTTAAACAAAAAGTGTCGCACCCCTATTAAAATTTTGTTGTGCGACACTATATGCTGAACTTATGTCACCCTCCTTCTAAGAAAATATCGCCTAGAGTTACGTTGGGTCAAAAATAGAGTTTACAGTTGGATTTTTTTTGGTCTAAGGAGTGTCACGTTGGTCACCCTTGGTCCTAGCTACATATCAATGTGTGAAGAATTCATTGAAAAGATGGGCTTAGTCCATCGAATGTAAGTCTTGAAACATCTTGATGAATCACTTGTCAAAATTCAGCTATTATTTTATTCTAGCTATCTGTTATTAAGCTTCTCGCTCATTCACTCGGCTTGAGTCACCCGTGCTGTAAGATCTTAAACATTGTTTGACAAGCCATCTACCACATTTTGAAAAATGACTAGTCCTGATCATAAAAGCTTCAAATTCAGCTCACTTTTCTTGTCCTACTAAACAAAGACAACTCTTTACATGCCAATCATAACCAGACATCAAGGCAGTGATGGTAATCATACCCCTTTCATTTTCAGGAAATTGGAGACACCACCTAAGTGTCCTCGCAAACAACTTTGTGTGGAAGATCCTAAGTCTACCCAAACACAAACAGCTAATGTTAGGCATAATTCGCTTTGTAGTTTTGAAAATTCATTTGGTACACCCTCTGAGACACCCAAGGATACAAGTGGTATAGTCGCTATGGTGCACCCTAATGAAATTAAGGATCGCTTAGAAGAACAAGCACGTGAAATCCAAAAGAATTTGGAAACCAACAAGTCGACACTAACAATCATGCATGCTATCAGATATATAAAGGAACTTGTCCTTGAAATCCTTTTGAGAATGATGATGGCAATCACATGCCTCCAAGGGCTCCTAGGGTTGCCGCTGGCGCATGTCCTTCACCACCTAAACCATCCCATCATGATAGTGATGAAGAAGTAACTAGCGAAGATGTGATCAAATTTCAACAAGATGGCTTCACCCAAAAATTAATGCTTAGAGCTTTAGAGGAAAATGGAGACCAATACTTTTGATACATGGCAGCTAGGAGATGGAAACTCCCTCAAGGTTTTGATGTTGAGCATATAATTCCAAAATGGGAGCCCACTGAGGCTGAAATATTAAGGGAAGAAATACAAGAACTAAGGAAACAATTTGCACAACTGCAAACTTCGAAAGATCCACCTAAGATATCATTTGTTGAATCAATTTGCACTCTTCCATTTGACAGGAGTCTTTACATGCTACCATTTCCTGAATATATAGAGGTTCCTAAGTATGACAAATACAATGGAAATGGTGATCCTCATGATCATGTGAGACATTTCTATGCTCTTAGCATGGATTTTATGCATGAAGACACCTTTCTTATGAGGTTATTTCCTAGGAGTCTAAGAGGACAAGCTATGGAATGGTTTACAAAACTGAGTCCTCCTCTTAAAAAATTTGATGAACTTGCACAATGCTTTATCTAGCAATATTCATACAACATTCAACATCTTGTGACTGTGCTAGACTTATGCAACATCAAACAAAAATGGGAGAATCTTTTGCAATATACCTTCAACGATGGAGATCTTTATACTCTTGATATCCTCGGCAGGTGCCTGAGGCTAAAAAATTTGACATTTTTGTCAATACGCTTGTACTCGAGTTATACTTTGATCTAAGAAAATAGTTATTCACATCCTTCAATGCCATTGTGGAGAGTGCATATCGCATTGAGGATGTTGCTATCAAAAGAGGTGACATTGTTATAAACAAAGACAAAAGTAACAATGGGAATGGTAAAGACAAAGGAAAACCTTGGAATAAGAACAAGTATGTTGTCAATGATGGAGTAGTGGACACTCCTAAAACCAAGGAACCTGTGTTTAACCTTTCTAGAACGATCTATGCTGCGAAACAACAAGAAATTTCAAAACCACAAACATTTGACAAGAGCTCTAAGTTCACCAAGAAATGACATGTGTACACACCTATGGTTGAGCCTTATGAGGTGGTTTTAAAAACTTTGATTGTGAACAAACTGGTTACTTTATCAAAAAACTCTTGTCCTTATGATCCACCTATTAGACCTCCATGTTGGAGAGAAGACCACACTTGCAATTATCACCGAAGCAAGGGTCATAACATTGAAAATTATTTTAAGCTCAAATACGTAATTCAAGATCTCATTGAGGAAGGAAAAGTTGTCACAGATGGCCTCATTAAAAATGCTGACCACAAAGATTTTAAACAACCCTTGCCCAAATATGAGAAGGGTGAAACCTCAAAAGATGCCAAAAAGAATCATGATGACAAAATCAGTTATGCTTACGCTAACACTGATAATGTTACTAGCATGCTTGAGCCCGTTGAATACATATGTATGGCAAGCTCCAACAATGACAACTGGCCAAATTATGATGCTAAAGATGAATGAACAAAAGTGGTCTTAAGGACATGATCCATTCCTCAAGACCATACTGATACTAGACCCAAGGTAGTACTCTACGTGGCTGAGTCTTTATCTTCTCAAAGTGAACCACTTAACACTGTTACTAGAGGGAAATCTAAGGTTGTCCTAAAAGTTTCTCATGACCCTAAAAATGCTTCATCATCTAAGCAACCAATTACTTCCAAGATCTCCAACTATGATCTTGTTAGCCAATTACAATGCACACAAGCACAAATCTCCATTTTTGAATTGCTAGAGTTATCTCCTTTGCACAAGGATATCCTTGAGAAAGCTTTATGTTTAGCTAATGTTCCCATAGATATTGATGCGGAATGATTCCAAGCTATGGTGAACCACATCTCCTCACCTCACTATCTCACCTTTTCTAAAGAAGATTACCGAGCTCTAAGTCATCCCCATAACCTTGCTCTTCATGTCAAAGTTCAAATCTTTCATACCCGTGTCCGCCGAGTCCTGATAGACAATGGTGCAGGGTTAAATATCATTTCATTCAATGTAATCCAATAGTTGGGCATGTTTGAATTCACCATCAATCCTACACACAAGATCACTATAAAGGCCTATGATGAGGTCAAAATGCCTTCTAAAGGTCTAATTGTACTTCCAATCAGAGTTGGTCCAGTTGAGAAGAATGCCATTTTCCAAGTCTTAGACATACCACTTACATACAAATTTTTTTGGGATGACCATGGATCCATGACATGCAAGCAATGCCCTCTACGTACCATCAATGCATTAAGTTCCCTTTTAATGGTACTGAAGTAGTTGTCCTCGGCAACAACTCCATGTCTATCAACACATTATCTATTGCTGAAACACTCCACATAATCGCTCATCTCATGAGCTGACACCATCTGTCATAGAGTGTGAACAAAAACTAAAATTGATGAGCCTTGGCATGGGTGAGTACACTTTAGACTATATTGCTGCCTTACCAATTTCCCCTCGGTCCTATGGGAAACCAACTACCGCAAAGAAGCCTTTCGCTTCCACTATGACACTTTTTGACACTTTTGTGCAATCATCACTACCTCTAGAAGCAGAGAAGGAAGAACAAGCCATTAAGGACTAGATCTACAAAGAAGAGGAAGAAGAGGAGGTTACACTGACTACTTCTATTTCTCCTAAAAGATATGGAAAAGGCTATAAATTTCTAATAAAAATGGGCTATCAGGGCCATGGGTCCTTAACTGGTCATAAAAATGCTCTAGTTGAACCTTTAAGTCAAACTCAAGGTCATGATACTTGAGACACTACTGGTCTAGGCTTTGGGATAGACAATGATATACCAACATGTGATTGAAGATTGCTCACGTCTAGCGAATTGGAGAGTGATGATTCTCCCATAATTGTGACCACTTCACAAGACGAAGACTTTGTCCCTCTCACTTCCCTCCTTTGGGGAGAAGAAATATTGACTACTAATAATAATGAGGAAGCTTCTACCTCCCAACAACAAGAACAAGAAGGATCTACTCCTAAGGACACGAATCAGATAGAATATTGCTCATCTCAAAGCTAAAGATCAGAGTATAGATTCTCATGAGTATAAGTGGGAAAGTCTCTCGGATGCATCTTGCGAGCTAGGGGTGGATGTAATTCATGCCTATACAACCCAACCAAATGTATTTGAATGGTCTAGTATAGGGTCAGATGAGTTTGACTCACAACATGTCTCACTACATCACGCTAGTTCCTCTAGGTCTATTCCTGAGCTGGACTCCTTTGCGACATTCTCTATAGGCTCGACTTCACAAGTCACCAGAGATGACTCCTTCCATATCAATCACATTGAAACTTCTACCTCACTCTCGCTAAATCACCCTAATCTCATAGATTGGTCTCTCCAAAATCAAAGACTTGAAATACGATCTTTCCAAAATGACTATGAGATCACTTGTTACTTGAATGCCATTGAACCCATCACTTCTTCCACCAGCAAACCCATGGTTAACATGATAGAATCAAATATCAAGTACATCAGTCAAAAAATTAAAAGAAAAAATAAGCGGTCAGATGGTGAAAACCTCCCTGAGGCACCTGTGGATGAGGTACTTGGTAGTCTGCCAAGTTATTTCTAGGATAGATCTTCAGTTCTCATTGAACCTACATAGCCTATCAACTTAGGTACAAAATAATGTCCTAAGATTATTCATGTAGCTTAGTCCTTGTCAAACGAAGAAAAGGCACAGTTTGCTCAATTCTTTCAAGACAAGAAGGTCAACTTTGCATGGACATACTCTAATATGCCAGGGCTTGATACAGATCTCATCATGCATCATTTATCAATCTCACCAGATGTCAAGCCTATCAAAAAGAAGTTGAGAAAAATGCACCCACACGTGGCCCTACTGGTCAAGGCAGAGTTAGAAAAACTCTTAAGTGCAAACTTCATTAGGGCCATTGATTATGCGGAGTGGATTTCCAACATTGTACCTATCACTAAGCATGATAAATCCATATGAGTTTATACTGATTTTAGAAATCTCAACAAAGCATGCCCCAAGGATGACTTTCCACTACCAAACATCAATATGATAGTGGACATGACTGCGAGTTATGAGATGTACTCACTCATGGATGGATTTTTTGGGTATAACCAAATCAAGATAGCTCTAGCAGACCAAGAAAAGACAGCTTTTACATGTGCATGGGGTACCTTTTGCTGGAATGTCATGCCTTTTGGGTTTAAAAATGTTGGCGCTACATATTAAAGAGCAATGAAAACCATCTTTCATGATATGATGCATAAAAACATGGAAGACTATGTTGACGACATACTGGCTAAATCTAAAAAATGAGACACACATCTCAGAGACCTTAGTCTAATATTGGACCATATGGAACAATTTCAACTTAGGCTAAATCCAAAAAAATGTGCCTTTGGTGTCACTTCTGGGAAATTGCTAGGGTATATAATTTCAGCAAAAGGCATTAAGGTTGATCCTGAGAAAGTCCAAGCTATCATGGATATGCCTCCACCAAAGAATATCAATCAGCTTAGAAGTCTGCAAGGATGTCTACAATCCATAAGAAGATTTATCTCTCAATTGGTTGATAGGGCTCAAGCTTTTAATAAAAATTTGCATAAAGGGTCTACCCATATTTGGAATAGTGATTGTCAACAGAGTTTAGATCAAATCAAAGGCTACTTGGCAAAACCTCCAATTTTGATGCCACCCATTCTGAGAAAACCTTTGATTCTGTATATTTAAGCTAAAAATTCTTCTCTAGGAGCACTCTTAGCCCAAAGTGATGAGATGGGTAAAGAAAGAGCCATATACTATATTAGTCAAACTTTTGTAGCTTATGAAATAAACTATACAAGTTTAGAGAAGGCATGCCTTGTTGTATTCTTTACCTCTCAAAAGCTTTGACATTATAAGTTGGCGCATACAGTCCACTTGATTGCTAAGATAGATCCTTTGAAATATTTGTTAATTAAAGCCACACTTACTGGTCATCTTGCTAAATGGATGATGATTCTTTTTGAATTTGACATTTAGTATGTCGAACGTAAGGCAATCAAAGGACAAGCCATAGCTAACCAGTTGGTTGACTTTCCACTCAAAGATACAATGCCTATGAAAATTGAGTTTCCAAATGCCTCAATCATGTATATTACTGAGAGGACATGGAAGATGTTTTTTGATGGGTCTTATACTCAGAATGGAGCTCGAGCGGGTGTTTTTTTTGTTTCCCCTCACGGTTATACAATCCCAAAGTCCTACAAACTCTTGTTCCCATGTACAAACAACATTGCAGAATATGAGGCACTCACAAATGGAATCAAAATGGCTCTTGAATGGAGAATAATTGAATTGCATATCTGTGGAGACTCTCAACTTTTTATAAATCAAGTGAAAAATAACTATGAAACAAAAGATGAAAAGTTAATCCCTTATAAGAAGTTGATAGATGCTCTAAGGAACTATTTCACTTTTGTGACATTCCAAAAAATTCCTAGAGTAGAAAACAAAGCTGCTGATGCTATGGCTACCTTAGCATCTATCTTCCAACTACAAGAACATGAATCATGATTTGAGTTCCCGATGGAAGAACTACGTCATCCAGCCTGTGATTCTTCAGACAACCAAGTGATCTGCACTATTGTGGGTCATGATTCCTCCCACTACATGGCTATCTTCTCCTACCTACATGATCAGGTTATTCCCAAAACCCTCATGCACAACCAAAAATGCCAACTCCTTCATAATGCCTCACACTACACTTTGGTCTCTGGTGACTTGTATAGGAAGGGTCTAGACGGAATGTTGCTTAGGTGTTTAGAGCTAGAAGAGTCTGAGAAGGCACTTGCCAAATTCCACGATGGCATTTCTGGGGCACATTCTAATGGCCTTGCACTTCCCCAAAAACTACTTAGGATAGGTTATTACTGGCCCACCATGCAATCTGATGATGTGCGTTGTGCGAGGTCCTGTCAAAAATGTCAACTCCATGGCAACTTGATACATGCTCTCGGATGAGAGTTAATCCCTTCTGTGACATATTGGCCATTTCAACAATGGGCCTTTCACTTGGTAGGAAAGATTCATCCAAGCTCATCCAGCGGTCATAAATTCATCATCACACCAACAGAGTATTTCACTAAATGGGTTGAAGTGGTACCATTATCTGCTGCTACAGGAAAACATGTTGCCCTGTTTATACTGAATCACATCATTTTCCAATATGGTATCCCATCCTCTATTGTTAAAGATAATGGAGGGAAGTTCAAGAATAAGGACTTAAAGTAGCTATGCAAAAAAATTTGAAACAAGCAACACTGGTCCTCTATTTACTATCCCCAAGGGAATGGCCAAGACGAGGCCTCTAATAAAACACTCTTGAAAATCCTACACTGCACAGTTCACAAGTCTGGGAAAGATTGGAACTTGCAAATGATTTTGGCACTTTGGGCCTATAGAACCTCTATTCATACTCCTATAGGGGTAGCACCCTTTTCTCTAGTCTATGGCTCTGAGGTTGTTCTCCCATTAGAAGTCAAGATCCCCTCCTTGTGTGTCTCCTTACATGGGTTGATAACTGATGAGGACCATAGAGCTATGCGGGTATAGGAATTAGAGACTCTTGATGAACATCGTAAGGCTGTGTTTGATCACATGAGGTCTTATTAGAAGCACATGTCTACTCAGTATAACAAGAAAGTTCACCCTCGAGAGTTTCAAGTAGGTGAACTCGTGCTTAGAGAGAATCCAAAAAATCAGCAACATCGAGAGCAGAAAGGAAAATGTGAACCCAATTGGTTGGGTCCTTAGATTATCACAACAGCATTCAGGTCTGGTGCTTATCAATTGTCTACTCCTAAAGGGGAAGAGTTTGCAGAACCTATCAACATCCTACACTTCAAGTTCTATGCTTAGAAGCTTGCTGCTCAACTATCTTTTATATATCTATGATCTTGAAATAAATCCTAAAAATTAGAAAAGTCCTAAAAAAAAGATCATCTTAGTGAAAACCTAGCAATAGGTGCTTTGATGTATCACCAAAAAAAAAAAAAAAAGTCCTGAAAAAATCTGTCAAGTGGTGAAAACCTGGAAATAGGCACTACTTGAAATCCTTGCACCTATGTCTATCAGTCTCAATCACCTACTTTGCTACACATTTCCTAGCTTGAAATTGTTTCTTGTTCTCATCTCAGGGGCATAGCTACTTAGCCTATTGAGGTATTCTTGTGCATTAGGGTTTCTTTGACAACTAACAAAATAATGTTTCTCAACACTTCCCTGACCTTGACATCTAGTGTTTTTCAACACTTTTCAGATAGTTTACCTATGGTCTCCGATGTCATGATATTTCTCACTATCAGAATCAAGTCTTAAAGAAATGGCCAAGTGACTTACACACACGCACTTTAACACTTAAACGACTGAGCTATGCTGATCTTTATCTACTTTGTGTGTTTTCTATCATTATTTCTTTGCCACATGTTCCCTCCCTAATAGTCTTTCAAGGATGTCATTAACTAGAAGACTAGGGGCATGGGACATATTTTCTTGATTTTTGCTTGTGGGTATACTTTGTTTGTCTATAGTGTTGTAAGAATTTATGCTTGTCCTATTCAACATTTTGACTTACAAATATATCACCTTTGACTATTTTGCAAGACCGCACTCAAGGTTTATGCTGGCGCTTATGCCTTGATACAGGTGTAATCTTGCTAAATTAAACTTAGGGAATTTAATCGCATAGTTGTCTTGACTTACATGTCTCTGATGCTTAGATTGGATTTCCACATCCCTATCTGATATCGATCATATTCATATCCTCATAGTTGTACTAGTGATGGTTGTATGATCTCATGATGTCCCTAATAAATGCTCAATGATGAAATTAAGAGTCTAAATGTTATGTGTTTCTTGCTAGTAAACCACTTTGCATATTAGCTTGCATTTTAGGTTCATGTCATTTTTAATCTAGTTGTGCATTCCTACCCGTGGGAAGAGCTCTCTCTTCATCTTTCTTTTTTCTTTGCGGACATATAGCTAGTTGCTTTCATCTTTTGCTTCTTAATGTCTTTTCACCTCCATAGTCTTTCGCTACATTTCTTTGCTATCCTGTCATCACAAGGGGTTAATCCAAAAACATCACATATGATCTATCCAAGTGTCACATATTTTCACAAAAACATTTAAGTCTTTACCATACATATGAGAGATCAAAATCAATACACATGAGCATATACACATACATGAGCTGAAAACAACAAATGAAACACCACATGAAAGCTGAAACATACATTTTGAGACAAGCACACAAGAATATCGATAAATCCGGTATCTCATATATATATCAAATGTGTCATGGTACATATACAAATATGGGATCCAAAATCTGGATATATGTCTCAAAAATACATGAGGTACAATCAAAACACAGCTATCGCTCGACATCATGACTGACTACCACCCTCTGCAGCTAGTGTTGGCCCTGGTGGGGGAGCCTATCTCCTATCCGGTGGCGGCACTGCGCCCTCTGATCTACCCGCTCACTCTGAATAGTCAGGAAGACCCTGTCCTGGTGGTACCACACCCCTATAGGTAGCATAATAATATGCAACTCATGCACATGATGTGTTGCCTCTTGCCTCATGGTATCTTGCTCTTGGCATAGTTCATCTGCTTGTGCCCGCTCATCCATCAGCTGTTGATCCCATACTATGATAGTCACCTGAGCTACCTGCAGCTCTGCCTCTAAGGCACGGATCCTCACACCCTGATCCTCTCCTCCTGCTAGTTTCTCTACAAGTGCCTCTACCCTCACCGCTCACCGTTACCTTAGGGGTACCTCTTCCTACTCACCATCATCATCATCAAACTCTGATGACTCCTCCTCCTCTTGCATCATCTGCGCTCGTGTCCTCCTCTACCTTACTCGGGAGCTCTCCCCCTCCATCTACCTGCTGCCTCTCCCCCTCCCTCTCCCTCTGCCTCCTCCTCCCCCACTGCCTCTACATCCCACTCCTGTGAGTGCCACATCTAGATCTATGAACTGAGGGAATGGGTGTCTCTGCATCTCATAAACATACCCTGCATCTGCCACATCTAGTTGATAATCCCAGGGAGTCACCACTAGCACCGTTGTATCCTAAACTACTGTATGATAGTCCAGCGTTGGTAGCAATCCCAATCCCTCATCTGTGTGCATCTGGGCATAGGTTGTGGTCTCTGCCAATATCACCTGCCACTTTGCAAATTGTCACTATACGCAACTAATCACAAACTACTCCACAATGTCTATGCTCCGACTCACCAATGGTCTTCTATATCTAATATAGTCGAGCTCCCATGAGTTTGACCATCTACCACACTCCCAGTATGGTTGCCATGTGAATGTAGTCAACTCATCAAAAACGTGTTGGTAGTAGGTCATATCTCCACTATATCTTTGTGGGATGAACCCTCTATACCCAAAAATGTAAGGTTGGTTGTGCTCTCATGGCTGTACCCACGGTCGAATCATAGCGATGTACTCCCAAGCCCAAATATGTGCTAACACTACTCTGCATGCCCATGACCCACCCTCATGGTATACTATCTCATGGACCTCGTGGTACATCTCTACCAATATGGCAGGCCCCCATGCCATCCTACGTGGTTGGGAGATCAGATCATACACCAGTCGACCCCATCCTAGCAAGAAGCCCTTCTAGCCTTGATCTGTCACCAGGGCCTGGGCTACCAAAGAGCATAACAAGCTGGGCAAAGGATAATCATATATGTACTCGATCATCAATCTCTCCAACTTAGGTGATGGTACAAAATGGTCACATCCTAGAATAGCTCCTGCACTCGCACTCACCCCTCTATCAAGGTTGTATCATAGTACGCTTGTGCCATCATCAAACTTGACATCAATACACCTAGCATCCAACATCAAAATTGCTAAATCAACAAACTACTAATCAAGAAACTTACCGGCTCGCCATGGCATGGCACTCGCAGAATGTGATATACATCCTCCAAGGTAATAGAGGCCTCGCTAGTCGATAAGTAAAAGGTGTTATGCTCTCTATGCCACCTCTCTGCCAGCACAGTCAGCAAACCATGGTTTGCCCGAATATGGGGCATCTATACAACCCACCGCAAGCCCATAGCCACTAGAGCAGTCTGCTCATCATCGCTCAAATGATCCGCAATGCATAAACCCACCACCCTGGGAGCTCTGATCTATAATGCCAAGAATACCTCCTGTCTAGGTAAAACATGCACCATCAATAACAATCACATGACGAAAAAAAGCATTAAGAAAAGCATCAAAACTATCAATGTGACACTTTTTACATACAACGTGTGACAAATTTTCTGCAACAATATCGCGCGACACTTTTTTCTAAGTTGTGCGACATAATTTTATCGTGTGATATCTCACACCATTCCATGTGACATTTGGGTATAGCCGAAGTGACACTTTTCACTAAGCGGTGCGATACTATTTTTGAAAAAAAGTATCACGCGACAATATTTCAATGCCCATGCGATACTTTAAAAGTATTGCATGACTTTCTTTCGAAAAACCCTTAAAACATTTGAAAAAGCTCACAAAAGCTCAAAAAAGCGACAAAAAAGGTAATTACTTACCAGTGCCCCATATTGCTCTACCAGTTGTGCAACCGGTTGTGCTCGAAATGGTGCTGGTGAAGAGGAATGTTCGCCAAAGCCATGATGCTATGTGGACCACTCACAAAATCTCTCAAATCACAAAAAGATAAATGAATAGTGAAAATGACACTTGGACCCCTTTTATAGCCTCCAACCTCATTTTGACCTAATTTTTAAACTCCTTGGAATTGTGCAAAAATTGCACCCCTAGCTAATTTTGATGTCATGGATCCATTTCGAGATTGAAATCAAAATCTGAGTTCATCTTGATGGTCAAAATTGCATTTTAAAATTTTTCCTTCTTCTGAGCAGTTAGCTGACCTTTTGAGGTCTAATCTCTGAATCATCACTGGGGCATCTTCATTTCTTCATGTCTTCATCATTTCCATACTTCATATCTACTTCAATCCACTATTTCATGTCTAAAATCATCTTTCTGCTCATTTTGACCTAATTTTAATGTTATATCCTTCAAGTTCAACTCTAGTCAAACTGGGGCATTTTATCAGTTTCTTATAGTCATTCTTGGGTTCTAATCATCTATCTGTCATCTTGGACATTTCTATATTCTAATTTTCTCATGTCTAGCTGGTTTCTGCATCCCCTTAACTCATTTTCATTTCAATCTTGAGGGAGCAGAAATACTCTATCGTTGACTGTTACAAATGTCTATTTCTTAGGAGCATTTATTTGACATTATCACTTGCTCTTGATCTATTTGCTTTGCTAGGTGTTAGAATTATTTTCGGATCCTAACATCATCTTCTTAGTGTTTAGTACTACCACTATTACGCTGTGCATTTAGGACTTGTTATCTATTTTTGCATTTCATTCTTCGAAATCATACATCTATATCTACCACTGCCTACTTGGCTTCAATTTTCTTTGACATAATGTGTTCCCAGATCGATCACGCATTAGTCAAAGAGGGGCAAATTTAATCACCTAAAAATGGTCATCTAGACTATTAGCCCCCTTCTCAGCATTTTGGCTAATTTAATTTAATCATTTACCTAGACCAAATTGTTAATAATCAATTTATTTGATTATAACCTATAGTTTGACTATGCTATCCTAAGTTCATTATTTGATTAAAAGAACATGTCCCCTTTTAATTAAATAAAATACCCCATTCTTCTGACCCACTTAAAGTGCACACATAAAGTCCTTTTTCTATTTTATAATTAAAAGAAAAGGCTTGTAATACTTTTGTCTTATGTGACAAGTCAACTTATATCTATTGGTTGACTTGTGTGTGCACATGGATCACTCCTCTTTTCGAATTGCATCATTGATCATCCACCATCTTCATCTTGATCTCTACCATTCGTATGACTTTAAAAGGGAGAGAGCTTTCCCCCACAAAGCATCCACCCTCATTTGAATATTGTTATGCTATAGATTTTCTAACAGATTTCTTTGGAGCTTTGTGGAGAACTTCTCATTTCTTGTCTCATTCTCTCATTACCATTACACACTAGTTTAGATTCATACTTACATTCTAGTTTAGTTATTTTCTTGCAATAATCTATCTCACATAGTTTAAATAATAGTATTGTAACACTCTCATTCATATTCTAGTATAGTTGCATCTTGCATCTCCATTCTAGTTTAGTCTTCCATCTTGCATTGCATACTTGAGGGATTCCTTGAGATATTTGAACTCTTGCTCTTGTCTCAAAGAACCTTCTTTTGCATGGTTTACTAGCAAGAAGCATGTTTCTAAGGCTTAGCTAAGAGCCTTCATGCTTGAGTACTAGCCTCTTGCACTCCGTGGATAGGGAGCTCTAAGCCAGCATCCAAACATTCCAACTCATGGAATCGTTGGGATAGAATGGTTTAGAGTGTGACACATTTCTAGTGTACAACTAGAAGCATGCAAAAATAAAAGTTATGTGTTATAATGTTGATGAAAACAAACAAAGAAAGTGTTACTTACACAAAGGTTGTGCTCTACAACCCTCACCATATTCACCATGCAGTGTCACAGTTGTCACATATTTTTGTAGAAGAACACATAATATTTTAAATCATGATCCATAAGATACTATAAAATATAAACATCTATTGAACTTCTATTATTGTTTTAGATTAATTACTGCTTACCTTCAAAGATTCGACCCTACGGCCCAATTCATCTTTCAATGCCTCTTTCTCCTCACTTGTGTCACACTGAATGATAATGTTAACAATTTCATCAGTGTATCTTTGTTTGAGTTGTTGTCCATGAACATAGGGTCAGCACTAAGGGTGATGTAATATAGAAATGATGCCTATATTTCAAATCGCATTTGATCTACTATTATTCTAACTTTTTCCTATCATTTGTGACATCAATATCTGTAAAACTTCATCAAAATAACTCCAAGAACATAATAATACAAAATTTGTTTCTATATAATTTGAACAATTACAATAATTAAGGTTTACCTCTATTGAAGGTGTGTGAGATGGTGCATCCCTGCCTATGTGTAGTGGTCTACCCATGTCATCCTGTGAAAAAGATGAGTAATTCTTAGAAATCAGTAATAAAATGAAAGTATTTGACATGTTGTACTTAATGTTTATATCTGCACATATGGTTTTCAAAAAAAAAATTCTGTAACTAATGTGTATATCTGCAAAATTTAATATCAGTAAAATTCCATCAAAATAACTCCAAAGCCATAACGAAAAGAACTTAATAATATGACATTTGTTTATATATAATTTAAACAATTACAATAATTAAGGTTTACCTCCACTGAAGAAGGTGTGTGAGATGGTGCATCCC
The DNA here is from genome assembly GCA_028749045.1 of Cupressus sempervirens. Classification (NCBI taxonomy): domain Eukaryota; kingdom Viridiplantae; phylum Streptophyta; class Pinopsida; order Cupressales; family Cupressaceae; genus Cupressus; species Cupressus sempervirens. Next base: position 365,247,157 of record CM053793.1, read on the forward strand.
CACCTATGCGATGTGGTGGTCTATCCATGTTGCCCTGTGAAAAAGATTAGTAATTCTTAGCAATCAGTAGTGAAATGAAAGTATTTAACATGTTGTAGTACTTAATGTTTGTATCTGCACATATTATTTTCAAAGAAAAATTTGGTGTAACTAATGTGTATATCTATAAAATTCAATATCAGTAAAATTCAATATTAGTAAAATTCCATCAAAATAACTCCAAAGCCATAACGAAAAGAACATAATAATATGACATTTGTTTATATATAATTTGAACAATTACAACAATTAAGGTTTACCTCCACTAAAGAAGGTGTGTGAGATGGTGCATCCCCACCTGTGTGTGCTGGTCTATCCATGTTTCCCTATGAAAAAGATTAGTAATTCTTAGCAATCAGTAGCAAAATAAAAGTAATAGACTTACCAAAAAAATATTAATAATAAGGTAGATTGTATATTGGAGGCAATTGGTTTAAATGTTATACTTACCAGTCCCATGATAGGAAATTTTTTTGTATCTACATGATTCAAATTGTAATCTATCAAAAGCTCTTCCCCTGCACTTATTGATTTTATTGCACATACAAAAACATGATTTCCCTTGCGTGCCTCGAATATACAATTCACAAACTTATTAGTTGACATAGGTCAAAAACTATTTATAAATCTTTTAATATTCCATGTTGCTTTTGGCCTTCCATCAATATACATAGCGAACATTTTACTCTGATCATTTTCTTTGCATTGTATATAATTTGGTGACAGTGCATACTTTTTTTTATATTGCACAATCCACATCCAATTTTTGTAATTGTAACAAGTTCCTACATACTCAATCAATTTAACAACTTTATTTTAATAAACCTTTATGCCATCCATGGAAAATAGGCCCAAACCATATAATGAAAATGGAACTATGTGATATATCCTTTCATTAACAAAAAAATTAGTGTTAACTAAAGGTAGTTCCTTGGGTACCCATTCTTTCTGAAGATGTGTGTACCTTAAGGGAACCTCCCTATCACCTTTACTCTCATTATAATAAGAACATGACCCCCCCTCAACATGAAAAAATTGCATTTATTTGTTGACTTTTCTCTTGGTCTTTTGACCTCTAGTCAATCTCCCTATTTTAGACCTACTAGATGTCTCACTTTTGTCTTCCATTACCGCATTTTCCTCACTTGAGGAAGATAGATCAGACAAATACATATTTGGTGATACTTGTAATCCATAAAATAAGACACACACTAGGACAAAAGTTCATGTTGATAGTAAAGAGAAGACATGCAAATAAAAAATTGTATCTATAGGGTCTATTGACATATACCTATTGATCCATGTGACTGTGCAAGATCCAAGTCAAAGTCATTGAATAGCCTACATATGAAATCATTTATCTTAAATTAGCCAAGAATTTGGTGTAACTAATTGATATATCTAAAAAAATATTTGACATGTTCTACTTAATGTTTATATCTACACGTATGGTTTTGAAAGAAAAAGTTGGTCACCTCACTTATCAAATTCACCCATATTGTTATGAATGAAAAGTTGTCCACTTACAGTGCTCTATAAACTAAAAATTATGTAGAAGACAAAAATTACATGATGCATTCATCAAAATAAGAAAATTTATATGAATAAAAATCATGACCCCATCATACTTGACATTGATCATACCTCGATAGGTATTTTATTGATCATGTCATTGATCATCATCTTCATCCATGTCTTCATCATCACCATCATCGCACTTGTCACTTTGATCATCGTTGTCAACACCACCATCTTCATCTCCATCATCATCATGTTTATTGCCATCATCATCATGACCATCATCGCCATGATCATCACCATCTTTATTAGCATGATCATGATCATTGTCGTCATCATCATCATCACCATTATCATCAGCATGACTAGAATCATCATCTTCTTCTTCATCATCATCATTGAGTAACATTCATTTTTTTTTATTATTTACTTCATCTTGTAATTCTTCAGCATCTTCTTCTTCCATCACATTATACTTTACAAGCCTTCATCTTGGGTCATGTCTAATAACAAATGACCAACCTAGTTTGTGTGGAATAACAAATTAAAACACTTACTCGCATTGGCTTGGAAGAACATAGGGCTCATCTCCAACTGGCTCAAATGACCTTGTATTAATCATTGTAAATCCACTATCATGTTCAATAATAGTCCTATCAAGATCATTTTGATTCAGTCGTAGCCTATACCATTTGAAGAAAAATAGAACTAATTTGAATGAATTAAAGTCACACTCAAGTATTGTTGGAAATGAGAATGGAGTAACTGAGTGGGGGAGGGGTTGAATCAGTTACCACAAAAACATTTCACAGTCCCTTAGATGTCTAAAAGCTTGATCTTAGTTACAAATTACTGAAACTTGATAATGTAGCAAATTATTATTATTATTAAGAACTGATAACCAAAAACAATTCAACAATCATGAACACTAGAGACACTAGATTTAACGTGGAAACCCAATATGGGAAAAACCACCAATGTAACTAGTTACTATTTTTCACTCTTTTGAAGTGAGCCCTATTAGGAGCCAACCCTGTTAAAGGTTACAAAACACATTGTTAGGTGTGACCCTGTTAGAGGATTTAATCACCCTGTTAGGAGTGGCCTTGCTAGAGGTCTTTAGAACAATTCAACTGAACTATCACCTTGTTAGAGGATTTATAGAATGGCTGTTAAACCAACTCTGTTAAGAGATTTTGAGTTCACTATTACAATGGTTAGAAAGCAACAATGAAGTGATCTGATACAATATGCAACTTATCTTTGCTGATTACAGATCTATGTTATTCTTGACCGAATCCTTACTGATCAAATACAACTTTTCAGCTCCTTCAACGCATCTGATCCTTCATTAAACTTTTCTCAACATTCTCCTTTTCATTTCACACTATAATGCACCTTCATAACTTTTTCACACTTCTTTTTTTGATTTACAACTTGAGTGACCATATATACCTTTCAGATTATCTTAGTCGGCTCGAATCACTAACCAATAATCAAACAAATACAATAGTCAGCTAGAAATAATTAAAATTACAAACTAACAAATCCCTTACTGGCCGACCTTGCTCGGTTAATACTGTTCAGAAAATAATTCCTATGTTAACCGACTGAGCTCAGTTAATACAATGAACTCCGTGACAACCCTTCAATCGCTAGGAGAACTAGGTAAGTACTGAGTTTCCATAGATGACCGAGGGAGCTCGGTGGAAACTGTCTTTGTCAAATTCCTTTTGTTGACCGAGTGATCTCGGTTAACACTGTCTACCTCATTTTCTTCGATAACCGAGTAAGCTCGGTTAACACTTGTCTACCTTATTTTCTTTGATGACCGAGTAAGCTCGGTTAACACTTGTCTACCTTATTTTCTTTGATGACCGAGTAAGCTCGGTTAATACTGACTGCTTCATTTTCTTCGATGACCGAGTGAGCTCGGTTGACACTATCTGCCTCATTTTCTTCGATGGCCGAGTGAGCTCGGTTGACACTATCTGCCTCATTTTCTTCGATGACCGAGTGAGCTCGGTTGACACTATAGCTGAGCTCAGTTAGCTGAGACTAATAACTGATATGACATTTGTGTGACATTAAGGACAACATTATCCAACAAGTATATCATCCAAAATGCCATAGTATCAATTTTTAGATTGTTGAGGATGTATGTCAGTTCTAGATGAAATATTGATGACCACAAAGACTGCACTTATCCCAAAATTGCACATTTTCTTCATTTTGTCTAACTTTTAATGTGAAATTTATGGCCATGGTAGTACATAGCTTTGTAGTGTTTGACCTACAATTATTCAAACATTTCAAGATTATTTGCATCGATCTATGAGTTGATATTAAACTTATGGCTCATGATTAGTAATCTTTTACGTACCTTTGTATCTATTAGGCCATATACTAGATCAAGTACCATTGGCATAACATTGGAATCTCCATTACAATGAACTTCTTTAACCAATGATGTAACACCATCCCATGTTAATGAGTAACCATTTTCTTGAGACTGTTCAATCCATACCATCATCTAATCAAGATTTTTTACATTATACAAATGTAGTACATCCCACTCATGACCAACTATAAAGAAAATAATTAGATCAGTTAGAAACAACTTATATCAATGATGGATAAGAATTAATTAACTATAAAAAAAAAAAATTTATAATTACCTTTCACTCTCCTCAATCTACCTTTCCCCATCAAGTACTCCCCTTTGAATTTTTCAATAGAGTTGGAATCCCAAATGCGATCTACATGGATATTTGTTGCAAACTTTGGAAGATATTCACTAATGTACACCATGGTCTAGTATACCATATATCCCTCTACAATAGAACTCTCAGAACATGCTCTTTTTTTAACCAAGTCCTTCATAAGTTTCAAGTGCCTCTCAACCATTCACATTGACCTAGTTTGTATAGGTCCACACAATTCAATCTCCTCAACTTAATATATGAGGTAGTGTTCTTGAGAATTGAAAAAGGTTGAAGGTAGACACTTTTTCATTTCACACATATCTCTACTCCTACACTTTCTCATCTTGATGATGGATCATGTAGTATGATCTGAAACGTTGATGGTAAAAAAATGCACACAATCAAATCCAGAAAATAATTTATTTATTTCACACATAAGCTATGAAATTTTTCTCTTTCAATATTTTATATTTTTTTTATGAATTTATTTAAATTATAACCACCTAAAAGAGATTCAACACACAAGAACATAGAAAATGAGATTTTATATAAAATCATTCAATAGATTTCAGATAAAATTATACAAATCTAAGAAAAAACACTTCTAATCTCATGTATTTTCCAAAATCATATATAACGTGTTTAACACTATTGTCAAACTAGTGTGGGAGGGACAGAGGTAGGACCATACTACAATCATTAAAAAATGATTATTTCAATATATTAGTAAATAATGCAATAGATAGTACATTCAATTTTACAAATATATTGTAAATAGAGAACATGACTTACCTTGACAAAGGTATGTCAATCATGTGTTTTCAACCCTGGCCCAAAATCACCTTTCTTTGATACAAGAGTGCTTATATTTGTAACAAATCCTATGGGAATTTTTGTTTTTTTAATGACTTATTTTAATGCATCACTTTGTTGCTTCGTTAATAACCAAGGAAGGGCACTCATATTTATGCAATCTCCATTGCTATTTGATTCAATGAAATCTTTCAATGCATGATTCAATTCATGAATGTTAGTACAATTTTTTGTAATTTTTTCTCTATCATGCCTTTCATCCAATATTTTTCATAGTGTCTCTATTACATTCTTTCCAACATGCATAGCATCAAACAAATGCATGATTGGGAGATCCTTGTAGTACAATAACCTACTAAATTGAGTAGGATAAATTTTCATTCCTCTAGGAAGTTGGTCATTGACTCCTTGACCGCCTTCTTGAGCATCAATTACATTATTACTAAATATAAGACAATGTCAAAGTATAAATTTCAAACTTTGGATCACAAACTGGACATTATCTTTATGATTTATGTAGTACCTCTCCCATTTAACTTCTATAAGTCATCCCGATGGATGCAACCTTGTTGATCTTTCATTGTGAAGGATTGTGATTGGGACCATGAGTGGTCTACACCATTGAGATGATTGGATTTATGTTATTCTATCAGTTGCTTTGATCATGCTTTGACTGATTTATGAGATTATGATGTGATTTATAGTTCACTAAAGTTGTGCCAGTGGTTACCAGGATCGATGTGGTATCATGAGGTTATTCCATAATTACCTTGAAATATGTGCAAAGATTGCACTATGTGCTATTACCATGCTACATTGGACTGGGTTCCTGTAGCAGTGGTTAGTCATGTTTATGATTGTGTTCACTTATGTGTTTTAAGTGCCTTTTCATGTTGTGTAAGCTACCATTATTAAATGCTTAAATAATTAGAAATGGATTGTCCATGTTGGATTCATTGGTTATGTGCTGTGGATATTTACCTTGTTATATTCTGATCTAAGAGATATTTGTTACTCATGTTATGTTTACTTTTTAGATGACCCGAGGGTCGGATGTTATACCTTGATTTCAATATCATAGATGTTAGATTACTATGTTGTTTAGTAGATCATATTGCATGATGATGCCATTTTGAGATGATAGTGTGTTTTATGATGATATCTGGTTATCTAGTGTCTAGACATATCGTTGATTATGTTATGTGATGGATTTAATGCTATGGTTATTTACATCATTTTTACGTTGTTATGCTTTATGCAAGCATGAGTGATGTAAATAGATTATTTCAATATAATTAAATAAATGGTTAAATTAGGTGGTCTAATGCATTTATTGCTTTAGCTATGATATTATATGCAATTGCACTTGATCATGTTATTTAGTGTGTAGGATTTATATCCCTAGCAGTGGCACATGGAGTTAGTGATTTAGTCATTCATATTTTACCAATGTCGTCCATGTATGGTTGATGTATCCTTATTTTAATTGTTTAATTCATTCTTTCAGTGATTATTAAATCCAAACTCATTTGCATTATGTGATTAGACCAATTAGCATGTCTGTGCATTTAGAGGTTTGCATTATCGAAAAAATTGTTAAAGAAATTTCTGTGTTTTTGGATTTTTAGGATTTTAATTGATTTACTTTAATTTCTGGCAACTTTTTCATAGATGAATTCCTATTACTAGGAATAACCTATTTTGGTTTGGGTCAATTCAGGGTTTAACTAGGTTAGCTAGTTATTTTCCCTAATCAATTATTCACTCAAAAAGCAAACAAATATCCAAAAAAGAATTTAATTCCTGACTACACACTTTTGAATTAGAAAGTTAGAGAGTAAAACCCAAAATTCTCTTCATTAGGATTTATTGTTTTGTTCATTGTGGGAGCTATGGGTGTGGGATCATCATGAGATCGAGCTCGTTGGATCCAACTCAAGGAAACCTTGGATTGCTACGATTTTCAGCTACTCCTATGGGCTATTTATTTTATGGTTCAGATATTTGTTTTGCCCTTTTGGCTGTGACGTAGGGCTTTCCCATTTTATTGTTTTGGCTCAACTTTTGTTTCTATTTTTGGTAGCTATTTATTTGGAGGTTGAGAACTAGTGTTGCCCTTCGTTTATGTATGCTAGCTCTACCCAGTTGGGCGGGTATGAGCATTTCTCTATTTTTCAAGTTGAGGATTTAGAGTTTTGCACCGTTATGTTGGTCATTTTTGCAAATGGTGTCTGAACTCAATTACTTTTGGATTTTGGGGGTTTTTGTACCCAAAGGTCAAATGGGTTTTAATTTCAAAGTTTTCCAAAATTTTGGAGTTTTTACGTCATTTTATGTGTTGCCTTATTTTCTCTAGTTTTCTTGGCACAATGTCGGTTGTAGACCTAGATGATCTATTTGGATATCAGTCATACCACGTTTACACTTTCATGTTTGCATTGGGATGCATTTTGCATCCATACTCTTGACTTTGTGTTTGATTGAATGATTTTATACATGTTGTTATGGTTTCTTGGACCTTTGTTATTGTTTCATGGACACTAGGATTCATGTAGAATCCATATTCCTAGATTGAGGTTGATTGAGTGAGTTCATGATGTTTGGTCTTATTGTATCATTGAGATTTGTATAGAATCCATACTCCCAGATTGAGGTCAGTTGAGTGATTTCATGATGTATGGTTTTATTGTTCTTTGAGATTCATGTAGAATCCATCCTCCTGAGTTTTTTTTTAGTTGAGTGATCTTTTGCATTGTATTCTCATCAAGTCCTTGGTGATGGTGGTGCACCACACATAAGTACGTGCATGTACCTTCGCCGGAGGACTTGCGGGTCTCGACCTTCCATGGTACTTCTAGAAATTATGCTCATTGGGGTTGGGTTGGGAATATGCATGCCCATGGGCACTTCTCATAGGATGAGCATGGGTAGGGTAGGGTAGCATATGGAGGGGGCTTCTATCTCCACAACTCGGTGTCTATTTCCTGAGGCTTGGTGTGCAGAAGCTTTGTAATCAAGTGATAACTAAATAAAATGTGTGAGTGTTAATAAAACTTGAAGATAATGAAAAGGATTCAGGATGTGCTCCTTCCATTGGGATGTGGAGAGCTGCCAGTACTAGCTTGGGCTTGTCGATGCCAAGTGACTCTCCATGATGTCAACCCCTACTTAGTAGCCTTATGAGTGTTTGACTAGGACCTGTACCACTTGCATTGTCTTAGGTTCTTGGTTACAGTCATCATACTGTCTGGCATGAGTGTCAGCCATGGAGGTTGTGCTTTATGTGTCTTTGTGGTTGGATTGTTATCTCCATTAACACAACAGGTGTGGACCTACAAGTGCCACATGGTTGGGAGGCATAGCTACCTATACCACTGGCAGGGACCGGTGTATAGAGATGGTCTTTTGTCCTAATACAACCGTTGTTGGATGTTTTCACTTGATACTTTGGGTTCCAGAGTATGCTTTCTTGTGATTTATGCTTTCATTAGAATGCTTTTATATCATGTTTAGATGATGTTGGATTTGACACATTTCCTTATTATTATGATTAGCATGTGATAGGTGATGTTATCTACTTTGTAAGACTATCTTATGCTTTCTAGTTCTAGCATGTTAGACTTCCTTATGCTTATGTTGTAGCATGTTTTAGGAGTGACGTCCCTATTATGATAGTACCAATGATCTGATAGGTGGCTTGGGATGTTATGTGCAGGGGATGGCTAGGATCCATGATGATCTTATGATGCTATTGACAATTGGGAGGATCTGCATACTTAGTTTGGTTGTTTTTCACTTTTCGATGTTATTTCTATACATTGTGATGTTGCTTTCAGTACGTTCTTTTACTGCTATGGTTTAGATGATGGATGTTCCTTTTTCTTGTTTCATGGTTTTTTGTTGTTTATGTACTCAAGTGTTCATTCCTCAATTAATGTGGATCCGGTACTCCCCAATGTGGAGGTTTGTTTTCCCATTTCATTCCTTTTTTTGACCCTTGAGTAGTTTTCTTTCTTTCTTGGGTGACCATGTGTCAACATGGTGTGATACAATAATGTATCACATGCCTCTTGGAGTTTTGTCATGCAATGCTTTCCAGTATTGTACCCCCATTGAAGAAGTATTATATGATACTTGTAAATTATCATATAACCTTAAGAGAAGTGTCACCCAATCCCTAAAAGTGTTTCCCTCCTTCTTGAGAAATGTCACACGATACTATAAAGTATCACCCAATGCTAATTTAAAGTATCGCCTAGCTTTTGCAAAAACCTGTGTAGGCAAACAACGGCACTTTTGGGAAGTGTTTTGGGTACCCTCTTAAGTGTTCTTCTTTCCTTTGGTGTCATATTTTGAATTCAAAATGTTTTGATTTGAATTCAGTTATGCATCTTCCATTATAGATTGTTTTGGTCAGTAGTGGCATTTGGAGATCCATTGGTGTCAGGATGTTTGGTTAGTTTTCCATTGCAATCTTTGTGATCCTTGTATGATGTTGCCATCTGCATTCATACTTTTTTAAAAAAAATTATCTTGGCTTATATTTATTCTTGTTTTCAAGGATCTTCAAGTGGGGCATTACAATTTAGTCGATCGTATTCCAACTTCCATAGATGAGGTGTCATTCTTTGTGGCCTTGATGATGTCTCTTCTTTTCCATTAAAAAGATTTTTTTTAGTAATTAGATACTTATGATTATTATGGAGAAAGTGCCTAAACTCATCGAACACCTACTTTCCTAAACTTCTTGAATGACAAGATTTCATCTTCGGACCACAAACTGGACATGCAAATTTTCTCTTTGTCTAAAGACCTAAAAGATCATGTATAATTGAATCAATGATCATGCACAACTTAAGCATATGATAGTAATGTGTAAGCACTATAAAAGACCAAAAATATATGATCTTGACAATATAACATATCACAAAAATGAGTTAGCCTAGGGGCATCATTTATTGTCCATATAAACATTGCATGGAATTGAAATTGTCAATGTCCTATTGGTCTAGAGATGTCATACATAGTGACATCATTCCATAACTTCAACAACTTGTCAATTAGGGGCTCAATATACATGTTCATATCTTTAACTTGGTACTTACCTAGTAATTAAATGAACATATAAATTACATAATTATTATGACCATTTTCATGCACTATTTATAAATTAATTTAGATAACTATTAAATGAAATAATACCTGACACAATCATTAACAACATTATGTGATCCCTCTTTATGGACATCCAAGGAGGAATTTTATTGTTAATAATAAAAACAAGCCACACTGAGTAAACAGATCTCATATCTCCAAATAGATTGACACAATCTAATATTAATGAAAGCTTCAGATTAGTTGGTTCTTCTTTAAAGTGTGACCATGTTTCTTCTCTCTTTAAATGTAGAACCATCCATAGGATTTTTTATAATGTCATCTTGACTTCTATTTAGTGTGCATAGTAATCCATAAATTGTGTCAAGCTAGTGCACCTAAATAATCGTTGGAGATGTGAAATAATGGGAATGTACCAAAGAACCTTGTGAGGCACCTTTTTGTTATTTGATCTTACCAATATCTACTAATATGACAATAAGGTTATTCTGTTGTAAATTCATGTTGTTTATGATATATAATGTGATCATTGGGACATTCATGTATTGCCTAATGCTTTATTCCAATATGATTCATAATGGTAGATAATTCTCAGTACAAACAAGGCAGAATGTTTGATTGTGGTAACAAAAACTCATCTATCAGCCTACAACAAAAAATATGCATTATTAATATAATGAATAGTAATTGTATGCTAACATTGAAGATGACAAAAATGGCATACCTTAGCATACAAGACATTGCTACATTAGATAAACCATTCATAACCTTCAAGTTCACCAACAACACTATAGCAGAGAGAAGAGTTGTTTGGGAGCCTTGGTATAGTAGCTTGTGTGCCTTCTCAAGTAAAGGTATATTAAGACCATCTTTATCATCATTATCAAATGCACTAGTACCATCATCATGATCCTCTTCATCACCTGCTCTAATATCATCTTCTTCAATCATGTCCTCTGACACATTATCATCTTCTTCTATGGGAGTGTTATCCTTATCTTGGATATTCACACCTCCATGTTCCTCCAGTAGAAAATCCACATTCAACAATGGAGGAAAACCATGGCCCCCTTCAATGTGACCATGTTGCCTACAATGACTCTAGGATATTGTGATTAGAATTATTTAAGCCCTTACACTTTTTGCAAGGACACTTACATTTATCAGCTTTTCTTCAAAACTAAGACCACAATGTAGCCATTGTCTCATTATTTTGTTCTGGGTTCATAATGTCAAGTGTGGTCTTTCTTTATAGGCAAATATATCTGCAAAAAAAATGGACATGTTGTACTTATTTTTTATATCTGCAAATATGGTTTTGAAAGAAAAATTGATCTAACTAATGTGTATATAATTTGCAAAAAAATTGGACATGTTGTACTTAATGTTTATATCTACATATATGGTTTTGAAAGAAAAAATTGGTGTAACTAATGTGTATATCTACAGAAAAATTGGACATGTTGTACTTAATGTTTATATTTGCACATATCATTTTGAAAAAAAAAATTGGTGTAACTAATGCGTATATCTGCAAAAAAAATTGGACATGTTGTACTTAATGTTTATATCTGCACATATGGTTTTGAAAGAAAAATTTGGTGTCATCAAGACTTGGATTTTTCTATGAAATTCATACTTTATTCATACTTGTCCAAAAATTATAAACTTTCTATTCATATGTTTTGATCCGAGAATTGGGATAATGTCTTTGATGAAGGCTAATGATGTGAGAAGTTGTATCACACTAAGACTCTGAAGAATTTATCCTAAATTAATAGGACTTTTGATTGGGCCCATTATCTTTTGCATCTTATTGGTACCAAAGCAAGGGATTAGATCCTTGCAAGGTGAAGATGGGTCCAACAAGGTTAGAGAGGGAAATGCTAGACTTATTGAGTAATGGGAAGAAGAAAAGAGAGGAAGAAGAGAGAAGGAAACAAGAAGAGAAAAGAGATGAGAAAATGAGGCAAGAGGAATTGAGAAGTATAAGACAAGTGATTGAGGCAAACATGAGGAAGTTGGATGAACTTATGGAGCAGGATAGGAGGAACATTGAGAGATGGGATGAACAATGTAGACCAACTTTAGGAGCCCAGATGGATATAGAATACAATTAGAGAAAAGACTAGAACCCACACCTATCATCTTTCAAGAAAGATAAGAATGTTGTTGGTTGTACCCACCCAACCAACTATATCCATCTGGGCTCCAAAATACATGTTTCGGCTGCTACAAGTGATAGGGAGAGTAGAGATGAACTAATCACAAGTCCATGCTCATGGTCTACCTCTAAGACCAAAAGGTGTCTTACAAGATCACCAAGTGGATTTATAAGATCTTCCTATGCAAAGATCCCCCAATCCTAAGCCCCACTCCTCTATCTTGAACTTATTTCACTTCTTTCCATCTACTAGATTCTCATCCTAGGTGGAGAACACTTCAGGTTTCCAACTAAACTAGGTCTTCCTAGGCCAATTCTTGTACACCAGTTGCAAGGCCATGGAGATGAGGGAAATCATTTCAACACCTCTCTTTCATGGCATAAAGTGACCTTCTACCTTCAACTTCCTTACCAATTTCATACTTTTCCCTTAAAAATAGGGCAACAAAAAAGAGCCCCAATTAGCCCTCTTGTTCCTAAAAATCATGGATTTCTTCAATTTTATTCACTAAGTACCTAAACGTGTCTTTACAGACCTCCATTCATATTATGAATGCTAACTGATTTCCAAGGTTTTGCAACTCCACATTGTCATATTGTACTTCTGTTGAGATTGAGGGTTTTCAAGGGTTTTAGGCCTTTATAAGACGAGTTTGTTGTTTAGACTAGCTAGGTGCTTTTAAGGATTGGTGACATTCTATCCTTCTTTCCAAAAGACCTTCTCTTATCTCCCTTTAACCTCCATGTCCACTCTTCTAGAAATCTCCACAACCATGTTGTCTTGGAGCTCTACAATATCAAATTTCCCTAGCCGAGCATGCTTTGGCTCGCCTAGGGAAAGAACTCAAAATTGTTTCCCAAGATTTTGAGGGACCTTCCTTTGCCAAGAGGAGGTACATAGAGTACACTCACTATCCCCAAGAGTTCATACTATTACTATGGTGGGATAGTGAGTTACATGGCATGAACTCCAATGGTTGATGAGGATTAAGACCCTCTAATCTAAGGGTTTAGGTTGCCTTCTCCACATACTTGGTGCTTGATAAGGTGGACTCTATGTTGTGGATGTTTGGTGTACACATCATGATTGAACACCCTATGTTGTATATTTGAATTTTTCAATATTCTTATATATGTTACATTATTGCATCCAAAATTTGAGGAGCATGCTACAAAGTTTCATGTAGAATTAAATCCAAGGTGAGCTTGTTTAAAGTGAGCCAATTAGGTGCAAGTGTTGATTCAAGAGTGTTATTAGGAGAAAACCACAAGTATCTAGTCATAGCATTGCAATTTAGTTATCTAGCATGAAAATCAATGTTTTGAGGTACAACATGAGTTGTGTTGTTCCCAGTTGAAGCTATCAAGATTTTCTATTCATATACCATGGATGGTGTTAATAGGAGCACTTGGAAGGTGTATGTATGGATACATTGGAATTATTAGATGTACCTTTTCTTATAATGCCCTGTAATCTCATTGTAACTCATGAATATTGTTATCATAATTTGAAGACATAAATGTATGAAAATAGAAATGACAATAATATTTTATATTAGATGTGTACTATATCATTCATGATTTATGTTCTTGCCAGATGTAAGAAGTCTTTTTTATATGCATTTTAGAAGATGTGACATTTACATACCTAAATCTCATAGTAAGAGCATCTAAACTCCACTTGTGTGTTCTCTCTATAATGAAGAATTATGTGTTCTCACAATAATAGCCAAAACATCTAGGAGTTTACTGGAATATGAATAAGAATGTGAATGGTTTTCTACTATAGTAGAATAAGATATCTCACAAACCTATTCTATTGAAGCTCATATATATATTTTTGGTGTGCATGAGAGTTAGGATCACATGCATAGAACTCTATAAAGAAACCAATGTTTTAAGATTTTCTTTAAAAAAATTAAGTCATACATGAAAAAAACAAAAATATTTGATAAATGCATTGATATCTCGCTTAAAAACTATTTAATAATATTATATAAAATTTGTGTTCTAACAATCTACAACACAGTTTTTCCTATATAGGTCTAACATAAATATATGAGTCTTACCAATTATTAATAATTTTATTCACCTACTTTCTTCATATGCCCCTGAAGCTATTTTGAGAGAGTACTTAGGCTTGCAGGATTAAATTGTAGTTTCTCAACACCATTGCGGAGACTAAATTTCATCTGTGGTCCTCTTTTCACAAGAATCCCTTCTCTCATTTTCTATATTGATAGTTCATAATGTAAATCCTACACTATTGGAATCTTGTGAGTCAACTACAGTATCTATTTGGATGCAAAATAGGTGTAGTATTGACTTTTTTTATTGGTACATTACAAAATAGATACCTTTGCAATATAAATTGCTTATACATCAACAAGTTTCTATAGTCAAAATAATATGAACAAATGGAAGACAAATAGATTTGTATAGCCTCAACATGGAAAGGAGAAAATAGAAAAATGCTCAAGAAATTAGAATGAACAAATCAATCAAACCCATAAATGCAATCAGTTATAAGTGTTCTGTAAAATCTTTGTAATGGCAGAGAGATGAATTACTAAAGTGTGTCCATTATTCCCAACTAAAAGAATTCTTCCAAAGCTTGGGTTAGTACTATTAGTGTTTCCATTAAGAATTATTGTAAGCTTCTTTTTCTCCCCCTATTCAGCTTTGAATGACAATGGCATAATAAAAATAGATAAACCCATGGTGCACTCTAGACAACTTTGTAGTTTTCACCACCTACAATATTGGTAAAACTCCTTTGAATGGTACAAGAATTAATCAAAGTAGCCACTATAATTGAAGGAATGTTGAGATCAAAATCCATTCCATTGTTTGATTTACACACAACCTGTGTAATTGAGAATCAATGGTGCTAACCCATTTATGTTGCATAACAATGCACCATAATCATCAAAACTTGGGATTTAACCATATCAATGAAATTAAGTTCTTGCATATTATGATTTTCTTCTATGTTTGATATTTGAACTATTATAAGAAATAATACAAAAAATAGTGCCCAAAGAAAAATATTTAAATATTCTATTCATTGCCAATGAAAAGAAAGAGCTAAGAAGTGTATAAAATAGGATCTTTTGTTAAAATAGGTTTTTTGGCTACCATGAGAACAAGCACTACAAAATTAGATAGAATGTGTTTTGAAGAAATAAACTAGAATTTGTACTTGCATTGAAGATCAATCCTAGATCTAAAAGCAACAGTTGGATTCACAAACCCACTTCCCATTTCAAAAGGGGTGGTTGGAGTAAGACCAATATCAAGATTTTTGTAGAAATGTTGTGCCATAATTGGTAATCATTACTTGTCATAGACTGATGGAGTGGTGGATAGTGTTGAACCAATGGCTGCTGGGTTGAAATTTCAATATTTATGTTCCACAAGAGCTGTCACACCTTCTATAAGTGGTGTTGCCATGCCTCTCCTAGATAAAATTGCAAAATTTGGCCTATTTAGAAAGAAGTTTGAAGCATTGAGCTCTCTTTTGTCATTTTTTTTTTAATATCATGCAAGATATATAGTTTGAGATTGAAGAAAATCATAATCTATCAGACTATACCAAGAGGAATGTAGAAATTTGAATTTCAAAAATGGCAAGATTGAGAAGATTGAAAGTATTATGCTTCAAATGAAACCAAAAATCATAATCTATCACACTGTACCAAGAGGAAAGTGGAAATTTGAATTTCAAAAATGGCATTTAGCTAGTCAAGGGAAGATTGGAAATATTGTGTTTCAAATGTAAACCAAGGCCAACCTTTTGCATTTCAAAATAAATGCATAATCTGCATAATGTTCTCAATCCTTTAAATAATCGACATTTCTATATATTGCAAGGGATTTTCGTAGAACGATCAATTTATATTATTCAAATTATAAATTCCAAATAAAAAACTGAAGCCCACTTCATTCATCATTCATAATGAAATTCTTAGCCTATATATGCTAGATTAGTACACTATGTCACCTATTACCTATCCAACAAATCAAATATTTTTAATGGACACTATTCAACATAGAGTACTACTAATGACAATTCACATCTAATAAAAAATTTATTTTCATGCCCTTCAAACTCAAAACTTATTATTAGTCTTCATAAAACATGGACCACTTTATAAGCTAGTTATTACAATGTCCAAAAAAATTAGCAAATGGAAGTAGTTAGATACTTGGTAAGTTGAATACCTAGAGTGTTTATGTTTCATGAAGCTGGAAGAAGTTGGATGCTTGGTTGGTTAATTGCATAGAGTACTTACGTTTCTGCTATGAAATAGTCCAAAATATTTAAACCAATCCCTTTTGAAGATACAAATTTGTTAACCATCACAACTGGAGATAGATGAGATAGAGCTTTCTAGTAATCTCTTAAGAGGATATAAATGTTATTTGAGGTCATCTCATGCTGCTAAAATACATATGGTCCCATGTTGTGTTAAAATTTATAAGAAAAGTTCATAAAGAGAATTGGAAGCTGCTACAAAATGGGAGGAATCATAAAAGTGGATGCACTTTCTAAGAGAATCTGCCTAAATCTTGTGCACTTTTTAAATCTTCAAGTGTATAAAAGTTTTCCATTCTCTTTTCCAATAGTACTAAACTGATAGATTTTTCCACTGAAATAAAGAGTGTCTCTTAGTATAGAAAACTAAGATACTCTCTCAAGCAGTAGATTGGTTTGACTATATGGTTGATGTGCATGTGTATGGGATTGTGCAAATCCTATTTGGTATGTTCTTGATTATATGTTGTAGACTTTTCACCATATAAATTACTTAAATGTGTAGGTCACATTCACATGTACCACTTCAGAGTATCATTGTGCATGTAATATATATAAAACAATAATGAATACTTGAAAATGCATATGAAACAATAAAAAATAATATGACTCAATAGTATAATGTATGACTTGATGGGTAATGGAGTACTTTAAGAAGTTTGTAAATCTTCTCAAAAATGGGTATTTGAAGGGGAGAGATATTAGTGACATGCTACTTAAAATCTTTCCCCCAAATTTGTTAGACTCTGAAGATATTTACTTGGTAGATAGATTATTATGGAGAGCTTGCTACTTTAAGAAAATTTACTATCAATTTCTTTGTGAAAAGCGAGGTGGAGTTCAAACGATGTAGCATAATTTTTCAACATTGATTACAATTCTATTAGGATGCCCAAGGAGAGTGCTCAGTTTCCTTAGTGTGTTGACAGATCCCCACCCTACCTCATTTTTGGATAACTTATTTTTAACTATTAGAGGTGTGGGATGTATCCTATATTAAACATCTATCTTAGTTCTAAATGAGATGTGTCAATAATAAGTTCATTACTAGAAAAATATAGCATACATTAGAATCATCTAAAGAATGTAGGAAACATGTAAGCCATAATGCCTCTCACCCTTGATGCCTAACATCATTCACCAAAATGGTGTTGGCACCTTTTGAATGTAAGTCCTTAAAAAAAACAATTTCAAATGTTCATAGGTTTAGCTTTGCTTTTGTTAATAATGAATGCTAATTAGTAATTAATTAACTAACCTATTAAGAATGACATATTTATATTGTTAATTTTGAAATCAGATGGTAATGTTATATGAATGCTTTACCTCTATATTGCAGTATGGTTATTAATTTATTAAACTAAAGGGAGAGAATTAACACAACTTGTTATCTGTTTGGCAAGGGCTATCCTATAGGTCAACATGTGTGCCATAGATAGTGTGATGTAGATAGTGAAATTTGCCAAAAAAGGACAAGAACATTAATAATGACTTGCATATTGAAACTGCTACGAGATTAAAGAAAATATGGCCTACTTTACTCATATTTAAGTTATGACAACTAATGTCAAATTTTAAAGCATAAGAGAGAAAACATTAAACTAGAGGGAACTATCTTGTAATTGGATAGAAAAATAGAGAGTGGTGAGAATCAGAGTCTTCAGTTGGAATGCATTTTTCATATTATAGAATTATATCACTAAGGAAGAAGGTATCCAAAAGTTGATGAGAAACTATTATCAACAACAACTCTTCTTTTTAAAAAAAAAAGAAGATTCCCCTGTTTCAAATCATAGGAGAATTAGTGGAAGGAAGGATAGAACCTGATCAATCAATAAGAAGTTAGTAATAGAGTTTAAACTTTCATTCATGAAAGAGGATATTCTATAAGATACATTTTCTTGATGATTGACTTGTTGGGAAAGTGGCAATATAGTGTGAACAAATACAATGACTTAAAACATAGAGACACTCGAAGATAAGCACTGGAAACAATGATATAGTCTTAAATTAAAAAATTATATACCATATGAAGATGGCTCAAAGATAGGGAAGGTTCATATCTAAAATTAACTTGGATCTGGGAATGTTGTATCACCCTAAAAAATTTAGGTTACATCCTAAAATTCATTAGGAACCAAACTTCACACCTTTATCAATCTTGATCATACACTCATAAATTTTCAGTACTGGATTATAAACCAATAAAAATTCAACTGGATATATAGTAACTATACAACATTTTCATATTATACACAACTATCGTATAATCATTCAATTCATGTTAAAAGAAGCTACACTTTGAGATGATCTAAAATAGTAAAAATAGTGAGTTGGTGTGTAACCTCTACGCTTGGGCATTATAGATTAACAAATTCATCCAAGAACTTGGAATTTGAGGAGATTAAAGAAGGTAAATGTCTTGTAATACTAAAACTTGTTAATAGAATGGGTGAAGGTAAGGGAGGGAAATATCAAACTCTATTGTAATGGGGTTCTACAAATCTAGGATCCTTTCTCCAACCTAGCGTTCACTTTCTACAAGGACAAATACAACAACAGATGGCCACAAAAGCTACTAAGTGCCCACTACTAGAGCTTGATCCATAGAAATGTTGGACTCTCTTAATCTGTGAAAAAAAATGACGACTACACCAGTGAGTGGAGTCTGCAACACATTGCCTTCAAGATGCTCAATGTGAAACCTGGCAGGGAGCCAATCTACATTGGTTGGAAGATAGTGGTTCCAGAGAGCTCAGCAACAAACATAAATGTGCCAAAAGTAAAACCCAATTTTATGCTATGTAATTTGCAATGAATTCTTCCTAATTTTCTTCCTATGAAACCTGATTTGGTAGAAATTTTGACCAAATCGGGCCCTTTTTTTTTTTTTTTTTAATATTCATAGGCCAGTATTTACATTGGTAAAAAAATTAGGTAGAAAAAAAATGGAAATGTACTAGTGAAAGGAGATGTCCTAGCCCCCCAAAAAATAACCATACAATAGAAGTACAACACAAGATACAAAATCTGATACCAAACTCAATGTTTTATTCATAAAACAACTAATTACATGCAATATGTTAGGCTATAAGGCCAAACTAGTTATGACAAAATGCAAAGCAAGTAACAGTTTTGAAAGATCCCACAAGATCCAAACCCCAACCCTAGCTAGTCTAAATCTATAACACAAAAGTATTATCGTAGAAACCCTCAACAAGATCTAAACTTATACTTGCAAGCCACCAAGAAACCTCCTTGTTTCCCAAGCCACAACTATTAGCTCTGCTACACTTTGCTCCTCTTAGTTGCACCTTGTTGAATGAATAATGACTCAAGACTCCTTAAGACCCCCTACTTATACCCAACTAAGCCACAAGTTGGCCTAGAAAGTTAATAATTAAATAAACCCTTACATTAAATACATATTTAAGCCATAAGTCAGCCTGATATAGATATTAAATACAAAATGTTTTAGAAATCTTACAACACCCTTTAAATACACCTAGGACATACAACCAAGACCCAAATAGGTCCACACAAACTCCCATGATGACTCCACATCATGATTGCACACTATACATATTAAATGCACCAAGCTTATGGATCAACTCCCTAAGAACACTGTTCAGTAAGCTCAAACTGTCAAGCTTTAGCAAATTCCACTAAGCATGGCCAAGCTCCAACAAGTATTGTTGAGTTCCTCACATGTTGAGCTACATAGTAGATGCTAAACAACAATAAATGTTGATCTCCATTAGTGACCGAAAACTTTGGCCAACACTACATGTACTAACGACCAAGCACCACTCCTTTGGTGATTGAGTCCTCAACTCCAAAGCTAAAATCCCTCCAACATACAGGATTGCTAACTACCCTAGAATGCTCCTGTGTCATAGCCTTAGTTTTTCCATCTATTTGCGGATGAAATGAAGAACTAAATTTTAATTCAATATCCATCTTCCTCCAAAGTGTTCTCAAAAAATAACCACTAAACTTGGTATCTCTATCTAAAATAATAGTTCTAGGAAACCCATGCAATGTTACTATCTCCTTGAAGAATAATTTAGCCACATGTACTACATCAGATGTCTTCTTACAAGGTATGAAATGAGCCATTTTCAAAAATATGTCAACTACTACTAAAATAGAATCATTACCTCTCCGAGTTCTAAGCAAAACAAGAACAAATTCCATGTTAATTTATTTTCAAGTTTTATTAGGTATAGGTAATGGTGAACGAAATCCCAAATCCTAACTAGTTCCTTTTGGTGTTTGACAAATTCTGCAACTTCTAATCATCTTTTGTACATCCTTATAAATTTGAGGCAAAAAATAACTATCAGAAATACACTTCATTGTTTTGTCAAGTCCATAATGTCTTGCAAGTCCTCCATGATGTTTCTCCTTCATGATATTATCCCCCATAGATCCTCTAGGTATACACAATTTAGTTCCTTTTAAACAACATGTCTTCTTGAATGAAATAGTCAATCCACTTATCTCTTATCATCTGATCTATACAAGATTTCCAAGGTTCTACAAAATCAGGATCAGTTTTATACAAATGCTTCAAATCATCAAAATAAAGTACCATAACCCTCATTTTTGTCACTATATTCCTTCTTCTACTCAAAGAATCAGCAACTGTATTTGACTATCCACTCTTATGTTTCAACACAAAGGAAAAATTATGTAAGTACTCAACCCACTTCATATGTCTCTGATTCAACTTGTTATGACTTCCTAAATACTACAAAACTTTATGGTTTGTGTACAACACAAAATATTTAGGCATCAAATAATGTATCTACTTCCTCAAAGCTCAAAAAATAGCATAGAATTCTTGATCACAAACTAAATATTTTTTCTTAACATCAATCAACTTCTCACTTTATAAAGCCACAGGTCTTCCTTCTTGACTCAAAATAAATCCAATGGCACTTCCACTAGCATCACAATCAACTTGGAAAACCTTACTCAAATAAGGTAAAGCAAGTGTAAGTAATTCTTCTACCCTTTGTTTCAATGTTTTAGAACTCTTATGTATTCCAGGTGTCCACTTGAAATCTTTTTTATCACCTCTCATAGTTTCTTTCATAGCATTGCATACTAGAAATTCCTTATAAACTTCTTATAGAAATTTGTCAATCCATGAAATAATCTAACTTCTCTAATATTCATAGGTGTAGGCCAGCCAAGAATAAATTTTACCTTTTTAGGATCCATCATCAAACCATTAGCTGAAATTAAAAACTGAGATACACAGTCTCCTCTGTTGTGAAAGAGTGTTTCTTCAAGTTAATCAATAACTTTTTTTCCTTCAATCTCTACAATACTTGTCTAATATGCTTAAGGTGTTCTTATTTAGTCTTATTGAATATCAGAATGACATCAAGATATATAGTTATAAACTCACCCAAGAATTTATTCAAAAACTCATTCATCAGCCTCATGAAATTACTAGGTGCATTAGTTAGACCAAGAGGCATAACCAACCATTCACATAAGCCTTCATTAATCTTAAAAGAATTTTTTCATTTACCCCCTTCTCTAATTCTAATCTAATGATAACCACTTTTCAAATCAATCTTTCTAAAATACTTTACTCCACTCAAACAATCCATTATGTCATCCATCCTAAGAAAGGGAAACGTATACTTCACTATGATCTTGGTTATCACTCTACAATCAATGCACATAATCCATTTCCCATTCTTTTTAGGTTCTTAAACAAAAGGTACAACACAAGGACTCAAAATTTCTCTAATCGTACCCTTTTCAAGTTGTTCTTGCACTTGTCTATTTAATTAAACATTCTCAGTAGGTGTCAATCTAAGTGGTACTTTATTAGGAAAACTGGCTCTAGGTATCAAATCCATACAATGACTAATACTTCTTATGGGAGGTAAAGCATCAGGTACATTACCAAATATAATGTCTTGAAACTTTTCCAACAAGGACTCAATCTTAGGTGCATGTTCAAGTTCATCTTGTTTCTCAATCTTTCTAGGAATCAAAGAAAAATAAGCATTTTTCTCTTTTGCATCTTTAACAAACTAATTTTATTTAACCAAACATACTCTAATTTTGGTATAATTATTCTCATCAGGATTTTCTACAAAAGGTAACAAAATTTTCTTCTTTCCATCAACCCAAATAGTATACTGATTCAATCTAGCTTCTTGCAAAGCTTTTCTATCATATTTCCAAGGCCTCCTATTAAAATATGACAAAAATCCATAGGCATAATATCACACAAGACTTCATCATGATAATTCCTAATTTTGAACTTAAGAAGGCATTGTCCACTTACAAATAATTTATGCTCCTTCTAGATTCAAGCAACATGATAAGGCTTAGGATGTCTCAATCTCTGCAACTGCAACTTGTTAACCATCTCCTCAAATGCCAAATTATTTGAACTCCCACTATCAATGATTACCTTGCAACATTTTCTAGTGATCTTGCACTTAGTCTTGGACAAACTTCTTCTCAAAGAAGGTTCTTCATCAACTTCCTCATTCCACATAACTCTTCTTATCATCAAGTTCTCACCATGCTCATGTTCATTAGGTGTTTCAACAACTTATTCACAAGACAAATTATTTATGCTACTGCTTCCTATCTTCTTAGGAGAAGTACTGCATTCAAAAGCTCTATGTCCTTCTCCACATTTTAAACAAGTTCCCTTAAACCAAGACTTGTCCTTTCTTTTAACACCATTATTATTCCTATAGTAACTAATATATCTACTTCTAGAGTAATTACCTCTCTCTCCAACAAGTTCTTTTCATTTTGTCTTTCCTTTATCTTGCATTGAATTGTCTAATCTGCTACTTTCCCCATAGATTCAGTCTCGTCCTTTTTGAAATTTGCCACCTCTACCTCTTTTTCTTTGATCATGTTTCTTCACCAACATTTCTTCAACTATCAATGCATACTAATATGCTTCTTCCATGATATCCATCTTAACATAACTAATTCCATCTTGAATAGATGTCCTCAAACCATTCAGGTATCTAGCTACCTTTTCAACTTCATTATCCACATGTCTAGATCTGATATCCAATTTGTAGGATTCCTCAATATATTCCTTCACACTCATGTCCTTTTGTCTTAGATTTTGTATTCTTCTTAATAGGTGAACTTGGTAATTTGCAAGAAATAACTTCTTCATTTTGCCAATCATTTTTGCCCATGTTTTAATATTTTCTTTTCCTCTTTTTTGTCTTTTGGTTTGTAATGATCCCACCAAATTGAACCATGGACCTTCAATTTTTTAACTGGTATATTCATCTTCTTGTTATAATAGGTGCTTTCATACTCAAAGAACATATCCATCTTAGAGATCTAGTCCAATACAACATTAGTCACAAGTCTTCCATCATAGCAAGCAACTTCAACATCAATTCTAGAGTTAGCCCTAGACAAAACTCTAAGAAGTCTTTCCTCATATTGTTCCACTTTAGGTTCAAGGTTAGGATTAGGTGTTTCTTCTCCATCATCACTAACATCCTCAAGATGTACACATATTTTCTAGCATGTCTTTATAGCTTCAATTCTCACTGCAATCTATCTCAATGTGTCCATTATAGCATTATCTACATTTCCTGTACCTGAAACCATCTTGACAATAGTTCCTAAAATATCACAACCTTCTACAAGTTATAGGTTAGATTTCAAATCTTCCACCCTACAACCAATCCAATTAAGGTTCCCCATGATCCAACTCACAAGAAAGAACTCAAGCTTTGATATTGCTTGACATAAGGCTAGGTAGGGAGATAAATAAATAAACTCAACTCAGATATACTAACACCTTGCCAAGAGTACATATGGAAGCAAATACAAAATTTCAGCAAAGAGACCATAGGATTCAAAGATTTATTGATTGATTACAAATGATAAATAACAACCAACATGCTTGATTGTGAGGTCTTTTGAGTTGTAACCTTATACAAAGAATTTCAACATTAGAGTCCAAGCTCGTAATCTTATCTACCTTCTTACTTACTATCTACTTGAATCTACTTCTTATATCTAATTCAAGCTTCTTATATAGCTAGCTAGACCATAAGTCAGCTAGTTGAGAATTTAATTACAATATAGGTCCTATCTTAGAGTTGTAATCCAAAACCCAAGTGATGAGCATCAAAATTTTATGTGCTCTTGAAGGTAGGTCCAAACATAATCTAGGAGTTGACTCCCAACTATGCAAGATGCCAAATCATCATAGGAAAATGTGCCAAAGTATTAACACACCTCATTGGATAAAAAAATAGTAAGAAATAAGGACCTGAAAGAATGATATAGAGCTCGAAGGATATGACACATCAAATTTTGTTCTCTTAGGGTAAGGATTGAGAATAGGTCGTCAATAAGATTCCTACTACACACATCACAAAACTCAAGGAACCAATGACCACTTCATTATCATAAAATTGTCATAGAAAGCAAGAAATGTTTTTGGGTGATACAAGATTGCCCATTGACCCAAGAAACTCTTGCATTAAATATTTATAACTGATAAAAGTATGAATGAACGAGAACAATCAACAGGATGATACAATATAGAAACCCAAACTAGGAAAAACTATGGAGAAACTAATTCTCATGAAATGAACATCAATTCAGGTGACACCACTCAAAGTAATTTTTACAAGGGACTTGCTGCTAATTTTCTCACTATTTTTTGGCTCATTGTTGGCCAAACTAACTGCACTCATAAAAAAATGTATTGTTAAATTCTTGACTGAAAAAATGTGAACTGATAGAATTGCATCTGAATATGCATAAAATAGTTTCATTTGATAGTACACTAATCATTGACTACAATAGATTTGGCATAGATATTCTTTTAGCATATACCAGTTCTCTACAACATAGTATATAAATTTTTCTCTTTATTCCATAACACTACTTATTTTTGCTTACACATCACTACCAAATATCCACCCAAACAGACTCCCATTATATTACATATAGTTCTCTATTTCACTTACACATGCATTTATGCACATTTATGCACACACATCATATAAAAAATATCTCTCTACTTATATATACACCTGATGAGGTATCCATATATGTCAATCAATCCAAAAAACATGTCATTCACAAGTACAACTATAATTGATTCACTGCCATTAAACAAGGATTTAGGACATACTTATAAATTCTTTATGGAACACTACCACAAGATCTGAATATAGGAAACACTTAATATATATTCATTTCATATTATGTTTTCCAAAAAAGTATGGAACTATTAGAACACCACAACCAAGTCCATGACTTGATTAAAAAAACTGAACCAAATGATAAATATGAACTGATGAATCTTCTCCAGAATAAAATAGTAGAACCATCTAATGAACTACGAGAATTTCCAAGTAGAAAACACCCAAAAGAACTTTTTAAGCACAAAAATAAACATATACCAATAGAACTCCTTTAAATTGTACTTATTGAAACATATAAATGTACTAGAAGATGCATTCCATTAGTAGAAATAAGTATACATGATACTATACAGCAAAACTGCAGTACTAAAAATGTTGAACATGTAAATGCATAAACTTGATGTCTAATAAACAACCATAAGCATCCAAGTGATGCTCCTAGTTCAACTAGCCATTATTACCAATGAACTAGTCAATATATTATGGCATCAATGATAACAATGTCACCAACATCTCAATGTGCCTAACAATCTCCCCCTTTTGACATTAAATAAAACCCAATAAAAACTTAAAAAACATTTTAAAAAAATCCAAACTATCCCAAAAAGTTCCCCTGAGCATAGGGGTCAGTGCAAGAAGTTAGGTCTCACTTTTGGCCAAAAAGTGGAAGTGTTTTTCCTGTTTTTGAAATATTTTGTCAATTGATGCCAAAATTTGAGTCATTTAGAGATTAAATATAAAAAAGATTCAAAAATAAAAATTGTAGTGCCTGGGATATTCTTTTTGAATATGTAATTTATTTGTATACCTATATGATAGATTATTTTTTTGGTATGGATCTTTAAAAATCACTTTTTCAAAATGCTTATTTCAAGACCATACCACGCTCATGTACGAACACCAAAATTTGACACAAATGAATTTTCATAAATCATTTTAAAGGGAGTTAGCTAATACACCTAAGATTGATGACAATATTTTTCCTTAATTTTTTATTGAATAATTTTTTTATTATTAATTATTAATTGGCTATAAAGGTAAATTTTAAAATCTCTCATGTACGGACACCATAATTTGATCAAAATTTTACTTTTATCAAAAAAAAATTTAACCTCAAAAGAATTGTATGTAGATTGATGACATATAAATTAATTTAATAAAAATTATAGAATAAAAAAGTTATTAAAGTTTTTGTGAATGTCACTTTTTAACATTTAAGAGATAGTTTTGATTAATAAATAATGGAAAAATGGAAAATAAACTAATAACACTATAAAATTTACATTTTTGAAATCAGAATAGTAAGACCTATAATGGGTTTTTATTTCATCAAAAAAATCAATGGGGACGACCATATTAAAATTACAACAATCTCTGAAATTTACGATTAAATGCCTTAGATAAAAATGGTTCATAAAGGCATGGCTTGGTGGGACCAAGCCTATGCCATGTCTTTCCCCAAGGCAAAACATGATGCAAAAGTTGTGGCCATTCCAAATTTCTGCTCATGTCTCGCGAATTGGACACTCGATTTGTAATTCAAAAACCAGGTGCCTGATTACTAATTAACTGTTGTAAGAATTGGGTACCCGATTTGTAAGCGGGTACCCAATTTTCAAAGAATCGAATACCCAATTCTAATGTACCCATTGGGCCCCAAAAGCTACCCCACAGGCCAACTTTCAATGATTGAAATGATTGAATAACAGTTTCAATTTGCAACAACGAATTATGTCATACTTATTCTGTTTTCTTGTCTTCTTTTTGCAATTTGCAAGCTATTGATTCAAATTCAAAATTGGTGCAAACATGGGATCAAAACAACGAAGAAAGAAGAAAACAAAAGTTTTGAAAGATGAGGAGATTGCAACAAATAAAGAGAATGAAGCACAACATCAACGAGAGAGAAGACAAAGAATTAAAGACTTGAACAATGTTTCAAAAGAGAAAGACATTGAGGATACCACAATGGATGAAGAGGTCGAAGAGGAGAACCCAATGCAAGTAAATTCAGGTGCACATTCTAATCAAACATTCAATACAAGTGTGTCTCCAAACCCTCAATTTTTTTCTCGTGATGAAATTGTTGATTTTTAGAAGTAGGTTACAATTTAAATGATTTACATTTTCTTCATGAGAGTAAATTGTCAAACGATCATGGACAAAAAAATTCAATTGAAATTCATGCCCCAAAAGAAATACTAAGAAAAATTGAAAATGAGATTCAAATCCCAAATAACAGTGAAAAAAAAATATCATTTGAAGATAAAAATTGCATGAATGTAGACATAGAAACACCAACTACTGAACAAATATGTCAAAATGATAGTAAAGTGTCTAAACATAATTTTCATTCTCCTAATGATGTGCTAGATAATCTTGAGGGATTGGTTTCATGGAGACAAATTAGGACACATGCTAATAGATTATATAGACATATTATAATAAGAAATTTGGGTTTCAATGTCAATTGATGTTGCAACTAATTAAAATGTCTAAAATGCGAAAAGTAATGAGAAGGTTAGGAATGTATGAAAAATTAAAGAATAGAAATGGGTCTTTAAAACAAATTATATCCATTGTTGCTTGTGCCTTTGATGTTATTGGAAAGAGAAGTTTCTCTAAAGATAAGAATGTGACACAACGAGCAATAACAACAACTTTAGTTAACAAATCAACAACCAACAAAAGATTGACTAGCAACATAAGCGGATATCTTAATGTGAATCGTAATACTTTAGAAAGAGTTGTAAAGAGAAGGGTTAACTTTGAATGCGATCCAACAAATATTTTGTGGAATTCTAGTGGTAGACTCCCGAGATGTGCTATGAAACTTACTAGTGAAGTCAAAAGTTTGGTTGAAAATTTTGGGCATGATAATACAAGAGTATCACCTAGTTCAAGAGATGTTCTTAAATTGAGTTGGGTCAAAAATACATGATCCACATCCTAAACACCTTTTGGACATGACTCAAACTGAATTGATTAGAAAATTTGTAGATGGTAAGGTATTAACTATTACCATCAGTCAAAGATCTTTTGAAAAGTGTAAACCATGGTATGTAAGGATTAACACGGAAAGAATCACATGTTGTTGTAAAACTCATGTTAAATTTCATTACTATTATGATGTATTTTGATCTATACGTGTCACCATGTATAGTAAAGAAATGTTGCAGGAATGTGGTATAAAAATACCACCTCAAACTATAAAGGATTTCATATCAGGTTTGTTTTGTAAGCCACCTAATGATCAATACTTTCTTTCCAATGCATGTCTTTTTGGTACATGTGATATGTGCAGCAATCTTTCTTTGTTAGATGAATGTTTGCATGAAAATGCTTTGACTACTTTTGGACAACAATTAGTTGATGTAAAAAGATTCAAAACTATTGAATATCCATTGAAGGATAAGAAGATTGGAAGAAGGTGTGATCTACTTATAGATAAAGTTAGTTGTCATGCATTTATGGATGAGTTTAAGAGTGTGATCATACCAAAATATATTAAACACTCTCAATATGCTAGATGGCTTGATGGACAATTTCGCATATGTAAGAATAACTTTCCAATTGGTACTATATTTCCAGTTGTTGACTTTGTAGAGAACTACACACTTGCACCACAAGATGAGCTACAACCACAATATTATAATTTAGTGCAAGTAACAATTTATGTTCAAATAGTTTATAGGCATACAACTAATAGTATAGAGGAGGATCAAAAAATATTGAGAGAGTACCATTTCTATATGAGTGATAATAAACTTCATTCATCTAAGTTTGTCCGATATTGTTTCAAGGTCTTTTATGATAATTTAAAAGAGAGACAAATTCAAATGACACAACATTGGATATGGTCAGATAATTGTACAGGACAATTTAAGAATGCTAGAATGTTCTATTGGTTGAGTAGGACACATAGGCAAACTGATATCCAACATGTGTGGAGTATTTTTTAGGCTGGACATGGTAAAGGAAAACATGATGGTGCTGGTGCATGTGTGAAGAGAGCCCTTAGTAGAGAGTAATTAAAATTTGAGGAAAAAGCCAAATTCAAAAATGCACATGAGATTGTCGAATGGTGTAACAAATATTTATACACAGGGTCAAGTGAGAACTCTACAATCAAATGTTTCTTCTACCTAGTTGAAGAGAAGAATATCCTTTCAAGATATGACTGTATTACAATTAGTGGGTTAGCTAAATGGCATTCATTTAGGAGTTCAAATTCTAACACTTGGACTATATGGACTAGAGAGCTTGTTTGTTTTTCTTGCAGGTGAATGGGAAGAATGTGAAAATACAGAGTGGGTTGAAGATTGGCAACAAAAATCATTAGCACCTATTGACACACATTTTCAAGATGATATAGTAAATGAAGGCCAAAATGTTACTTTTGCATCAGAAGACTATGGTCATATTTTAGACCTCATACAACCTACTATGCACAATTTAATTAAATTT
Organism: Cupressus sempervirens; assembly: GCA_028749045.1. Taxonomy (NCBI): domain Eukaryota; kingdom Viridiplantae; phylum Streptophyta; class Pinopsida; order Cupressales; family Cupressaceae; genus Cupressus; species Cupressus sempervirens. The sequence continues at coordinate 365,277,481 of CM053793.1, forward strand.
TGTTGTGATCTCATGCTTCAATTTATATAATCTGCATATGTACTCATGTGATTAAAGTGTCTCTATACTTTATCTTATCTTGTAGGACATGTTTATGTTGTTATTTTGCATAGTGATAACAATGAAAAAACTAAGTAGTGGCTAGATAGATGTGTGGAACCTAAGACCAAATTGATATGTCATCAAGTAGACAATGATGGTTTTGAGTATCCAATTGGGTTTGTCATTGTAGCTGGCACCTGGCTATGTAGATACCTAACAAAAAGAAATGGTTTACGAGCATTTGAAGACTACCAATTTGAAAAGAAGATTTTACACTATTCTCATTTGGTTGTGGCAATGAATATCAAATTAGAAAGATATAAAGGGAGACCCGCCAATAAGTTATTATTGACAATTTCAATGGACGAGCACGAGACAATCATAGATGCATTGCAAAAGAGAGAGGATGTAGATGGTACAATGGGATGACTACATTTAAATCAAACACATGTCAATTTTTTCTTTATTGTGTTATTTTTATATATGTACTTATATAATTTAATTACATGTATGTTTGTGTTGTCAATACCAAATTAGAGAACTTATATATATATACCTCTTATTCAAGTCTCAGTTACAATTTATGCAAATTTAAATGTTAAAGTGGATCAAACATCAACATGTCTTATGCAATCCCACATAGTAAGTACATACAAATTACATGCATATATTTACATAGTTCAGATACCTCATATTAATTTATGTGTTTATTAACATATGTTTTTGTTTTACAATTTTATTTTATAGGATCTCATTTGAAGAGATGTGTTGAACCAATTTTATATTTTGAGTTCACTTCTATAAATATATCATTGACATTGTCTTACATATATTGTGAAATATGTTGTACAAACTAATTTAAAAATGGGAGTTTACTTCTATTTGAAAGTTAAAGGTGTGCACTTGATAAATTATAAATTAATTGTCAATTTAAGTAATGACCTCCTTTTTTTTCCATTACTTTTACATTCAAGCATGTTTAAATTAATGTTTGTTTGAAGTTTCAAATTACTATTGATTGTAATATTAAACAAGTCACTTGTACATGATAATTTAAAGATCATTACTCATTGCATTGATTATATGCTATTGTTATGTTGATAATTGACATGTATGTTTAACCATGTTAATCATGTTAAGTGAGAGGGAGGGAAGGAGGAAGAGAGGGAAGGAGGGATGTGGAGAGGGTTACAAGTGCTTGTAATTTAAAGAAAGGGTTATAATGGGTTCTAGGTGGTCCTACAATCCCTTTGGATCCATTATGACTCCTTAGGACACATTAGCACCCATTAGGACACCTTAGGAAAAATTAGCACCTCTTAGGACCCCTTACAACACATTAGTTATTGTTGTCCTAAAAGTAATCTTTTCTAATGTCCTAGTACATTCTAATGTTTCCAAGAGGTTTTGATGGATCATATGTGGTCATAAGAAATCTTAGGACCCATTATGACTCCTTGGAGCCCATTCATACCATTAACACACTTTATGAATCCTTAGAACACATTAATCATCGTAGGATACACTTTAGGGTTGTAATGTGTCCTATTCAATCCTATTTTTTCCTAAGGAGTTTTAGTTGGTCCTAAGTGGTTCTAGGAATCCTTGAGACTAATTACAACCTCCTAGGAACCATTATGACCCATTATGAGCCTTTATAGCATATTAGTCATTGTAGGACATCGTTTAGAGGTGTAATGTGCCTTAATGAATCATATGTTCTAAGGGGACATTAGGGATTTTTAGGACCCATTAGTACACATTAGGTCTCATTAGGACACATTAGGGTTTTTTTGCACACATTAGGACCTAGTAGACCCCATTAAAACCTCTTATAACATATTAACCATTGCAAGACATAGTAATGTGTCCTAAGTGGTCCTAATATCTCATAACGGATCACGATTGGTCCTATGTGGTTTGAAAACCCATTAATATCGTTTAGGGTGCACATTATGACCATATAAAACATATTAAAATCCATTAATGCCTCTTAGATAATCTTAAGAGGCATAAGACACTAATGGGTTATAATATGCCCTAATGGGTCCTAATGTGTCTTAAGGGTTTCTAATGTGTTTTAAGTGATCCCATGACCTTTTAGGACCCGTTAGGAACTCTTATAATCCATTAGGGACCATTAGGACTCATAAGAACCAATTATAACCCCTTTGAACACATTCACCTTCATACAATACACTACTATGTCCAAAGGCATTATAATAGTTCCTAAGTGGTTGTAATCAGCCCTAAAGTTTCCTCTTGGATTTTAAATTGTGGCCTTAATATATCACGAAGGGTCATAATGGGTTCTTAGTGGTCCTAGGACATCTTAGGGCCTATTAGGACCCCTTAGAACACATTAACTATAATAGGACACACAAATGGGATGTTAATGATTCTAATGTATCATAAGGGGTCATAATGTGTGAAAGGAAGGGTATCATCCATCATTTTATTAAAAAAATCTTCAATCTTTACCTAAATTTTATAAATTTGAATTTTTAGGATGAAAAATATTCATAATAGTAGGTCAATTTTATTTGTATGAATCTCAATGCATAAATTTGATGTGATATTTATCCAATAATCTTTTTGATATTAGTAATAATGCTCTATAAATAGTTAAAATTATTGTTCATGTAGCATATATTCTTACAAAATGTGTATATGTTCATGAATAGAATATTTCGCAATAAAGAAAATTGTTTGAATGCTTAAAACATGATGAAACATAATAATATATACTACATACACAAGCATGACAAGAAGTCGTAAAAAATATTACATGGTTTAACATACATCATAACATGATCTATGAAGTCAAAAAATACATATAATATAGTTAACTGTCCTAATAGAAAGTGTATCAAAATAAATAATATGTCTCATAAAAGCACAATCTAAAGGTGCCAACAAGACTTAATCTATCTGATCGAATATCCTCTTTGCTCCACACGAAGAGGACTCAGATGGATCATCCTGTATAATATGAGTTGTCTCATCGTGTGGGACACCCTGTGAGATAGATGGATAATCATGTGTAACATGAGGCACATCTCATCATGTACATGCTTAATTGAAATGGGTTTCAAAAAATAGCTTGCAAATAAATTAAATATTCACTACATAATAAAATAAAAACCACATGAGATGGGTGTCCCTCTGTAATGGGAGGAGGTGCACTATGAAAGCTACCAAATGCAACAATGGTGAGGTCCCGTAATTTACAATACATACATTTTTAAAATTTGATAAAGAGCATAATGAACTATGTATGTACATAAATCACAATACTGACCTTAAAGGATGATGTAGGTACCTCCATTTGGCTAAGTCCTATACTCTCAACAACACTTATAGCGACATAGTCCTAAAATTATGGATACATAAACGTTGAGTCAAAATTATATATAAATAAATAATTACAAAGTACGTAAACTAAAAAGTACATAATTTGTACACTATATTTGTTATACACTATAAAAACATGTATATATATCATACCTAAGTAGTAGCCAATGTCACAGTTGTGTCTACAGGTATGCTAGCATGATGATCAAAAGATGGAGTCAAAAATAAACTATATTGAGGCATGTATGGATGAGTATGATCCATCTCTTGTTCATAAAATCAGAACACATAAAAAATATACATGAGTCAAAATTGTTCAAATTATAAGTTAATAACAATGTACATACATAAAACTAGTACAAATTATTTGTCTTCAGTCAAAAGTTCATACCGTATGTATTTGAGGCTATGCCTCAGTGGTAACTGGATACGGACCTGTACTGACATCAAAATGTGTATCAATGGACAATCCCTACAAAATTAGATAAAAAGAACATATGAGAACATGTTATTATATTTTGGTTCGAATGTACATTTTTATAGTGTAATTCAAAGTGCATACCATATGAGGGACGCCAATGTCTGTAGGTCTCAAAAAAAGACTATACTACCTCCTAGGAGGAACAGTATCATCCATCCTCTATTATTTCAAAAGTACAAATTAATATGGTTAATACAATTTCACATGTATGTAGAAAGTAAATAATTATGTACTTTATATTTAAATTTAAATTATAATTTTACCTACTGCTTTTGACTATCTCCAGGCTCTCCCTACATGAGGTCAAAAAATGATGACACATCAATCTCATCACTACCATCACCATGGGTAGCATATATGTCATCATCAAAATCAACACCCTCAACGTAATGGTCATCGTGCACTACATCAACATCATTCTAGGGGCCTTTGCATATGCCTCTACAACTAGTACAAATATGTCCAAGTGGACGAACATATGTCACCTACGTCCACTGTTGTACTAAATTGCCTGAAAGGGCACTGAAAGAGGTAAGAGAAAATGAAACTACTTGATGATGGTGTGGATCTGGTACAACGAGTGCAAGAAGAGGTCACATGTGGTTTCTCATTCAATCACTCAACTTTGCCCTAGGCCTATCCTAAGGCATCCCTCCACCAACCCCCTAAAATGATTTGATATCAAAATAATTGGGTTTCAAACCTAATTCAAACTTAGCCCATAGCTTCCTAAGGAAGTACATGGGCACCTCATGATTAGCGTGTGGTGGATGGTCAAGTACCATCCACCACCGCTCCCAAAAGTGTGCTGCTATGCGTGGATGTGTGCACCATCTAATAGAAATATGAGGCTTCTTCTCATTAATCTCTAGATCTATCTTAGGGTTTACAAAATATCTTATAAAATGTCCTTTACCTATTTTGGGGTTATGGACCTCTCCATATGATAAGCCATTAGAATAGAAGGCACACATGTTTTGCCTCCATAATCTAAATGAATCAATATCACAATTTAAATGTTGTATAGAGTGAACGACGCCTTGCATGCTATCTGCAAGGTGTAGTAGGTGGGGGGTGGTGGGCCCTCATGCTTTCTCGCAAATCATCTATGGTGGATGGTGGGGGAGGGCTAGGTGGTCATGGAGATGGGGGTGGACGTGGAGGTGGAGGTGGAGATTAAGGGGGTGGAGGTGGAGGTGGAGGTGGAAGTGGGGGTGGGGGAGGGGGAGGGGGTGGCGGCAGGTCCATCAAATATAATTTCCATATATGTTTAAACAACATAAAAAATGATAAAATTATTATTTAATAAAATTTAAATCTAAAATATCAATTATATAAATGCGCAGATCTTTAAAACCATATCAATTAAATAAATAAAGTTAAACACTTAAGTCTAATTGAACATTATATCGAATTTAAGTCTAATCAAAAAATAATACTCCAAAAAACTATATTAATAAATCAACTATATATTAAATTTGGTTTTAATGTTAGATACAAACTTGTTTTGTCTATGCAAGTTCAAGGGAACATGTTTTTGATATTAAGGAAAAGGATGTGAAAGTGCCCAATAGTTTAACCATTGTTTTGTTAGACTATGATCTATATCCTAAATGGAATTTCTTTATGAAATATATTATAGTGATTTTTTTATTATTAATATTTTATATTGAATGCTAGAGTAGTTATATTCCTATTCTATTTAGTTTTTAAGATTTGTTATTGAACACTATTTATGCATTTATTTGGCCTACTAAACGTGTGAGGAAATGCACAAAATCATTAAGAAATATAAGGATAAGATGAGATAAAAATGAGGATAATTAAGATTATGGAAGGAAAGTATGAAGAAATTGGTAGGGGGACTAAGAATGCAACTTCTAATGTGTTGTTTGTTCTAGGGTTGTTTACCTCAAAATTGTTTCCCTTTTTTATATTCAAGTAGCTAGATAAATTTTTATGTACACTTATTTTGTGACACTGGGGGATTGTATTCTCGTTATGGTTTATATGTTCATCTCAGGATCAAACAAAGTTAAGATTATGGCAAGGTTATGGTTTAGAATTTTGTTATGTTTAGGGTTTTCATGATGGCTAAGCTCAAGATTATTATAATGATTATGACTAATGTTAGGGTTTACCTAGGATTATGGTTTTAGTTAGAATTATATTTAGGTTTCAGATATTTATTATGGTGCTATTGTTTAAAGGATATATAATAGATGGTGTTAGGATGAAAGTTAAGGTTACAATTAGAATGAAAGCTTAGAGATAGAATTATGATTTGATTTATATTTATGATTATAGTTCATCCTAAATATTATTCGCTAATGCAAACTATAAGTCTAGATCCTAATTCTACTACATGAACCCTATCCCTAACCATAATAATCCTAATTCTAATCATAATCCTGATTCTAATCATAAGACTTAAACTTATATAATATCTTCTTTAGTAATTTAAATCTTAACTTATCATTTAACAATTGTTATGAATTGTTAATAGAACTTTTCTTCCCTCTAAATCTCTATGTTGGAATGTGTTATATTAATTGCATTTTCTAATTATGACCAAAGTCTTTGTACTATTAGAAAACTTTGTATTATATTAAGATCACATATTTTATAATTATTTTTGGATGCTTACTTGTCTTCCACCTACGAACTACTCTTGGCTCATCCAAACATTAGCCTCAGCAGTTTCAATGATTAATAAAATATGTTTCCTAATTTTGATTTGTAGGTGGAAGCAACTTCATAAATTATCATTTTTCTTAAGGTGTTTTAATGAGTTGCTGGATATAAACCTTAATTATAAACCTTAATCATAAATCTTAATTATAAACCTTAATCATAAATCTAAATATACACCTTAATTATAAAATCTAAATTATAATACTTATCCTATTTATATTCTAGAATTGAATACAAATCCTAATACTAGATCCTAATCTTAAATGTTAAATGTTAAACCCTAACCTTATATGTAAATCATAGTTAAGGTCAAGATTAGGGTTTAACATTTCAGCTTAATATTTTTATTTAGAATTAGGAGAAGGGCTTAGCATTTATGATTATTTTTAGGATAAAGGTTTAGCATTTAGGATAACTTAGTTAGGCTAAGGGTTAAGAATTTAGGATAAGGGTTAGACTTGATATTAGAATTTAAAACTTAATGTCAAGGTTTAATATTTTGTATTAGGTGCATGTTTTACCATTTAAAGTACAATTTTCGCATTTATAATTAGGGATGAGATTATAATATCATTGACAACTATAGTTTAGTATTTGAATCTAGTTTAGATTGTTTCATTTTAAATTATCATTTACTATAAAGTTTAGGGTTATTGCTTGGGTATGGATCTAATATTTAGTATTTAATACTTTAGATTTATGTAAATCTTTTAGGATTAGGGTTAGCATTTTAATAAAAGTTAGAGATTTTATAAGGGGTAGGATTTATGGACAGGGTTAGGATTAGGAATACTAATAATTAAGATAAGGGTTAAGCATTTAGGATAATAGTTTATCATTTAAGGTTAGGATTATGGTTTGACATTTATAATTAGTACTCAGTTCTTAGGATACTTATTTAATTATTTATACTAGGGTGTAGGTTTTAGCAAATTAAGATTATGGTTAGGATGACAGTAAGGGTTATGATTAGAGTTTTAGTTAAAGTTAGGATTATAGTTAATCCTAAATGTTTTCCCTTAATCCAAAACTATTAGTGTAAATCCTATGCCTAATACTTGAACCCTAACCCTAACCATAATAATAACCTTGATGTAAAGTAAGGGAGCACATTATGTAACACCCAACAAAGGGATCTAAAGAACTAACCTAAATTTTTACTAAGAAAGCAATAACATGTACAATAATTTACATAAAAAACATAAGAGATTACATTCCTTAACAATTCCTTAACGAGCACATTTACATTTCATTTTTAAATAATTATAAGTACTAGAAGTAAAATAAATAACACATCCACATGAAAGAATAACTACAAGTTCAATCCATTTAAATAATATACATTTGTTTTGAATGCCACTTGGCATTAATTCGGAATGCACAATCATCCATTGTACATGTCACAGGGTATGAAAGGCTGAAAGAATATACATTTATAAAATAGTTTACATCATTCATTTTTTATCCATGAAACAAAGTACAATACAATAAGTAAAATCATTAAATACCAAGTTTTGTGTTTGGATCCCTTGGCGAGGTGTTACGTGATTAAATACTTAGTTATATGTTTAGGGTTTTATCAAGTACAGTTATATGGTTAGGTCAAGGTTAAAGACTTACGAATATAGTTAGTTTTACTTTCTTTGTTATATGATTTACAAACTAATCTATAATTAATCACTATTTATTTGAAATAAATATAAAATATTGAATGTAATTACATGTTTAAACAATGAATTTACATCTATCTAATCATTCAACATTGTAATTTACATATTAAATGCATTTCAAAACATCTAAAATAATAATTTTTAAATGAACATCTACGAAACTATTATTTAAATTAACAGATACAATAATCTAAAGATAATACTCATTAACAATGAAAATTTACAATTTTATGTATATTAAAACTTAAAAAAATAATAAATTGATGGTATATAAAATGTAAAACTAAAAACAATTAAATAAAATAGTACAAAACAAAATAAAATACCTGGTATGTGAGAAAATAGTAGCAAGAGGGTCGGTAGAGGTCAAAAACGAGCTCCCGTATTGCTCTAAAATTGGGCTTCCATTTTCTAAATGCTAAAAATGACACCAAAAACACCAAAAATGGGCGTTTGTAGTTTTTTAAAATCGGGTACCCAATTTGTTCAAAATTGGTGCCTAATTCTTAAGCAATTCGGGCACTCAAGCCGCGATTCAAAAATCGGGTGCTCAATTTTTGAAAAGTAGATCAGGTGCCCGAAGCGCGATTTTAGAAACAAGTACCCAATTCTAAGTAAATCGGGTACCCGTTTCTAAGAGGTCTAATTTTGCGGATTTGACTTTCGCAGAATTGCAACCCAACTTTGTGCTCTTACCCATAGATTTCCTTAATGTTTTTGTTTTCCACTTTCTCTCCCCCCTTTTACTGCAATAGGAAAGAACCAAAAAATCATAATTTAGAAAAGTTAAACAAATAAAACAATTTGCATGGTAAAAACCTTCTTATACTTTTCTTTAGTTATAGGAATTTCCTTCTTCCACTTAGCAATTGTAGCTCCCAAGTGGGCACACATTTTATCGTGCTCTACTAGCATGTCAAAAGATGAAATCCAATCTAGAAACTAAAATTTTCTTTCATACTTCTCTACATCATAAAAATATTAGTGACATGCCCAACTGAACCTCGATCGTGCCACTTGCCAACCAAAAAGTATTCACCCTTTATAACTACAACATTTCACCTTGTATCTAGCCAAATTCTATCAATTGAACTATAGTAAGTGCCAAGAAAATCCAATGTTGACCGAGCATCAATATCGACTGAGTGATAGTGTTGATGTCAAGCAAGAAGTTATATAGCAATCGAGAAACTTAGTGATGACCAATTATCAAAACTTAGTGTTGGCCAGGCAACATCATTTTAATTGTTTGAAAGAAATCATAATTTCTCTGCCTCGCCGATTGCTTCGAGTAACATGAGGCATCTACACAATTAAATGTTTGAGTTAAGTTTAGGAAGTACAATGGTTAAAGGTTCCTAGTGTTGAAACACGGGCTCTGATACCAAAATGTCATGCCCAAACTATGAGGGCAAAAACACACAATTTTTTTTTAAATAATAAAGTTCATTAAGGTTGAAGAGTTGAATATGCAAGTGCAAGAATAGATTCACTACATTTTTTGCTAAGTTAGTAATCACGGGTTTGAATTTCTCACTTCAGGGTCTAGTCTGGATGGCCTTCCCTACCACCTTCAGACAGGTAGTGGAGATAGCACTAGTTGCAGAGGATACTCGAGGTAGGCAGGAGTCACGGGATTGGTCTCAGAACCGAAACTCTACCCAACAGAAACCTTCTCGGGGTTATCAAGGCTCCAAGCACGAGTAGTTTGGATCATAGGGTGCACAATCTTATACTCGAGGACCATGCTACACTTGTGGTGGCATGGGTCATATAGCTAGGGAGTGTCTGCAAGGATAGGCATCTAGTGGTCAGAGAGGGGCTTTTTCATAGCTGACAGTTGGTGACATGGGTAGATCCCATAGAGTTTTTGCAGTGGTTGAAAACTGCTAGGCTGAGCATCAGATCACAGTTATCGAGGCTATATATATTATGCAGGGCCATATGGTTGCAATTTTATTTGATTCCGAAGCTACTAACTCTTTTATATCTCCATATGTGGTGGAGCATTGCGGGCTAGTGGTAGTTAGATAGGATGTCAGTTGGGAAGTAGAGTTAGCCTCAAGAGCCAGAGTGTCAGTTAGTTCCATGGTACAAAAGATAAGGGTTGATTTCTTGGGATATGGACAATGTGTTTAAGATAAGGATTGATGAGTTGGATCATTTAATTCCAAGAGAGGATTAGGTAAATGATCTAAGAGATAAATTCAAGGAGAAGTTTCTAGAAAAGAAGAGATAATCAAAATGGCGAATAGATACATTGTATGTGATGGATCAAATCATAAACTCTAATATCTATGGTGTTCATTAAGTGAAAAAAAGATCAGAACTGCCTATTTAAGGAGGTGTAGAGGCAAACTTTCAATATGCGTGCATGGAAGAGAGTAGAGTGGAGACTAGTTGTGTGCATGTTTGAAAGAGTTCTAGTGAGTTGGAGCTATTAATAACGTTGTTGACTAGTGAATCCAAGCAAAAGGCTTAATTGAGTTGAGAAGAAGTGTAGGGTGATTGCTTGAAGAGTTGCCAAGAAAATTTGAAATTGAGATGACAGTGGAAGCCATAGAGTGAATTAGTATGAGGAGCTCAATAGAGATCTGAACATACAAAGTGAGTTGTACTAAATAGAATAAACCTATTGTTACTTTCTAACTATTGTGAACAATATTTTAAATCCTTTAATCAAGGTTGACTTAACAGTCATAAGGACCTAACAGTCTATGTAAATCCTTTAATAGGGTGATATTCTAATGGAATGTTATAAAGCCATTTAACAAGGCCACTCCTAACAGGGTGATTAAATCCTTTAACAAAGTCACATTTAATAGTGTGTTTTGTAACCTGTAATAAGGTTGGATCCTAATAGGGCTCACTTCAGAAGAGTGAAAATTGGTGACATGTTGTTGGTGGTTTTTTCCAAATTGGATTTCCATATAAAATCCTAGTGTCAAACTTGTGTGAATGTAATTGTGATGCTTTATTGTTTTAAGCTTACATTCTGCAAGTTTGTTATTTTGAGAATAGTGAACAACCAATTAATGTTGCAAATAGTTTATAGTAGAGGTCAAGCAATGGAATGATGAGATTTGAAATTGTTTAAGTGTTTGTTTGTTCAATTGGTACATTTGGACATTGGATAACAGATTCACCCTGACCCCTCTCAGTTATTCTAAATATTGTAACAATTTTTTGGATGACAGGCTAACAAAAAACTAATAAACTAGTGTGGATTCCAAAAACAAAAATTGTCCTTTTTAACTTCATTAAAATTTTGAAGTAGAATTAGAGGGCTATGGATGCTTGGTTGACATAGTCCCTTAACTTTTTGATGATTCAAATTATAGACTATTTTCAAGGTCCTAAACTTCTCATATATGATTCGATGAAAGTGACACTTTTTTTTGTATATTAAATAGAGAGGGGTTTACCTTATTTGAATCCTAGTTGAGGAATAAAACTTTGAAATAAAATATGCAAAAAATAAAAGTATGTTGATATGAAATAGTAGCTACATCTAAGAGACAAATTACCTTGTGATCTAATGGTATGCCATCTTCTTTAAACGTAATCACAAGTTTTGATGCAAAAGCCTTAATTCCACACAAAAACCTAAAAGGAAATAATGAAAGAGGAAACCTTACACAATGAATGTTGTAGCTTGTCATAATGCTTGATAGAGAGAGGGAATAACAAGTTGAATACTTTAATACTTGAATGATTGGATATATGTGGATGGATTCTTATGCTATGATCTTATTCCTTGATGGTGGACTCCTTTTCTTTTCCTTCCAATGAGGGAAACAATATTGATGCATGAAGAATATAGTCTTGGAAAATTGGTTGAAATCCTTGACATCCAACTTAGAATTCTAAAAATTTTAATTTTTAAGAGAGATCTTGAATTCTTATGTTGTGTTTTCCAAATGAGGAGAGAAGTTTTTTTTATACACCTGTCACAATATTTTGTATCTCAACTCAAAAAAATGTGACATGATTTAAGCTATCCAACTTAACCAATGAGATGAACCCCTAAATTTAATTTTGGGGAAAGCACATGAGAACAAGTTCTGAGAATATATTGGCCTAGATGACCCGGTCCTCCCAAAAAGCCATAAATTATGGTTTAGGAGTAGGGAATGTAAAGAAGATGTTAAAGTGAAAAGCATAGCAAGGTTGGAGTATCATAAATCTATGTGAGAGCCCATACATGAAACAATGGCCTAATTAATCATATAATTATAAGTGATTACAATTTAGGATGGTACACTATTGTAGTTGTGGTTTTTTATGACAATTTTCTTTGTTTGGGATAAATTAGCAAGGCTACAATTTGAGTGGATCTTTTTGCAACTTTTACCAATATTATTTGCAATATGGGTGGAGATTGTGTTTGTATCAAACTAAGAAAGCATGATTAATCTAATATTTTCATCATTATGTAGAATATCTTCTATGAAGGGGGTATATAATTTTATTGGAAGAATTTACTAGTTGTGATGAAGGTTTATATATGCAATTCACAACCTCTTGGAAGAATAGAAAGGTCATTATGAAAGGTATTTTATTTTTAATTAGTGAGTAAATCTTTACACAAGTCACAAAACTGTCAACTACTAGATGGAAAGAGAAGAAGACTAGTCATGTGGTAGATAACAACAACTTCAATAAATTTGTCAAGGGGAATGCATGTTGGTTTTGAAAGGGGCATATTGTCGCCTCCTTAGAACTAGGTATGCTTAATAATAGTGAAGCATTTTGCATTGGAGGGAAGATTCAAGGTTTACTATTTTATCATGTGCCTTTGTTGAGCCATTCTCATAATCAAAATCTCATTTCATGTCCTTTTTTCTTACTAAATTTTATACAAAGGTCAGTTAGGAGGTTACCAAGGGAGAAAAATCCAATTTCATTAGAGTCTGATCTATGATCTATGAAACTTTTATTTGTCCTAGTGCCCCCCTAAGAAAATTATTGTTTAGGAAGCCCCTAGTTTGGATGCACCTCCACCTGTTAATATTATTGAGACACCCAAACCTAGTAAAAAGAAATGCATGTGTTACCCTAGTCCTTCAAAAATCACCTCACAACTAGGTATAGTGAATACCCCCACACCTTTCATGATTACTACTGAGATATGTGATGTGAAAAGTGAGGCTACAATCGTTGTAACATCTAGCGAGAGAAAGTGCAAAAAACCCTCTCCTTTAGCAAAGAAACCCAAATTAATCATCTAGCAAGAAATTAACAAGGAAGAGGAAGATGTTAGGGAGGATAATAGTAAAAATGAAAGTAACTCAAGATAGTCGTATAAGATGGTAAGTTGCTTGAATGATAAATGTAAAATGAAATAATTGGTTGATTGTGAATTTGGGAAAGAAGAGGGTGAAAATGGGAGTGGAAAATATAAGAAGGGAGGGGGGGAGATGCTAAAAGGGAAGGGGGTGATATTGGATTATGAAAAAAGGTTTTAAAAAATCCAAAAAAGACAATTCCACTCATATCTTGGATTGTATAAAAACCAAGCAAGTGGACCTCACACAAGATGTCATGCCTAAGGAGGGGAAAGAAAACTAATACTAGCATTGAAAAGGATTATGAATGAGTGTAAGAGTAGTACTAGAAAGCTAGGGATGTTGAAAACCAAGGTGCTTGATTTGGAGAGGAAGATGATCAACATCTCTAGGTTTAGTCTTCAAATAATGCCCAACCCTTTTTTTTCTTATGCCTTATGCAAAAGAATATTCTAGGGAAAGATGATGAGAGAAAAGTAATTACAAAGACCATTCAAATGCTTAACTAAGGATTGGATCCATGTGCTACAATAATTTGGTTGTGAAATCAAGTCTATTGGTCATGTTTAGTTTTCTTCTTTTTGGCAATATTATTGTTAGTTGACCCTAAGTACTTTTTGTCAAATCTCTTTTTTATTTTACTGGTTTACTGGACTGTGATTCCATAATCAATACTTTTAGTGTTTATATAGTATGTCGTCGAACTCTCGAAAATATCTTCGAAGCAAGAAAATAAAACTCCATTAGGTTCTCCTTGGGCATTCTACTGAGTTCCACCCCCCATAGAATTGTAGGCTACCAGACAGAGCTGCTAAAGTTGCTTTTGCTAGGTATAGCTCACAATCTTTTGAAGGAATCATTATAGTTAGTTATGTTAATGTGTTGCTAATGGACTGTTGATACTCTATTAATGTTGGTATTTTCACCTTCCAGATTATTTTTTGAAGGGATGACATCCTTGTTTTTTTTTTTAGGTAATGGGTCGAAGCCTAAACTAGTTAGTTATTATTTGTTTAAGTTAATTATGATTATATGTTTAGTTTGTATAGACTCGAATCCAAGACCTCACACATGAGAGGCTCACGAGTTACCATTGTGTTGTAGGTTCTTGTCTCACATCGTTGTTTTATGTCTTATTAATATACAAAAATAATATTTATTCTAGTAAACAAAATCAACAATAATGAATATATTTCTACAATCAATGGGCAACATTTCAAATAAAAACAAACTCAATTTCAACTATGATAATCAAATTTGTGTTACAAATTAGTTAAGGTCAGTCTTATCAACTACAATATTCATCAACCTTAACAACTATAGTATTCAACAAGATCGTAAAGTCACCATATATTTAATTTGAAAGAACTAACTGATCTTAAACATTTACATAACCTACCTTTACATTGCTACCACGAATCATTATCAACTAGAAAATAAATATTTTTATTCTAATCCTTGAGACACTCTTTGCAATATAAAACATTTATATAATTTAATTTTGAACAAACTCAAGTTGAACTTGTTATAAATTCCTAATCAACCAATCAATATAAGAATGTTCTTTACTCACTAATTAAATTCCCAAAAAACAAATTTAACTTCAAGTATATTAGTCATAGTTTTACCTATTATGAACTAGACTTGAAGCTAATATCAACCCTAATAGATATAACCTTTAGCAACCCAATAAATTTATGATACATTTATATGATCTATCTTTAAATACCGCTGATACAATACTAGAAAAGCATGTACTTATAACACGCTACTCTATAACTTGCACTATATAAATATGCATTTCCTCTTTGCAATTCACGCTTGATTATTGATTTTATCTTCTCTCGATCGAACATCAATAATTTTAAATATCTTCCTCGAGTTTAATATTTTCCCTCTTTATATTTTATTATTGTCATGAATTCGAAACAATATTTTGAGGTCATGAAATTTTGACTTAATTAGTAATATAATGATTTTTTCTATTTAAATATTATGAAATATTATATTTATATTTTATAGATGTGAAAATTTATATTAAAGATTTGATATAGTACTCCTTACTTCTAAATACATATTGATTACAAGAGTAACATAGTTGTATCTACATTTTAAAGACAAAAATTACAATAACATTTTAAATTGGTCGTGGTAGCAAATTACTTTGTTCAAAACTTTGATAGTAGTATTAGGTGTCTTTTGATATCATTTTTGTTTATTTGTACTATTAATTATTTTGTTAAGTAGATACTTTATTCCGTTATGCAGGTACTACATGGATGAGTTTTTGATATTATGTTTGAGGACTCTGAAAATGTTGATTTTTGATATGTTATTTGTCTATTACTAAATTTTTTCTTTTTTAGCATAATGATGGACCAACCCTTTAGATTTAGTTGTTTCTAATATCAAAGAGATTTTAATCTATAAACCTATGCTTCCATATAAGAGAGATACAATTATTTTGTAACTTTGATTAACCCCATACTTACAATCTAAACTTCCATAAAAATAAAATAAAATAAAAGTACCACCAAGATAGACTAAACACCTATAACTTTTTAAATAAGAAGAACCTTAAATCATTTAAATCATTAAAAACCATTAAAAAAAAACTCAATAATAAAATAAAATAAGATAGTAAAAGAAATATAATCATAAAAATAAAAATAATAATAATAATACTAGGAGTATTCTCATCTTTAAAGATAATGATAATAAGCAACTCCATAGGTAACATCTTTTTTAAAAACTTAGAATGAAGTGTGGGGCCCGTTAGCTCTCTATTCCCAAGATCTTTGAAGATTTGACAGCAGAAAAGAAAAAGCGTGTACTCTAAATTAATATTAATATTAATACGATATGAAGGCGCCTCCATTTTAATCAAAAAGTAAATGAAAGCCCGTACAAATGGTGAGTTGGGTAATTTCGAAGGAAAGGTGCGGTCCACATTAATGGACAATGCCAGGCTAGCATATTACATGGAGCTTTACTAGGGCATTTTAGTTTTAAAAATTAAAAATATGACTTTTTGGGAAATTTATATAATTTTGTTGAAGACCGTAACGGTGAAATTTTGCATTTGAGATTCATAATGATTTTGTTTGGTTTTTTTTAATATAATGATTGATGTGTAAAATGAAAAAAAAAATTAATAGAAGTTGGTAAGTAATATGAACTTTGATAATTAGTTTAAGTTATCAATTTATAATTTTAGTTTTGGTTTATAAATTGTAGAATAAATATATTAATCCAATTAAAACAATTAGACACATTTTAGCACACATCAAAGACCTAATATGAAAGAAATGTCACTCATCACACAATCACTCTTATTTGCATAACTCCTAGACATAATACATGATTAGTTATTGTCTTTCATCACTACAATAAGCTATTAATTTTTTATCAAGAGTTAGATTCTTACATCTCTACTATGCACGATTAGATCCATGTTAGCTCTATTATTTTTATCCACACTAGTCCTTGTGTTTGGTTCCTAATTTTTATTTTTATCTTGCCCCATGCCTGAATAAATATGTGTATACATACGTACGTATGTACATACATAGGTAGGTAGGTATGTATATAAGTATATTTACATTTATGTGTTTTCTTATCTTTTATTTCATTCTTTTTCATCACTAATTGGTGAAGTAATTATTTTGTCTTTTATTAGTTCTTTGTTTTGTTAATTCCTTTCTTTTTGACAAATTTGGTTGTCTAGGTATTATTTGCTTCTAGATGCTTTTGAGTGTTTTTTTTTTTTACTTTATGTATGTTTTTTTCTTCTGTCCTTTTCCTCTCCTCTTCCCCAAGCCTAAGTAAACACCTTCTACTTATATCTAAGCTCTCGAGTTTGCAACTATCATATCTCTTCTACTTTATATCATTTCATATTGATAATGGATCATGCAATATTATCTAAAATGTTGATGATAAACAAAATAACGCACAATTTAAGCTAGACATGCAAGAAACTAACAATTATGGACCATGGAAATTACACAACTCTTATTACTATCTAGTGGTTTGATAGAATGTAGAAATGCTCTTGCCTACTTTCAAATTTTGTTGTATATGCCATGTTTTATGAAAGTTATAGGGATCAAGGTGAGTGATTTTTTTATTTAAGAAAATTTGTTTCTACAATTGCAATTCAAATTGGCAAAAGGGCCAAACTTTAAAATTGTATGAATAATTTTGTAATTTATATTTTTGTATTGATCAAACCTAAAAAATTACTAATAATATTGAATATGGAAGTCCAAAGGAGTTCCATAAAAAGAATAAGAAAATAAGTATAATAATAGTATATACATGATAGGTAAACTAGTACAAAGAAATTACTTGATCAAATGAGATAATAATATACAACCTTGACATTGAAAAGGGATACAACATCAAGTTTGAAACTTGACAAACTTATGGAGTTTGTTGGTTATATATTTCATCTCTCCTTCGTGTAATTGCAAAAACTAGTACTTGATCTTATCTACATGTATGTTGTATTTGTTATCATTTCTTTGACTGATCTTCAATTGTGAAGATAAGAAAATGAGTTGGAACACAACTTTCAAGAAAAATATTAGAATATCTACCTCCAAATACATAATATGTTTTGAAAAAATTGCACAATGTATACTTTTCCATATGTGTAATAAAATGCATTGTCTCATAGAATCTACAATCACATTCTTACGAAGGCCAAGTCCAAGAATAACTTATTTCCTCTCAAGGCATGTTGAAAAATGGTTGGGAGATGAGTAAAATAAAACTCCACTACTTTAGTGCCTCTCTCATTTGATTTATATATGTCATCCTAATAGATGTGACCTTGATGTTCTTTCCTTCTAAGTGATCATGTTGAGACCCATGAGTGGTCTACACCCTTGGGGTGGTTTGATTTATGTTACTATATCAGTAGACTGATTATACTTTCTGCTTGGTTTATGAGATTATGATGTATATGATGGTTTCATTGAGGTATGTGTTAGTGGTTACCTAAATTGGTATGGTATCACAGTTTTGTTCCATGAGTACCCTTGAGATATGAACAATGGTTGCACTATGTGTTACTTTGGTCTGATGCACCTAACTTCATTCCTAAAATAGTGTTGACTCATGTGTTTGATCATGTTGATTAGTGATATTTTGACCACAGATGTACGATGGTGCTTATGATGTTATTTGGTGTATTTTGCATTTGACATTTCTAATGTTTCTTCAAGATGACTGTTTGGGATTTTATGTTGTATCGTGTCATATATGTTGTTGGGTAATTCAATTATTATTTCCATTATTATATGCTTAGAATAATTTTGGAAATGAGTTTATCCATATTTGGCTTTGGGATTATGGATTATACTTGCACGTGGAATATTCTCATTTGGAATGTGGGCCTCTAAGTTGTCAAAAATTGTTATTTAATTTCAATTGATACATATGCTCAAATGATGAATAATGATTATTTAAATGAATTAAATTAGATTCTTTACTATGAGATTATGTATCATTGTGTGTTTTGGCTATTATATACATTATATTCATGCTTTTGGGTAAGACTGTGTGTGTTTTTTATCATCAATGTTTCAGATCATACTCAATTATCCATCCTCAGGGGGAGAGAGCTAATAATGTAAAATAATAAGAAGTAGGCCTAAACTTAATTAAAATAAAAAGAGAGAGGGCAATGAGAAGCACACATACCAAGGGAAATAAACATAAATTATAAGCAACACACAAAGAATGACTATAGATGAAAAGAAAAAAAGGAATCTGAAAAGAAGACAAAGCAATGAAGCTTAAAAATGAATAGCAAAAAATATATATCGAGAGACCACATACTAAATATATGTACACCATCTAATGAATTGCAATAATTTCCAAGTAGAAAGAACATTCGAAAAAAATTATAAGCACAAAAATCAATAGATAGCAATAGAACTCCATGAAATTGCACTTATTGAAACATACAAATGTAATATTAGATGAATTCCATTAGTAGAAATAAGAATACCTAACACTATACACCAAAACTACATGTATTAAAGATGATCAACATGTAAATTCATGTCCTTGATGTCTGATAAACAACCATCAACATCCAAAAGATGCTCCCAGTTCAACTAATTGTTATTACCAAGTAACTAGGATAGAGATTATGACATCAATGATACAAATTTCACCAACATCTCAATATGTCTAACAATCTCCCCCTTTGGCATTGAAACTTCAAAAACATAAAAACTCTAGAATATCCCCAAAGCTTCCCCTGAGTAGAGATTTTATTAATGTTTTTGTTTTCCACTTTCTCTCCCTCTTTTTGCCACAATGAAAAAGAACCAAAATTCTATAATTCCGAAAATTTAATCAAATAAAATAATTTGCATAGTAAAAACCTTCTTATACCTTACTTTAGTGATGGGAATCTCCTTCCATTTTGCAATAGTAGCCCCCATCTGGACACAAATTTTATTAGCTCTACTACCATTCGAAAAGATGAAATCCAATCTAGAAACTAAAATTATCTTTCATAACTCTCTACATTAGAAAGAATATCAGTCACATACCCCAACTAAACCTCGATTGTGTCATTTGCCAACCAAAAAGTCTTCACCAAATATTCTCTTTATCTCTACAACTACATCATTTCACCTTGCAATTGACCAAATTTTATCCTCTATTTTACTTTGTTATCCTTCAAATAATCACATGTATCTCTCGAGTCATTTAATTAAAGGGAATCGTTAAATTAGTTAACGAGTCTTGTCTAAAACCTTTGAAGATGGAGGATAAAGTCTGTAATGCCTACCCCTACTTGACTTTTCTGAATTGTTTTGACTAGATTCTTTTAAAGCTTGTTCTATGATTATGTTTATGATCAGTGGTGATGGGTTACCAGAATTGATTAATTGTATTTCATATTCAATTAATATATGTGTTGAGTTACTTTAGTACTAGTTATTTCATGTATGCATGATTATACTTTGATGATGATTGTATACAGTGATTCTAGTCATTTCATGATGTTAGTTAGATGAATGATTTTTACGCGGTTTCTATGGATACTTACCCCATACTTGCATGTGCATGGTGTGTGTGTATGTTTTCTTTATGTTTGACATTTCTGATGTGGTTGAGGAAGGGAGTCGTAGTTACTTGCTAGTCAGGATCTACACAATGCACCATTTTCTGCCATTGCCTATTTAGTTTAAAAAATATGTGTTTGTACATGCATGGATTTTATGCAGATTACAGGTACCGGGTATCAACTTCCCTAAATTGCCAGGATGAACATACCCTATCGCAATATTTCAATGGTATAAGTGGGAAGATAATTCTTGAGTCTGAATCCTAAACCCTAAGCCAAGTGTCCTAGAATATAGGACAAGTATATGAGTTAGTTTACCCTTTCGAATTTGTCAAGTGATGTGAATTTGTGACTTTGACCCTGGAGTTAGACTTTGTTCTTTGACTTTTAGTTGAGTTATCATACTTGGTTTTGTGGGTTTGTTGTGATTTTCTATTTTAATTAAATCATATTAAAATATAATTAATAAAAATTTTATAAAGAAAAATTGATATTTAATTAATTGAGAAATTGATTACATAAAATAGTTAAAATTAAAAGATTATATTAAAGTTTTTTTTTGACATATTTATATTTATTTAATTTAATGATAATTATTTACGAGTTTTATTTTAATAATAAACTCTAAATAATGTTATTAATTAAGTTAATAAATATTATACAAAACTTCTCATGAATTAATTATATAAAAGAATGAAACTTAAAGATAAAGTTATGGTTCTAATTTAGGCGTAATTATATTAATTTAATTTAATAATTATTATTTGGGAGTTTCATTTTAAATAATAAACTCTAAATAATATTATTAGTTGAATTAATAAATATATTATTAAAATGTCTCGTTTATTTAATCAAGGCATATTTGTATTTATTTAATTGAATAATTATTATTTAGGAGTTGTATTTTAATAATAAACTCTAAATAATATTATTAGTTAAATTAATAAATATTATGTTAAAAGTGTCGTGGTTTAATAATTGAAAGTAAGCATAAATTTAATAAGGTTTATTTTAATTAAATTGCATAAAGCGTATGCATG
Organism: Cupressus sempervirens; assembly: GCA_028749045.1. NCBI lineage: Eukaryota > Viridiplantae > Streptophyta > Pinopsida > Cupressales > Cupressaceae > Cupressus > Cupressus sempervirens. Next base: position 365,299,143 of record CM053793.1, read on the forward strand.
AAATTAAAATATAATAAAATAATTAAAGAGAGTAAGCTAATTATTTAAATTAAAATATTTTGTAATTAAATATCTAAAAGAGTTGTGCATGAAAAGGTAAAAGGTAATAAAGTAATAAACAATAATTGATTAGCGGGTTCCCTCTCGTGATTGCACAATTAGAGCCCCAAATTAGAGGAGAACTCTTTATCAAAGATCTAGAGCTCATTTTGCAATTACACCAAGTTTCAGAGGAGCAGTTTTAGGGAGGAAGGTTTCTAGAAAAAGGGGATTATTTGCGTACTTTGTGCGATTGTCGTTTTAGCATTAGATCTAGGTAGGATCTCGTGGTTTATTTGTACAGTGGGTTTCATTCTTCGAACTTTTGTCTTCTTCGTGTCTGTTGCGTATTCTAGTTTCAGAATGTTATTTGGGTTGAAGCCCTTGTATGTGAGATTACTGTTCTTTGATTTAGAAATATTTGTGTATGCCTTAAGAATTTGAAACCCTCACACCGAAATTATCACTCTTCGTTTCTTGAAAATATCTGTAAATGAATTTTAGTTTTGAAATTGGGATGTGGGTTTTGAAATGAAAACAAGTTTGTTTTATTGATTTCGACTAGTTGGTTTGGGTTTCTATATCAAGTTTATATTGGAAAGTTTATGTTTTTTGAAAGTTTCTATTTTTAGTAAGTTTTCATTTTTGGAAAGTTTTCATTTTTAGTAAGTTTTCATTTTTGGAAAGTTTCTGCTTTTAGTAAGTTTATGTTTTTGGAAAGTTTATGTTTTTAGTAAGTTTCCATTTTTGGAAAGTTTCTATTTTTAGTAGGTTTCTATTTTTGGAAAGTTTCTATTTTTAGTAGGTTTCTATTTTTGGAAAGTTTTTGTTTTTAGTAAGGTTTTATTTTTGGGAAGTTTATGTTTTTAGCAGGTTTTCATTTCGAAAAGGTCTCTATTTTTAGCAGGTTTCTATTTTGGGAAAGTTTTTATTTTTTAGTAAGTTTCTATTTTTAGCAAGTTTCCATTTCGAGAAAGTCTCTATTTTTAGCAGGTTTCTATTTCAGGAAAGTTTATATTTTTAGCAAGTTTCTATTTCAAGAAAGTTTCTATTTTTAACAGGTTTCCATTTCGAGAAAGTCTCTATTTTTAGCAGGTTTCTATTTCAGGAAAGTTTATATTTTTAGCAAGTTTTCATTTCAAGAAAGTTTCTATTTTTAGTAGGTTTCTATTTCGGAAAAGTTTTTACATTTAGTAGGTTTCTATTTTGGAAAAGTTTCTATTTTTATTAGGTTTCCATTTCGAGAAAGTCTCTATTTTTAGTAGGTTTCTATTTTGGGAAAGTTTCTATTTTTAGCAAGTTTCTATTTTGAGAAAGTCTCTATTTTTAGCAGGTTTCCTTTTTGAGAAAGTTTTTCCAAAGTTTAATTAATTTAAATTTATTATGGTAATAATTGATAATAATAATTATTAATAAGTATTGTTAAAATTTTAAATTTAATTATTTGAAAATTTGATTTATTACTTTATTATTTAAATATAATTCTAAAGTAAATTGGAAATCAAAGATTAATTAGGAGAATTAATGGTTATCTTTAGTAAATTTGGGTTGTGCTTGATGATTTGATTTTATAAGAACATATTTATATTGCTAGGAAAATTTTCTTATTTGAAAACCTTACTAATTAACATACTTTAAAAAGATGAAAACTATGATGTGTATGTTCACTGAACTCTTATGTTTTGATAACGAATTGAACTATGAAACAATGTTTAAACAACTTTATATGATTTGTTGAATTGTTTGGAATTCTAGTGAACTCGTAAACCTTAGTAAATCTGGTAATTAGATAAATGAAAATTGAAACCCAGATTGAGATCAAAAAACATTATGAATTGATATACTTGATAATGAAACTGAAAACTTGAAAACCTATAAGTGAAAATGGAACTGCTGCGTTTTCAAAACCTGATATATTGTGAAAGTAAATTTTGCATGCACTCTTTTTATGACATGTGATTTTACTGTTGGGTGTTGGGTTGACCTAGCTTTGACCAAATCAAGATGTTTACTAGAGGCTCAGGAGTTCTGTTTTGTGATGTCGTGATGATGTTTTGATCACGATCTTTTATATTCAACCATGGTAATGTGTCCTGTATGCTCTATGAGGTGTTTTGATCTATTGATTATTATTGCTTTCTAGTGTTCTTGCGTGAAATTGAGGTGAATGGTGTGACCTATTTGATATAACCTTTGAGTCTTCGATCAGTTGTATTTGGATTGCTTTCCAGTTGCTTGTATAGGATTGAGGTGTTTGTATGATTTCTTCTTGGTGATGTCATGTTATGATGTGGATTGGTTTATGCATACTTGATTTTGGGATCAGTCCTGTTAGGATGATCGTATTGGTGGAATCCGTGATTTTGATAAGTGTTTTTCAATACTTGTCAGTTGCTTGTTTAAGAATTGATGTATAATATGTGGTCTTTTGTGATCTTCTGCTTAAACTGAGCTTAGGGTAGGTTATTTGTATGTCATGTTGGGAAGTGGCTTGCAATGAGGTCGGAGCCCTAAAGAGGCTGCCTAGGTAACCCATCGTATGTTGTTTTTATAAGTGATAATATTTTATTAAATGGGTTTAAAATGAATTAACAAGATATGGGTACTACAAAAATTCACTAGGGGGCTGGAGGATTAAAAGACTAGCTGGGAAACCTTAGAGTTGACTCGTTAGTATGTCTTGTTTGTATGAAAGGATACTAATGCCGCATAGAGACACTAGGGGGCCAAAGTGCAGAGAGGTTGCTAGGGTAACCTTAGAGTTGGCTCATGCGATGACACTTGCCCACTTGCATAGTAGATTCCCTACATGTTTGTGTTGCCTCTGAGATTAGTGGATACTTGTGTCTTGGTACCCTTTGAGTTAGTTTGCTTTCAAGTGATTCCTTGAACCTAGATTTTGGTTTTGACTTTTGAGTTTGTTATCCGTTTGGGACTTGAGTTTATCTCCTCAGTGCGGTGGGAGTGGGCCTTTTTGGGTTCCATGAGGTTGAGTGGTAGTGCTTTTTCTTATACCATTGAGATCCAACTATTGGATGTCGTTGCTAGATGTGTTTGTGCAAATGTTCCTTTCTATCTGATCTTGTATTTCTATTATGAATGGTTATACCCATTGTATTGTATTGTATTGATTTCATAGATCTTATGAGATGATGTAATCTATTTTTATGGTGTATATTATTTCAACCCTTCATACCTTGTGACTTGTATAGTGGATGATGGTGTATTATGATTATTGCCAAGTGGCATTCAAGATGACTGTATAAATTATTTAAATGGATTCATACTCGTATATTATTATTTGATATGAATTTATTATATATTGAATTTAGTGCTAATTAAAATTAAATGTGATTCATCGTTGTGGGACCCTTAAGAGTTGTAACCTATTTATGTGTTGTTGATGTATGAGTGTATGTTAATTGCTTCTGCTATTCTATAATTGTTGTTGTATCTTTATCTTTAAAAAAAAAGTTTGACAAACTTAATGAAACTTTAGGTTAACTTCTTTTGGGTTCCCTGGCAGGGCGTTATAGAGTCAAATTGACAACAATATTTGATTAGCCCACACATTAGATGAACCTCGAATTTTCCACAAAGATCCCAATCCTAAACTTGTATTAAATTTCATGAAGAGCTCCACATACTAATTAGAAGAACATGCTACTCAAGGAAGAATGAGAAGAGAGAATATGTCTCTTTTGCAACATTAGAGTAGTAGGGATAGAACCATCATTTTCTATGAAGTGCCCAATATACAATGATATCCACTCTCGCTATGTGGATATTTTTTACGCTGATTATTTAAGTACCTTATTTGTTATTCATGACAACAAATCATGTGATCAAAATTCACACAAGCTAAATACCTAAGTTACAAATTGTTTAAGATTCTTGACATCTTATTCTCATGTGTGTACTGTTTTTAGAACATAGTCTATAGTGCAACTACAATGCACCACTATTGTATGTAAATACAATAACTTTAGAAAAGAAACACTATAACCAACAATCTATTTTGGAAAGTCCCATAAACTACTTCCAAATTTTTTAATGGAGGGTTCAGACATGTGAGGTACCCTGACAAAGGCACGAAGTCTGCGAGCTACCAACCAGCAAAGGCCACCACATAAGCAATTTAGGAATCCGATACGAGCCCACTTGTACCTGAAACCTCTTCTACTTAGAGCCAAGGACTGAGGTGCATCCATGCCATCAAAATTATTCAAAGCACAATCTCAACCTCATCCCTTATGATATCGGAGCTTTACATTGAACAAGAGTTCCACATTGAATGAGAAACACATCATTAAAATCTTTAGTTCCTTCATCCAATCACATACATCATTGAAATCTTTCATTCGTTCATCCAATCACATACGAAAAGGAAGAAAATAGAGAAAATGGAAGTTCCAATGCTCTTCAAGGCCCCACTTAAATGGCACGTATGGGAAATGATCATTAATCTCATATAATATTATAAAACAAAGAATGGAGAAGAATGAAAAGATGTTGCCTTTGCCCTTGCCCGTCGTGCCCGTGGCAATTCACACGACAAACAATCCATGGCAGAGTTGAGTTTACATAACGTAGCGCCAAATTCATGGCAGAGTTGAGTTTTGGCACGAACCAAACGATCAGAACGCGGCTTTTTTCTTTACCCTAGAAATTCCCGTGCAAAACACTTTTGGTCTTCAAATAAACACAGTGGTCACTTAAAATAATTTGCTCATCTCATGGCAAACATCGTGTTATTCTATTTCTCGAATAAAAACCCACATCAGAACAGTCGAGGCACATAAATTTGTACTCCATTCAGACTGGAATCCGCAGTCATATTCAGAGTGCAGAAGGAAGCAAAGTTAAGGTCCTGACATAGAGCTATCAAGTAGCAAAGCAGAGATTTATTGACCATTTCAAGGCTGGGTGGTCGAGATTTCAGAAACAGAGCTTTCACCATGAATAACCTGTTGGGATTCCTCTTCATTCTTTCTCTATTTTCAGGTCAGTTTAATGTCATTTATGATACCCTAGCTGGTGAATCATTTGAATCAGCTTAAGCTTATTGGGTTGCCTATCAATGCTTGTTTCTAGTAATGTTGAATCAGCTTACTGGGTCCCCTTTCAATGCTTGTTTCTAGTAATGTTGAATCAGCTTTTGGGTTTTTATGCTTTTTTGGTTTCAGAGTTGGGAACAGGGGCGGAAATGCCTGATACTCCCATCGTCACTTATTCACCGCCCGAAGGAAACACAACTTTCATTGATGGGACGACATGGTGCGTTGCCTCTTCACAGGCGAATGAGCAGGACTTGCAGGAGGCTCTGGACTGGGCTTGTGGCCCTGGTCTCGCTGATTGCTCTGCTATTCAGCCGGGCCAGCCTTGTTACCAGGCAGATAATCTGGTCTTGGTCGCTTCTTATGCTTTTAATACATACTATCAGACCAATGGAAATTCACCTATTGCTTGCAATTTTGGCGGGACAGGGGTTATCACTTCTACCAATCCAAGTATGTTGATAGGGAACTAAAGTGCATTGCAATTCAATCTATAGCTATATTATATAACCTGTAAGAGATATGGTGATTTTGGGTAACTCAAAACTGTTTTGTCTTGTGGTTGGCATTGGAAATCTTTCTTTTCAATAAGAATTATTGACTAAGGTGTGTGGATTGAACTGCATTCAATGCAACTCAATTTGGGTATAATGTATAACACGTAATAGTCATATCAATCTATTAAGGTTGCAGCTTTTGGTGTCTCATAATGTGGGATGTCACTAAACTTCTTTCATCTCATTCATTTCAATATGTAAACTGCCATATATGCACCCGAGAGTCATTTCATAGAACTCATAGATGTTCTGTACTAAGATATAGGCACTTTAGTGGCTGGTTAGTAACAGGGTATTGGACATTAATGGCGGCAATGGCCTTACTCTTATCTGAATGTCAATATTATGAGGGTGTGTAAGGTTTTTCACTTATGTGAATGTTGTGAAATAATGTTGGAGTCTTTTTGCCGAATTCCAGGTTGATCTGTGCTTTTATATTCAGATCATGAAGTTTACTTCATGAATGGCTATTTTATTTGATCACTTTGGTGTTATAAAGTGGGTGGTAGTATCTTTTGACTCGATTCAATAACTCTTCTTGCTTGGATATGGCTACTGATTCAAGGTCCCGTTTGTCTTGGTTGCAGGTTACGGGTCTTGTCAGTTTCTATCTTCAGGGTAAGCTCCGAATAAGTGTTTTCTATAAATCATATTTCTATGTATCAGCATGGCCTATATAGGCATATGAAGAACAGTATGAGCTTTGTTTGCATATTTGACAGTCTTTAATGTTTATCGATCTATGGTTGTGACATTCTCACAGCTTCTGAATGACACCATATTTTCCCTCGGGAGATTGGGCTTCTATGAGTTGGCATTCTCATCTAGACGTGTCTCAATAACAGTATAACTCAAATATAACTTAATTTTGGCTGTTTAAAGCTGTTATATTTAGTCCAAATGTGATGTGAGCTCAAGGCACCATATTTAAACACATGACAGCATAAGTTGACACTGTAGCAGGATGATGATTATACCATGTGTGATATGCAAGTTATTTTAGCTTTTGCATCACTTTTGTTTCTAATTTAACCAGCATAAATCGCTGCAAGCATTAGTTTTATATCAATTAGTAAAAGTCATTATCATCCTCGCTAAGTCTATGTGGGTTGCCAGTTGTCCTATGGTAAAGTTGCATCTTAATTAACATTTATGGGGATGGTTTGTTGCCATTGCCATTAGACAATTTAATCATCCACACATGATCTTACATTTTAAATTTGTCATATCTTCTTCATAATGTTTTTCTTCTGTGGTACTTCAAACATTTTAAAGTTCCTCTGCTGCTTCTTTCTCTCGGTGACAACTTGGAATTTTCTAATGTACATCCTGGCCTAAGCATTCAACCCTCAATGACAAAACCCATAATTGTGATTGATTTCCTTCTGTACGTAGTTTTATACTTGTATGTGCTGTAGCGATTAATTTGATATTCTGGTTGTCTTTGTGCAGGAACGCTGCTAGTGATTCCTCCTCTTCATCACTACTCTATTCAGGTGTTTATGCATGGCTTATGCCAGGAATCTTATTACTTGGTCATCTAATGATAGCAATAGACAGAGCCATCTCTGGAAGGTAACTTGGCAACTGTTTTGGACACTTGTAATCTGGGAGATCTACAGCGCTATGATTTTTTGCTCAGCACCAAAATATTTGTAATCGTTGATATCATATCAATGCAAAATGTTGAATTTCTGTTTATCTGCAATTACAGGTAAACAGAAATTTACAATGGTTTATATTTAAATACTAAGTTTTACCCTTACCTTTTGGTTAGTGTCCCCCAAATTTATTTAGAGCCATTATGATGTACCCTATTAACTTACCCAGTTTTGCAAAACTAGTTCTCCAAGTCAGGAGAGCACTTTTGGTGCGGGTTTGCAGTATAACTTCAATTATTACAATTCAGATAATAAAAGTGTCGAGGCTTTCATCTGAGAACTTCAATCCAGTTTGTTGTCCTACCAGTCGGGCTGGTTGGTTCAGCGTTGTTTGATGTTAGAATTATTAAGGACTTACTATATCTAATGAAAATTTAGGTTTTGTCAGTTTTGGTGAAATTTCAATTTTTAGTTTTTCGATTATGGACCTTGAAAGAGTCTAAAAAAATGAAAGCATGTAGTAATAGTAGAACAAACATGTAAATAATAGTTGATCATATTTTCATTTTGTAAAGTTCTTTGGGTTGGTGATTGACCAATTTGCACACCACTATTGGAATATTTGTACTAGAACATTTAACCGCAACTACTAGTATTTTTTGAGTGAGCAACTAACATTTAACCACAACTATTGGTGCTGTTTGAGTGAGCGATTATTGGTGCATGAACATAGTGGGTATGAGCATTTTGAAATGATATTTTTGACCACTTGCGCTCCATCTGTATATAGAGATCTGTGAATACCTAAAAGCTGAAATCTTTACTTTGACCTCTTTACACACACCTACAGAGATATACAGAAAAAATTGGCAAAATCCGACTTACAATTTAAGAATTCTAGATATGCAAAATTAACCTTAGTCTTTTACTATCTGATTTTTTAAACACCATTTAAAAAAAAAACTCTAGTTAGAGACGAGCATAAGTCTAATTAACATTTTACTTTAAAAAGTCATAATAGTATTGAGATTTCATAGAAGAGAAAGTCGTAATCATATTCAGATTCAAACTATCACTGTGCAGTAAAGCAAATGTAGAAACAGGGGAGACCTACAGTTGTGACTTCGGTATATAGGCATCTGTACGAGAGAGCAGTGGAGTTGGTAATTTAAGCTGAAATGTCGATTTAAAAATTGGGTCTCGAGACCAAGATGCTGCAGAGAACACATTCCAATGTTGTTTTATTCCTCTAATTCACTCGTTATAAAATTATATAAAACAAAAATACATGCACGGACAGTTCCCATTGTCCATGTATGAGGGGATAATGGAGTGCCTGTGACATTTGACATTTACATAAAATGTCTTATTTTGACATAGGGACTTGGGATGCATGAGTACGGAATTAAATGAAAGAGTTCGCTTTGAGAGACTCAAATTAGTGGGGTATGCCAGTCTCCATTTACTTTCTTTTTCTCGACAAGGTGGCCATCCATTCTTTTATGTTTACCACGAAGGGGAAAAGCTTTTCTTCACGATGTAATAAAACTACTTTATATATATTTATTTTGATAATATAGATATTTTTAATTTCAAGAAGTGAGGAAAGGTGTGAAGCTATTATTCCCCCCATAATTTAATTAGAATAAATTATTATCATAACTTTTAACTAATTTGCATAAGACAATTTTTAGAACCAAAAAATAAGTGTTATAATTAAGATAAATTGAATCTATTATTGTTGAATCTTTTAAAGAAAATAGTAATAAATAATTTCTAGAGTTGTAAGAAAAATTAAATGTTATTTGTACAGTAACAACATAAATTACAACGTGGCTTCTTGCTTGTTTGGTAGTTTGAATTCGGATGTGTGGGAATGGCCCTAGGTGCTGGGCCACGTCTCGAAATCTTTCTCGGACCAGCAACTTGTTCTGACCTCATTTGGGGTTGTCTAGGGGAGTGCAGATGTTGATCGTCTTGTTGGTGGGGTATTGGTGGAATCAACGGTGGCCTTTGTGGTGTGTGAGGAGGATAAAATGAGTCCTATAGTGGCTCAAGGATGGAAGGATGTGGTTTTTGGAGAGAAGACGACTCATGTTCCATTGGAGGCTCCCAAGGTGATCAGTGGTGACGAGGGAGTGGAAATCATTGTCCCAGACAGCTTGGTTGACATTGTATCTGCCAACTTGAAACTTTGCTTGATTGGCAAGTTTGTAGCCTTTCACCATCGATTGAGATGGTTAGGAAGTGGGTAAGCTAAAGATGGAAGTTAAAGGGGAGTGTGACCGTTTCGGTAATGTTGGGGGGTCTATTTTGCTTTAAATTCATGGCTGTTGAACATATGACAATGGTGTTGGTGGGGTCTTGGTCCTATGGGAAGCATAGTCTAACAGTGGCAAAGTGGCACCCTGCGTTGGACCCGATGAAAGAGCTGAATAGGATGGCTCTGATTTGGGTCAGGCTCTTGGGACTCCCCTTGGAGTTTTGGGATGAGAGGATCCTGAAATCTATTGGGAACTCCTTTGGACATTTTATTGTGGCAGACACGGTTACCCTACAGAAGTCTAGGCTGGTGTTTGCAAGATTTAGTGTGAATGTTGTAGTGGGTACTTACTTACCTGAGTCCATTATTTTGAGCTCAAAGTGGGGTAAGAAAATGCAACCCATTATCTATGAAAATGCGAGGCTTTTTTGCTAGAATTGCTCATCGTTTGGACACTTGATTATTGATTGCAATAAGAGTAATAAGTTGGCTAAGTGGGGAGTTACCAGGGGAGAAGGAAGTTGTGCTTGTTTCTTTGGAAATGGGAGAGGAGGGAGTTGTGTCCCTAGAGAGAGTTGGAGGAGAGTTGAAAGGGAAGGTGAAGATAGTTACTTCTCTTAAGAAGGAGCTAGAAGAGAAGGTGGTTACACACCAAGGAGAGGTGGAGACTAATATGACAGAAGAGAAGGCGACTACCAACTCGTTTTGACCTCGTTTGGGGTTGCCCAGGGGAGTGTAGATGTTGATCGTCTTGTTGGTAGGGTGTCAGTGGAATCAATAGTGGCCTTTGTGGTGTGTCAGGGGGATAAAACAAGTCCTATAGTGGCTCAATGATGGAAGGATGTGGTCCTTGGAGAGAAGACAATTCATGTCCCATTGGAGGCTCCCAAGGTGATCAGTGGTGATGAGGGAGTGGAAATTGTTGTCCCAGACAGCTTGGTTGACAATGTGTTTGCCAATATGAAACTTTTCTTGATTGGCAGGTTTGTAGCCTTTTGCCCATGATTGAGATGGTTATGTCATGTCCCCTTTTCAAATAATTAAAAAATAATAATCTTTGCTAAGGCAGGCAGGCCGAAGAAAGTGAAGTTTCGAAAAAAGGGGGTTAATCTTTGGAAACCGTTGGACTAATAAATGAAAATTATTATTAAACTATGTTTCATTAACCTCTCTTGGACGTGAGTTACGGTTATGCCCTCTTTTAAGGGGTTTGGAGGCATTTTGGGCGGATTCCAGAACTTGATTTTTGTTCATTCTATGTTATTCTTCAGAGGCTGCCAAACCTGTGGAGAAGGAGACCCAAGAACGAGAGTTTGCAGGTTTCCAGGGAAACCCAAGAACGGGAGTTTGCAGGTTTCCAGGAAGGCTAAGGACGGGAGTTTGAAGCCATTCCATGTGCATGCTCATACAGAGTTTTCCTTTGTGCTGAACAGTGCAGAGTTGTGGGTTTTCGGGTGTGTTTTTTGTATGAGTTTGGTGTTTTCAGTTGAGTATTTCATATCAGTTTGGGTTGCTGCTGTATTTCAGACTTTAAGGTGTTAAAATAGAGCTGAATATATGTATTGGGACGTGATTAAACTTCTGAGATAGATTATTAGTGTTTTTGTGGTGTTTCCGGGCATTTTTGTGTTAATTTCGAGAGCTCGATGAGCATAGTTTTTGTCCTACATTTGAGAATTGTTGTGTAAAGGCTATACGGACCTGGAAATTTCATTTTGTAGGCTGTTATGCTGCTGAAATTTTTGTAAAAATGTCCACTTTCAGATTTATTAATAATAGGTGAAGCTATGAAGCTTTTGGCACAATTTCTAGCATACCCGATTTGGGGTTTCTTGAGAAATTTGGTGGATCTTTGTGATATTGGTTGTTTGGTTTTAAAAATCTGATTAGAGGTTGGAAATATCATACAAAATCAGAAAAGGGACATTTCAGTGGTATCAGAGCTATGATCTTGCCAGCTTGAGGGTTTGTAGAAGTTTGCATGTCAGTTTTGAGAACTATCCAAATTTTGCATGTCATAATTTATGGTTGCATGTTGCTTTTAATCAGTTGCATGTCAAAATTTATGGTTGCATGCTACTTCTAATCATTTGCATGTTAGTTCTTGGTGAATTTGGTGGTTGTAGAAGTTTGCATGTCAGTTTTGACAACTACCCAGATCTTGCATGTCATAATTTATGATTTCATGTTGCTTCTAATTAGCTGCATGTCAAAATTTATGGTTGCATGCTACTTCTAATCATTTGCATGTTAGTTCTTGGTGAATTTGGTGGTTGCATGTTGCTTCTAATCAGTTGCATGTCAAAATCTATGGTTGCATGCTACTTCTAATCATTTGCATGTTAGTTCTTGGTGTTTGAAGAAGTTATATCCTATTGGGGTTACACTCTACTTTATCCAGAATGGACAGGTATAGTACAGAGTCTCAGAGGACACGATCTTGGACAATTGATATCCAGAGTCAAAACAGTAGAAAGGATGGTTATTTAGACATTCGAGATAAACTTATGAAAATAAGCCATGACATGTCTGAACAGTTGATTGAGCACCACCGTATAATGAATGACATGTTGTCTGACCCAACTAAGGTGGATAAGTTGACTGGATTTCTATTTGGCAGATTTTCTCATAGGACAGATGACACAATTCCCAATAACTTGCATGAGGAGTTTGAGAAACTAGCTTATAGCCAGGCAGAGGTCTCAGATTCTACTCTGCCACAGGAGGTGGTGGGAAAGGATATTACACAGATTGATAGTAACGGTCAACTTGATACTCAAATTGAGACAATTGTTTACAGGTCGTCAAAGGGTGATGCCACAAGTATTCAGGATGGTATAGTTACAACAGGTAGTGACTACAGTGTAGTGGGTTCAAATGATGATTATGAGGATGTTGTTGTGCAGGATGGTGAGATACCTGGTAGAGATGAGCAGACATTGAGCATTCATGACTTTGCTGAGAAAGAGTATCAGGCACAGTTAGATGCTTCATCACATGAGGTTGAGGCTGGTAGTACTTCACATGATTTGTCTAGCCAGCTGAAGGTGAACAAAGATAGTATTGTGACTTCATTATCTCATCATGATAGGTATGTGGAGTTAATTGGTATTGGTCATATTACTCAGGTGAGGAGTTTGCTTGAGTTACCAGTTGATTCTAGTTTACAGCTATGGACTCGAGATTGTTATATTGGCGTTTGGGATTCAGTTGACTGGAGATCTTTAACACTTTTTGGTAGCAGTGTTTGTTTGGGTGCTATCATGGATTTGATTAGCAGATTACACGGTGTTGTCTTTTCTTGTGCCAGTATCTTGTCCGATGTTGGTATTAGTTTTTATACACTGATGTTGGGCTTTGTTCATATATCCAGTCGACCATACTTGCTGGAATGTGTTGATGATATTTCATATTTGGCAGTGTGTATAGATGAGTCCCAGGATCATATTGGCATTGATGACATCACGGAGGATGCAGTGGGCAGTTTTGAAGACTTAGTTTCCTTGGGTATAGAGGAGTTGGACAGCAATGCTAATGTTTTTGATACTCCGTATGTTGATATGAGCTTTAGATTTGATTCACACGTTATGGATGGTAATACTCTAGAGACTAGTAACTTTGAGGATACTCCTTTAGACAGTGCATCAGAGGAGGTTTGTAGGAGACAGTCAAGCCAGTGCCATCATGTGTCTAATCAGTTGAGAGTTAGTGACCGAGACATTGCTATCACTTGCCAGCATTTTGATGCTGCTCATCAGTTGTTAGCAGTTTATGGATGGGGTTCTCCTACTAGTGATGAGCAGGGAGGCAGTTATCTTTCCTTGATAGAGTTCCACTCTTTATGGGAGGCTATCCAGATTCTGAGACAGGATTATATGCAGTTGGTAGCCGACAGAGATTATCTTATGGAGTGGGGCAGTACAGCATATGATGCATTGTTGGCCAAGGAAGATGAGGTGAGTGAGCTTACTGAGCAGCTTGAGGTGACTTCTGAGATTCTTGAGAGTACACAGTTGGCTTTCAAGGAGTCACAGTTTCATTTGGCTAAGGTGACCATGGAGTTAGAGCGACTACAGTCTTTACCTGATTCTATACAGTCACAAGCTATGGTGTTTGGTTATCCGAGGATGTCCATGGCCGAGATTGTCAGAGACAGTGGAGATGGGGATGCATCCATTCTTGATACTAACATTGGCATATCAGGTTCATTCCCACTAGAGTCAGGTTCAGTTGAGTTGGGTGTTGTAGCAGATTGTTGTATGCTTGACATGGTGGTGGCCTCTAGTACTGATGGCACAAAGACTAGAGATGTATCAAAGATCATGTGTGATGTTGGTGAGTCGGCAGTTGGCATGGTTCCTGCTAGTAATACTACTCCCTTGGTGATCTCTTCGGAGGTAGTAGTCAGTTCCAACATGGTTAATGATCAATTGCAGTTAGTTTCATCTAGATTACAGTCTGAGCCATTGACTGAGATTGGCGAATTCTATCGGCATTACACTGTGAGGTACGCTCATCAATTTACCTTTGATGACCATGTTGATGAGATGATGATACAGAGATGTACTTTGGTTCCTAGTGCTTATCATCAGTGATGGGACAGTTTGATGCCTCAAGATGAGAGTTGTGATGGGCATGACATGGTGATAGGTTATGCAGTTGACAACTTGATAATATGTGACTTAGAGCAGGAGTTTGGGAGTGATGCTTCAGTGGGTGTTGTTATTGATTCTACTCCTTTGGCTATGACATCTCCTGACTTAGCTAGTGATCAGTCACAGTGGGTTGTATCACTTGTTCATGTAGTGCATGGGAGTTATGTTTATGAGATAGTGGCCAGTGATTTGCAGAGTTGTGTTGACTACATGAGTTGTACAGTGTGTGGATTCTCCATACTTGGTACAGTTTCATTCGAGAGCGTTCACCATTGTTGCAGAGTTGGATTGTACATTCCGTATAGGCCAGTGGGATGCGTTGATGGTATTTACTGTGTTGGTAGTTTGATTTGTCCACTTTACTTGGGTTCTGATGTTCTAAGAGTTTGTATCTCATGGGTTTTTGACTGTGGTAGTGGTGATTTTGGAGTTTGGTTGAGCTATAATTGTCAGTTTGATTATGGATTCCTCTTGGTCATATTGCAGAGGATATTGCAGGAGCCTGTGTTAATTGGTAGGAGTATAGTTCATGACTACATTTGGGATCCAGGTGGATTGATTGGTTTATTGTTCAGCCATTGCTTGAGGACAAGCAATGTTTGGGAGGGGAGGACTTGTCATGTCCCCTTTTCAAATAATAAAAAAATAATAATCTTTGCTAAGGCAGGCAGGCCCAAGAAAGTGAAGTTTCAGAAAAAGGGGGTTAATCTTTGGAAACCGTTGGACTAATAAATGAAAATTATTATTAAAATATGTTTCATTAACCTCTCTTGGACGTGAGTTACGGTTATGCCCTCTTTTAAGGGGTTTGGAGGCATTTTGGGCGGATTCCAGAACTTGATTTTTGCTCATTCTTTGTTATTCTTCAGAGGCTGCCAAACCTGTGGAGAAGGAGACCCAAGAACGGGAGTTTGCAGGTTTCCAGGAAGGCTAAGGACAGGAGTTTGAAGCCATTCCATGTGCATGCTCATACAGAGTTTTCCTTTGTGCTGAACAGTGCAGATTTGTGAGTTTTCGGGTGTGTTTTTTGTATGAGTTTGGTGTTTTTAGTTGAGTATTTCATATCAGTTTGGGTTGCTGCTGTATTTCAGACTTTAAGGTGTTAAAAATAGAGCTGAATATATGTATTGGGATGTGATTAAACTTCTGAGATAGATTATTAGTGTTTTTGTGGTGTTTCCGAGCATTTTTGTGTTAATTTCGGGAGCCCGATGAGCATAGTTTTTGTCCTACATTTGAGAACTGTTGTGTAAAGGCTATACGGATCTGGAAATTTCATTTTGTAGGCTGTTATGCTACTGAAATTTCTGTAAAAATGTCCACTTTCAGATTTATTAATAATAGGTGAAGCTATGAAGCTTTTGGCACAATTTCTGGCATACCCGATTTGGGGTTTCTTGAGAAATTTGGTGGATCTTTGTGATATTGGTTGTTTGGTTTTAAAAATCTGATTAGAGGTTGGAAATATCATACAAAATCAGAAAAGGGACATTTCAAGTTAGGAAGTGGGTAAGCCAGAGATGGAAGTTGAAGGGGAGTGTGACTGTTTTGGTGATGTCGGGGGGTCTGTTCTACTTTAAATTCATGGCTACTAAACATATGACAATGGTGCTAGTGGGGTCTTGGTCCTATGGGAAACATAGTCTAACAGTGGCCAAGTGGCACCCTGCGTTGGACCTAGTGAAAGAGTTGAACATAATGGCTTCAGTTTGGGTTAGGCTCCTGGGACTCTCCCTGGAGTTTTGGGATGAGAGGATCCTGAAATCTATTGGGAACTACTTTTGGACTTTTTTTGTGGTAGACATGCTTGCCCTATAGAAGTCTAGGCTAGTGTTTGCAAGATTCAATGTGAATGTTGTACTGGGTACTTCCTTACCTGAGTCCATTATTTTGATCTCGAAGTGGGGTAAGAAAGTGCAACCCATTATCTATGAAAATGCGGGACTTTTCTGCCAGAATTGCTTGTCATTTGGACACTTGGTTATTGATTGCAATAAGAATAATAAGTCCGTTGAGGGGAGTTAGCAAGTGAGAAGGAAGTTGTGCTTGTTTCTTCGGAAACAGGAGAGGAGGGAGTTGTGTCCTTGGAGAAAGGTGGAGGATAGTTGTAAGCGAAGGTGAAGATAGTTACTTCACTTAGGAAGGAGCTAAAAGAGAAGGTGGTTACACACCAAGGAGAGGTGGAGACTAATATGACAGAAGAGAAGGTGACTACCCACCAAGGAGAGGGGGAGATAAATATGACAAAGGCTTCTGAGAAGACCTGTGAACCGAATGGGCCTTTGGGGGGGGGGGGGGTTAGAGGAAGGTGAAATTGAGGATTTTAATGGAGAGGAGACCTTTCCCTTTTTGCAAGGCATAGACGATCTCCTTAGCACCCTTTCAAGAAACATGGTGATTGAGGAGGTATTTGGGGATAAGGTGGATAAAAGTAAAACTTTAGAGAAAGGAATATATAAAGACTCGGAGGAGGAGGAGGTAGCTAGAGTGCTTTGTTGGAGTGAAGATGTTCCCCCAATCTCTAAGAGGGTGTAACCGCTAGCCATGTTAGAGGATGTGGAAGGGAAATGACAAACCCAAAGAAGGTAGATAAGAGTATCAAAGAAATTTGAGGTGGAGACAGAGTTAAAAATGGATGTGGGGAAATCTGGGAAATAGAATAGAAGGACGAAGCAGATGGCAAGGGAGGTGGCTAGTGGCAGACAACCTACCCCGAAGTCCTCGACAAAAGGTAGAAAATGATCTTTCTATCTTGGAATATGAGGGGGTTGAATAGCCCTAAAAATAGTTTGCCTCAAGCAACAGCTATCTAACTTGAAAATTGATGTTCTTCTGATCCAAGAAGTTAAAATCACTATGTTTAACTTGGAATGTATTGCTAGTTATATTTGGCGAGGTGCTAATTTTTGTTATAGTGAAGTGGAGGGAGCGTTAGGAGGTGTGGCCACTTTCTAGAACCCAAGTGCTAGTAGAGGAAGTGTAATACATTGCTCTAGAAATTATCTTACTATTGAACATAGGAAAGATGATAAGATATGGATATTGTTAATATGTATGTTCCTAATTCTAGAGAAAGAAGTTGTCTATGGGAGGAGTTGTTTGTCTTTCTCTCTCAAAACAAAAATACTTTCTGTATGAGAGATTTTAACTCCCCTGTATACCCCTCGGAGAAGATTGGAGGAATGGTGGATTTTAATGACAACATGAAGGATTTGGCTGAATTCATTAGTAAAAATGACTTTATGGATATGGAGATGTGTGGAGTGAAGTTAACCTGGTCGAATAATAGGAAGGGAGTTGACCTTATCCAAGTCAAACTGGATAGACTTTTGGTCCCAACTAGTTGGGAGGGGCTGGTCGAGAGGGTTTGACTTCCTCCTCTCTCACGGGATTACCCAAGACGGTCTCAGATCATGCTCCCATCTTTTTAAATTGGAAAGAAGTGTCCTTGTGGAGCCCACGACCATTTAGATATGAAATAATGTGGCAATCTCATCTTGATTTTAGTACCTAGGTGGCGGAGTGGTGGGGGATTAGTGTGGAAGGAATTGCTATGTTCAGACTTTTTGCTAAATTGGAGAATGTTAGAAGTAATGTGCGACCTTGGCATAAAAGATTCTTTGGGGATATCTTTAAGACTAAGATGGAGGTGGAAAAGAAGTTAGAGGAGCTCCAAAAAGAAATGGCAGAAGGCTTAGCCTTGGAAGATATGATTCTAGAAGAGAATAACTGTAGGAAGGTTTGGAAGGATATGATGATTAGAGAGGAGATCTTCTGGAAGCAAAGATCGAGGGTATTATGGCTCAAGTTGGGGGATAGGAATACTATTTTTTTTAATAGATTGGCATCCATCCATAAAAGGAGAAACATGATTGACACTGTTAAAGATGATAATAATGTGAAGCTTACTAAAACTGAAGAAATAGGTAATTGGGCTATTGCTTGCTTCAAGAACTCTTATAAAGAGGAGCACAAAAATATCAAAGAGGATGACAGACGATGGCTAATTAATTCCATGCTCATAGTGATCTTGGTGGAGGAGAATGAGGAATTAACACAGTTAGTTACTGAGGAGAAAGTTCGCAGAGCTATCTTCTCTATGAAAGCCTACAAATCCTCGGGCCTTGATGGTTTCCCCTCGGCTTTCTTCCAACACTTTTGGGATGTGGTTAAATTGGATCTACTCTAGGCAGCTTGTGACTTTTTCAAAACTAGGAAGCTTCTCAAGCAACTCAATAAAATGTTTATTGCCCTGATTCCTAAGGTCAAAGACTTAGGGGCCCTCTTTGATTTCAGGTCGATTAGCCTCTGTAACACAACTTATAAGATATTTTCTAAAATTATTGTGAATAGGTTAAAACTATTGCTACATAAATTCAATGGAAAAACCCATAATGGGTTTGTTCTGGGGCGCCAAATCCTTTATACAACCATAACCACTCATGAGGTGCTTCACTCTATGGAGAAGAGTGGTAATCTGAGTATGGATTTGAAACTTGACATCTCTAAAGCTTATGATAGGATCAACTGGACCTTCTTGTATGAAATTATGGTTAAAAGTGGTTTTAGTCAAAAGGTTATAAGGATGGTTAAATCAATGATAAAAACTGTTAATTACTCGATGATGGTGAATGGTTTGCCTTGGGAGAAATTTGGAGGGGGAGAAGGGACTAAGAGAGGGTGACCCTATCTCTCCCTACTTGTTTATCATGGTGGCAAAAGTGCTGGGGAGGGTGTTCTTGAGAAAGATGGAAGGGGGGCAATCAAAGGAATTAAGCCTGCCTCCACGCTTCTGCCGAAGGTGATTCAACAGTTTGTGGATGACACCTTCCTAAGTGGGGAATCCTCTGTGGGTGAAGCTAGAGCATGGAAATTCATCCTAGAGGTTTATGTAGTCAATGTGGGATAAGAAATTAATTTGAATAAAAGTAAGGTGTTCTTCTTCAACACTCCTCCTGATATTTAGTGGAGGACTTTAAATATTTTGGGGTGTAATATTGCTGTACTACCTGATACGTATCTAGGCCTTCCTTTGACAATGAAAGATGTAAGTAAAAAGTTTTGAAATACCATCTTGGAAAAAATGGAAAAGAAGTTGATTGGGTGGAAAGGTAAAATCCTGAGTAATGCAAGTAAGCTTCAGCTTGTGATTTCATCTCTTCAAGGGTTACCTGTGTATTTCCTATCACTGTTTAAAATTACCCAATGTATAGCAAACAAATTGGAGAAAATACAATGTAACTTCCTTTGGTCAGGAGGAAGTAAGAAGAATAGGTTAAGCTTGGTAAGCTAGGACACGGTATGTAAACCTAAGAGTAGAAGAGGCTTGGGAGTTAGAAGGATATTTAATCTAAATAATGTGCTTCTCACTTAGGTGAGGTGGAACTTGGTGAAGGAGGAGGCCAATTGGTGTAAAATTTTGAAAGCCAAGTATCTGGGAAATTTGAAATTCTCCCACTGCACCTAGAGAAATGATCTTCCTATGGGATCTAAGATTTGGGGTAATATAGTGAGAAACAAAACTCTCTTCAAAGAAGGTGTGAGGTGGATGGTGGGTGATGGAAATTATATTAATTTCTGGGAGGATCCATGGCTTATTGATAAACCTTTAACTAGAACGAAGTATGGGTCCCTTCAGGATCACCTTCAAGAGTAGGTGGGGAATAAGGTTGTTGATTTTATTGGCCTGAGGAGGAAGTGGAAAAAGGTTGAATTGTAACGGAATGCTATAGATGGTGGGGAGTTGATTGAAGAGCTAAATGGTCTGCTTGAAGAGTACAAAATCCTATGAGTGGACCAGAATGATACGTTCATTTGGAGGGGTACCTCAACAGGGGAGTTCTCAGTTAGATTTTCTTACAAATTAATGTTTGATAAAGCCTTAGAGCCTAATTATTGGGGAAATATACAATTTAATTATTTAATCCCAAAGATTAATATTTTCTGGTGGACAAACATTCATGGGAAAATACTCACTATTGATAATCTAATGAAAAGGGGATTTAAATGATCTAATAGATGCTATTTGTGCAAGAAAACGAAGGAGAATATTACCCATATGTTCCTTGATTGTAATTTTGCTTATAATGTTTGGGGGAGGCTATTACAGAAGTTGGAAGTGACCTGGATGTTTAATAAGGGAATTGAGCAATTTGTTGAGTGTTGGCAAGGTCCTTTTATCCACCCCCTCCTTGTCAGTATGTGGAAGGTAATCCCCCCCATGTTTGTTGGGGTATTTGGAAGGAGAGAAATAATAGGGCATTTAGGAATGAAGAAAGAAGCGAGGAGGTTGTTGTGGACAAGATTTGCAAACTTTTTGTTGAGAATATGAAATACAATAGGTGGAGGAAGCCGACATTCCCCCCTAATCATCTGGATAGCAGAATTGCCAAGTGCTGGAATTTGAAGGAGGGGATAATGGAGACTAATAATTCCAATCAATTGGCAAGGAAAAGGACAACATGGAAACCCCCGAGAGAGAACTGGGTCAAGCTCAACTTTGACGACGCTACCAAAAAGGAAGCATTGGCGGGTGGAGGTATAGTTAGAGATAGGGTAGGATGCTATTGGCTTATACTAGACAGTTGGGGATAGTGTCGAATAATATTGCAGAAACAATGGCTCTTTATTGGGGTTTAAAATTGGTGATTAGTGTGGGATGGGGAAACATGGAGATTGAAGGTGATTCAAAACTCATTATAGAGACAGTTAAAGGCATCATGAAGGAAGGGTGGGATATCAAACGTATTGTAGAAGACATCAGACACTTATTAGTTATTTTAAACAAATTTGAAATGAATCATATTTTTTGGGAAGGAAATGTGGTGGCTAATGGACTAGTGGCTCTAGGCCTAAATGTGAAGGGTTTAAGATGTTGGAGGAAATTTAATGCCTTTCCAAATTTGGTAAGAAATTAGTGAATAAAGAAATCAAGCATGGTGAAATCTAGCTAGAGGATCCTTTTAAATTTTAGTGACTTGTTATTGAGTAGGTGGATAGGACAGATCATTATTGACAAATGGCAAGGAGTGGCAGAAAAGGTAATTGTGATAATAAATTTGCATGGCTCAAAAAAGAAAGAATTTTGAAGTTTGGGATGAAAGGATTTTTAATGATTTTTTTGTGCATGTCCTCGTATGCTGGGATAAGTAAAATTTCAAATTTAAAATGGTTTGAGAGTATTGGGAATGATGCAAAAGATTGGAGAAGAGATAGAGGTGGTCAAGACATGACATTTATGTCTAGATGGGACGTAACTATTATTAACAATAAAGGCCTTTATGTTTGCTTAAGAGTCATTATTTTTGCACCTACGTGTGACTGCATTCTTAGTAACTGCCTCTAGGTTTGGGAGAAGGAGAGAGTCTTAGGGAAAATTGCAGAGATGAGAGGAGATATTTTGCAAATTGAGCCTTCCACGATAGAGGAGAATGCTAGAAAGCTGCTAGTGTGGTACATACTGAAGGAGGCAGGTTTCATCCTATTTATGGAGGCATTGAATGGGTAGGATGAAAATTGTTCCCTGTAGTTTGTTAATTCTTGGGAGGACCGAAAAGTCACGATTAATGACATCTTGTTTCATATCTCTAAGGAAGTCATCTCTCTGGTGACAGGACTTGCTATGAAGGGAAGGAAATGGCAAAAAGTGACAAGGGTGGCTGTCGAAGTGAGCCTGCATCACTTTTTAGTGGAAGGGGAGGAACCAATTTGACACAGAGGAGGATTTATGTGGGAGAAGCTCCCCAAGCCATGGAACAAAGACTATCTGATGTTTATGAAGTACCTGACTTTGGAAGGGAGGTATGTATCAATTTCACCTTGCTTTGGTCCCCCCTAGGATTGTTGAGATTGATATTCCTCCTCACCCCAACCCTTGACCCCAATAAGTCCCCCTTATAATCATAGGTCTGTGAGCCCCTACCCCACAACCTTCACCCAGTGGGTTCCCTGTTGAGTCAAAGCCCACCACCTCGGGAAAAAAGGGAAGTCAGATAAAGGGAAAGAGAAGAAACTGGAGGAATCAGAGGATGAAAAGAGAAGTGGTAGGAGGATATTGGGGGGGATTGTGAAATCCATTACTAAAAGGAATATGAGATCAGGGGCCTCATAGGAGGAGTCAGATTTAGAGGACATGGGTTGTCCTAAACAAAGGATCAAAGAGAAGGCTTTGAATTTTGGTTAGAGGAACATGGAGGAGGAGGAAGTGGAGGTTTTTGATTCCTCAAGGTTTGACTTGGGAGGTGGGTTTAAAGAGAGGAAAGAGATGACACATGTTTTAGCCACCATTGGGTTGGGATGTGTGGACTTAACCTAGGACCAATTCCTTGAAACTATGGATAGAGTACCCTCCCCTATTACAATATCCTCTCCTATTAGGGTTTCTTCCAAAGATAATGCTAACCCCTCGATTATGCAGGATGTCACTAAGGTGCAGGTGGATGACTACCATTGTGATAAGCAGGAGGTCATTGAGGAGGCCTGGAAGATGGCTGACAATGAAATTTGGGAAAGAATCCGTGCTCCAGAGGAAAGAATTCATCTCTTGACTAAATTTACTATCAAGGTGATGCATGTTGCTGCTACTGAAAGACCAGGGGGGTGATTTGTCCAATGAGGACTCCAGGATGCTGTTTATCTTCCTTGCAGAAGATTGGGCTAATATTCTCCTAGGGAGGAAGGATGCCAAGAAGTCTTAGGGCTCTTTCCTCCTGATTTTTTATGTTGTTTCTTTGCTAGTTGTTGAACTTTGTTGGGTTTAAGGTGATAATGCCTTTGTTTTTATGCTTTCTTAGTTTTATTAGTTCTAGTACATGCAATAGTTGTATTACGCCTATTGATACTCTTTTAGTTCTAATACCAAACAATGTTTTTGTGTTAAAAGTGGGAGGGGGTAATTTTGGTTGGTGGTAATTTGCTGGTGTTTCACCAATTTGACTATTTAATGGGCTAGCCCCTTGTTTTGGCTATTTTTAAATTTAAAAACAACACAAATTATAATAATCAATCTCAATCATTATAAATGGATTAGAGTTGAATTCACATTAATTAAAACCATATATATAATACTTCATATTAACTGTATGAGTTGATTTGATTGAAAACAGTTGGAAGAGGTCCACAACCAGTAACATGTAAGTCATGAATCATAAAAAATCATAGTCCAAACCATGTAGTCTATATCATAATTTAGAAGTTTATAAATAGTTTAAAGAACACTTATTTAAAAGTTTTGAAATAACATCAAAATTACATAAAGAGCATTATATTGTAATGGTGCAAATACATTACATATTCTTCAATGATTAGAATGGTAACCACCTTTAGTTTGCAAGTGATCAAGATATACTTATTCCATAAAATTTGGATTAACAACCACTTTTCTAATATGGGTCAATGAGTTTGACTAAAAAACTACACCGTTAAATCTTGATAGCAATATCACACTTTGTAATTTTTCCTAACTTTGTGTGCAACATCTTTCATTTTCATTATTTTTAGCTCTTCAACATTATAAGTGGATAAGGCAATGTTTTCAAAATCTTGAAGAATTTTAGCAACACTGTAAAATTGACCTTACACACTTATTAATATGTGTTTCATCAAATGGAGTGGAGATGATTAAGTTGTTTGGACTTTATCAACAATTTCATATTCATTTTTCAATAGATCCATATATTGAAATGTTTCTTGAGAAATCAAAAAAATCAAATCAATGTTAGTATATATGAATTAAATTTTAACATAAATAGTATAAATTGAAATTTTAGTTTCTCACATGTGAATGGTTTTGGTGAGGTTAGTCTCACCCCTTCTTCTCTATCAGCTCTATTTTAATGGAAAAAAACCCAACGATGGATGGTGGAAATGTAACTTTGACGGGGCTTCCAAAATCAATTCAAGACCTTCAAAGGAAGGCTTCATAATTGGAGATGAAAATGGTGACCTACTTGCACTAGGGGGGGAAAGACTTCAAGATGACACTAATAATGTTGCAAAATTAGAAGTAGTCTTGTTGGAAAATTGAGCTTCAAAAAAATTGGGGGTTACCAAGTAACATGTGGAAGGTGACTCACTTATTATAATTAATGTTATCATCAAAGGCAACATTGAGGCATGACATCTACAAAATTATATCCCCACTTTAACCAAGAATTAGCCACTTTGGAGGATTTTAATATGACACACATTAAATGAGTAGCTAATGTTCAAACATATAGAAAGTCAAATTAGGCTCTGAATCTCAACATGTCCAAAATAGTAATCGAAGACTTCACAAATGTATGATGGAATGATGAAATCCTACCAAACTCTTTGGTTGCCTTCCCACACTAGGACACATCCTCGACCTCATTAAATAAACATGCAACAAGGTTTAGTGTTAAGTGTGCCACTTTTAATCACCTAAAGGTGGATGCGATATGCATTTATAAAGACATAAGTCGCCACCCTTGATGTAGCTTTTTAACACTTCCTCCTAGTGGCAAACCTAGGTTCTTCTTTTCAATACTATTGAAGGCATTTGTTGGGTGAAGAAATAGAGTCATCTTTCACTTTACACTTTGTGAAACAACAAAATCCATTTCATGGAATTAATGGGAAGACACAAATGGATAACATATACGGATTTTTCCATCCTAGACTCAAAAAAGTGGTAGAGCTGTTGCAATTCCATGATTTGCTAAGATGTTTTTTTTCTAGTGGAGAACTGCTACCATACTAACACAAACATGTATTCCATTATCGTCACATGACCACTACAATTGGGAAAATCAAAGGACATTTGTGATTTATGATGCAACAACTGGTTCCAGAGTGAGCCCTAGTTGGATTAGATAAAACCCTAGCCACCTTTTTTTTCCAAGATGGAGAACTCACTTAGGTGAAAAGGAAACATGCATAAAAACAATCTTGAGCATAAAAATCATCCTATTTGTGGAAAGCCAATGGCACAAATGGTTTAGGGAGGCTAGGAAATAATGTTTTTCCCTAAAACTATTGGTATTAAAATGCATTATTGATGTGGACATCGAGAAAATGAAGGTTAGGCTGGATGGACTAAAGACAATGAAGCTTGACTTGTGGAGCACTAGAGTGCTCGAGAGGCTATCAACCAAGGGGATAACCAATGGCCAAGAGCTAGGATGAACACCATACTATAGAAAAGGATTTAGGGCTTCAACTTGAAGGCCTTAAGATGAAGCAAGGTCTTAACGCTTCGTGTCAACCCTTCAATGGAGAATGTTTGTGAGTATGGTTGTGTTTTGGTGATTGTGGCTTTTGTCTTCTTTTTGTTAAAATATTCTAGTGCTTGGAAGACAATAGTTGAGTTGTCTCCTTTTTGGTAGTTTGCATGTTTTCTCCAACAACGAGAGAAATTCAGAATAGAAGGTTTATGTTTTCATCATTGATGTTGTTGTTGGAAATATAAGAGGAGTAACTGAGAGGGGAGGGGTGAATCAGTTACCACTAAAACAATTCCAAATCCCTTACATGTCAATACAAACTTCCTTTTAATTCACAGCTCGGTTAGAATTAGATATTCACTATAAATTAGTTAACAAAGCAATCTTAAGATAATGATGTGTATTAACCTTTAGGAACTTAGTTGCAGAAAGATAAAGCAATAAGAAAATAACATGAACACATGAGATACCAAGATTTAACAGGGAAACCCAATTTGGGAAAATCACTAATGCAACTAGTTACAACTTATCACTATTTTGAAGTGAGTCCTGTTAGGAGCCAACCCCATAAAAGTTAAAAAAAACACTGTTAGGTGTGACCCTGTTAAAGGATTTGAATCACCCTATTAGGAGTGGTCTTGTTAGAGGTCTTAAGACACTTCAATCTAGAAATACCACCTAGTTAGAGGATTTAAAAAATGACTGTTAAGTCAAATCTGATAAGATATTTTTTCACTACTACAATTGTTAGAGAGTAACAATGATTGGCTTGATTGACAAAGCAATTGAATTGCCGATTTAGATCACTATGCTAACTTATCCTTTGGATCCTCCCTAATCAAAATATTCTTTGCAACTCCTTGGATATCCTGCTCTAAGCCAGATATCCTTCTTTATTCACATCTTATCTTCTTCTTCACTTTCTCTTATTTGAATCCACAACTTGACCTTTCATATATATGAAATCTAATGTCAAGTTGGCTTGAATACCCCTTCAAATAAAAACATAACATCCACTAAGTCAACTTGCATAAACCAACTAATAGATAAAACTAATCTGCACTAGGTCAGCTAAAACTGGGTCACTTGGTTACCACTAAGTTCCTTGGTAACTGACCTAACTAAGTTTACATTGAACTCCTTTGGTAACCGACCTAGCTCGGTTTACACAGAAATTCTTGAACTTGCTTTTTCTGAACTTATGCTTGACTGATACTAGAGTCTTATGAACTCGATTCCAACTGGTAGTGCTCGGTTAGAGTATAACATTTGTGTAACATCAATGACAATATAAAATTAAATAATTGTTATCAACAATCTTCCTCTTTGGAATTGATGGAAACACAACATGTCATTAAGCAAAGAAGACTTAGAGCAATTAGGATGATTTGTAAGATTTTTTAATATCCTTAGTTTCATTCTGATTCTCCATCCATCCATGATAACTCCCTCTTAGATTCTGATGAGAGACATTTACAACCCATTTTATGCTATATTTTAATCCATTTCATTTAGTTTCATAATCACTTTTCTATTCCATTTCATCTCATTATTACCATTTTTACATTGCATGTGATTTAATATATAAGTTATATTTAATATAGTTTTGAGGTTGAATAATAAAAATTAATTATTGATTGTCTCTATTAAAGAGCATTTCTATTTTATGTTTTGAAATTTATATTTGCAACATACTTACTATCACCTTCTATGTAAGAATCTTATTGGCATTCATTATTTCCTCAACAATTTAAAGCATTATTCCTTCCAAGAATATTAACCAAGGAGTATGTTGAGAAAGAACCTAACAGGAATAATTACCAACTAAAAATAAGGACAGTTAGTTTTGCATTTCCTTTTGCGAACAGTTACAGATGAATCTCAAAAATTTGAGACATGGGTATTGTCCAGAACATGCCCAGTTAAAATACTAAGTGGTAGAATCTTTAGAAAGTGGATGATGGAAAAGTTAAAGGTCATTTTCAAAATGTGATTTTTTTGGTTTACTATTACGGGTTTGGACTTCAATTTTCAAAGTTTGTTCTATCTTTTGTTGTTGTTACCAGCTCAACATAGAACTCCTCCAACTTAGCTGAGTTCATACGTGGAGAGGATATTGAAGACTAAACTGAAGGGATTATGTATCATTCTATTATTCATATTGATGGTTGTACATGCAAATAATGGATGCGGTTGAGATAACATATATTACAGCTAAGATTTATTCCCAAGAATTACGTGGCTATTGAAAAACCTATGCAAAAAATAACTACATTATTATTGTTGCTAAGGAGATGAAATATTATTGTTAAGAGAGATTTTCAAGCCTCGCATTGGCAAACTACTACAAAACTGTAACTCAGTAAATATGAAGATAATAGCATTCTGTCAGAATGATAAAATGCCTATTTTCTGCACGTATTGGATTTTTGTTATTATTTGCATGGAGCATATATCAATATAGTTATTGAATTTATAAAGCTGCATCTATATAAGTAGCAATAGACATAACTAAAGATATATATACACATTTATGTAGATTACAGTAGGGAACCTCAACAAACATATTGTATCAGCATATGCTATGTTGGAATAAAGTTATACTTTGCATGATTAAAACAATGTAGAAACAACATTTTCTCCATCCACTATGCAAGCCAAGAGTAAGGGCCCGCTCCATGTGAAACACAGTGATGTATTTCATCAGTGTGTGTTTTTAGATTTTTACTTCTTAATTAGTCTATTTGGTGTACTAAATATTCATGTTTTTTTTTCTGATTTCTAGATTAGTTAATTTAGATTTTCAAAGTTGGTATTTATATTTGTATAAATATTAATGTTTTTGATAAGGTAAACAGGTTTTAAGGGGTCCTGAAACCCATAAGTTTAACAACAAGAAAGGCTGAAAATAAGCGAAAAAATGCCCAGCCAAAACATAAGCCTTACGGCTGAAAATAAGCCCAAAGGCCCAGCCCGAAACAACTGCCCACTAAAAAGGCCAGAGAACCAACCAGAAAAACAGAGACCAAACAAAAAGCCAAAGCCAGGAGAAACAAAAACCAAAGGACAAAGACCCAACATTGTATAAATATTAATGTTACTATTATTTATTTTATAAATTGTTGCTGTTATTATTTTTATAGATTAATGTTGATCTATGTTTCTGTTGTTCTTGTTGCCAAGAAGTGACAGTTCTATTGCTAGGGTTTATTTAGTTTTTCATAGATTCAATCCATGTGTTCTAGCTACATTCATAATCACTCATGTCATAACTGTCATCTCTTGATGGCATACTGCTCAGACACCTTTCACAAGCTTACACTCTCAGATTGATACGTATAGACCAATTGAATTCTATCATTAATTGTTAATTATTTTGTTATTATTTTCCCTAATGTTGGCCTATCATTTTGGTGTCATTGCCAGGGAAAGGTTTCAAAGGCATGTTAGTTTGATGATTTGAGTTAGGAACAATGTGTTAGGATGAATGCTTTTGCAATTGCTAGCCTTGTTTAAGTAACTAATCTTTATTTGCATTGTGTAAATCATATAGATGCATTGCTTTGGAGTTTTGTTTTAGAGTTTGCAAGTAGGCCTTAGAAATTAGATTCATTAGTTGTTTTAGAAGTTAATTAAATTTTACATTATCATAAGTTGTTGTGAGTTATTGG
Source organism: Cupressus sempervirens (assembly GCA_028749045.1). Taxonomy (NCBI): domain Eukaryota; kingdom Viridiplantae; phylum Streptophyta; class Pinopsida; order Cupressales; family Cupressaceae; genus Cupressus; species Cupressus sempervirens. The sequence goes on from CM053793.1 coordinate 365,328,169, forward strand.
TAAATGCAAGCATATTTTGAAGAAAAATGTTAAAAATAATGCCTTTTCAATGTTGTTCAAGTATATCAATTTTGGTTGAAAATTGTTTCAAAAATGAAAAATTTAAAGGGAATGCAAGAGGCAAAATGTGCTTGGTGTCGGGGGCACTGCCCCTTGACCCCACCCTGTATTGTGATAGGAAGTACACCTTGGGCACTACCCCAGGACCCCGTAAGGGGCATTGCCCCTTGACCCCACTGGTGGCTAATACCCCCATACCCCCACCTTCAAATTTAAAAACAAAGGAAGAACTTGGTGGGGAAAACGCATAGACCAAAGGTGATGTTTTAATACCCTCTCTACCTAATGAATGCAGCTTTACTGATCTTGATCTTCCCTTATCAGAGGTATGCAAGAATTCTATCCTTATGTCTGACCAAGAAAATATCATTGATGAATTCTTTGAGCAATGTGATTTTGATGATGAAAATTTAACCACTTGTTGTTCTAATTGCTATAGGAAAGATGACTAATGCATATGCCTAAATAACCAGGCACACACGGTGAATGAAGTACAAGTTGTTTGTAAGTCTCACCATGATAAGGGAGAAAGTTGGCAAGCTTTTCTTCTAACTGATAAACAATTTCAAACTCAAAATCAAGAAGATCAAGGTATTTATTTTGTTGGTAACATATATTGTCATTCTATGCAACGCCAACATATTTATTGAAAACATACTTCTCCACCTAGTATGCACAATGAATATAATCATGCATGCTCACAACAAGCCATATATCCCTCTTATATTCCACCATATCCATCCTTACCATCTTCGTTTCACCCATTGTCCTAAGATGACCAAATAAATTATGGATGATTTATTTATTTAACAAGGATCACTATATTAATAACCATATATTTTTCATTCTTGGTTCTTATCTCCAGATGATCATTCATTGATTACACATGCTGATTTATTGATTCCTTGGATGATTTGAATTCTGTATACTTTTATAACCTATAGTTAATTTGGGAATACATCCATTGAATTATTGAAATATTCAATTAAAAAAGGCGCACAAAATTCTAATGATGTGTTACTCTCTTTGGATTACCTAATTTCTTTGGTTATCCTAATGATTTCATGACCTTGTAGCATGAAGTTAAGTTGGGGGGAATCCCTTCAATCTTGTGGTTTTTGGATGATTTCAAATCAAGCTTCATTGATTGTTTTGTTGGTACTTTTAGCAAACCTCGACATGTGACATCTCAACAATTCAAGGTATGTGCTCTAGTGTTAAATTTGCATTGCTATTATATGAACACAAGAGTTTATTTGTATTTATCCATTCTATCAAGTATCTATTCATAGTAATAACTCTATCTATCATTTGTAAAACTAAATAACCTACTTAGTGATGGAGTTATTGAATGGGTGCTATTTATTTACTATACTTGATATGCTTGGTTTAGAGAATGTGGTTACAAGTCTCTTGTTGTGGTGTGATAATCTTAGAATCAATACCAGTTGATGATGCTTCTCTACACAAGCATTGCATAACACACTATGTTGGCTTTGTTCACATTGTGTGGGCTTGCTAGCTATCTGGTGCATATCCATTTCACTGGTGCTTCAGTAGTCAAGATCACATGCAAATTTTGGCATAGGGTGTTCACCACTTTGAGACGAGATTTCCTTTCTTTGGTGATTAATTCAATGGAGGAAAATATTCAACATGGTCTATGAGGTTCATGATTATTCAACAACACATCTTATAATACTTTGAATATAGTGCCAGCTGCTTCCTCGAGTTGTGTCTCTTTGGAGTTCTATGGACACATTGGTGACTACTATTGGTTTTCACTCCATACTCATATATTTGGTAATGAAGGTGTGTTACTTGCAACATTAAATTTCCCTACAATGGATATTTCACAAGCTTCACAAGAATAGGGTTTCATATCTTCAGGAGCTTTCTTCTTATTCAGTCAGCATAGAGAAATATGAGAATCATCATCTTTGTGAGCAATACTCTTACCCAAGTGTCCCAGTATGTTCTAAAGCTCTCCAATCAATTTTTAGATTAAGTGGTCTGAGATACATAGATAAAAAATGTTTCTAGTGCAGTGGTTTGTGGTTCCAGTTCTGATGAGGTTATTCTTGGTGATTGTTTCAATTTCCTTATGCAATCAAGTCTCAACAGTTCCTTCTACATGGTCATGGTAAAAAATCAAGCTTTGGATGGTATCATTTTTTATCATCCATGTCAAGATTTCATTTCTTTGGTCATTCTATGCAATTATTGAAAAATTGAAAAAATGCAAAAAATGCAAAAAAGAAAAAGGAAAAGAAAAAGAAAAAAGAAAGCAATAAAAGATCCAACAATGAAAACCTTCAGGCGTTGTTGGCCAGTTAATATTTGAAAATTGGTTTTTGGTGGATGTTAACTGCAAAATAAATCCTTAATGATGAAAACTATTTTTACAGTGCCTTTAAGTGGTGAGTGATTGAAAATTGGCTCGCCAACAGTCACTTGTCATTATCAAAATGTGAAAACAAAATGAAAAAAAATTGAAAAAAAAAAAGCAAAGAAAAGAAAAAAAGAAAGAATTAAAAAATACAATAATTGGTGTTCCTAGTGTTTCTACTAATCATTCTTTTCAGGAACACTCGTTGGCTTTAGTGATTCTTTTCATTCTGGGCACCTCTTGTCGCTCACTCTTGCAGCTCTGCTCCTCTTCAATGTGATCCTCACATCTTTGATCACCCATAGTCTGAGTTTCCTATTCAGTTGAGGTGTTTTCAATGGAATGTGCTACTTCCTATATGATCTATACTAGTTCAATTGATGATGAAAGCCCCTCCAATTGTAGTCACTCGCCTAATTTTCTAGTTCCTTCCAGTGGTCTTCTCTTCAATGCTTTCAGTCAGATGGTGGTATTTTGTGGTGTTACAGTTCTAGATGCTTCTCTTCATTCATTCTTGTGGATTCCTCCATTTTGGTGGCCACAATTGTCAAGTTACTCTCTGTTCCAACCTTGGTCTCTCTGCACTTGCATGTTGGTAAAACAATCAATTTTTTTTTCATTATTTTATCTCTTAACTTTATTTATATTGCTTATTATGTTAATCACTATGCAACATCCCTCTTTATCCTCTCCTTATTTCCCATGGATGGTCACCCTTTAAGTTGGGGGGAGGAATGTCACCCTATTATCTTCCATTTGTCACCCTTACTAAATCCATCATACTATCCATTATATCCATCATACAACAACCTTTTTTTAATCTCTCATCTCTCCTATTTCACCCATTTAAACTCCTCTTGTGCAAATTTTCCTATATGAGACCTTTTGAACCATGATGCTATAAAACTTCAAACAAAAAGAAACATAAAGGAGAGTAGAGAAATAACGTATGAAAATTTGAAAGAGTTATCCCTATTGAAGAATAAAAAAAGAAATCTTGTCATGTGAAGCAAATAAAGGGATTTGTGTCTATGAGTTCTCATGGTTCGAGGTGGAGACAAAGCTAAAAACCATAAACCTAAAGTGCTTGCAGTTAAAACTAAAGACCTCATGATCATAATGATTGCATGAGGACGTGCAATATACTAAGTTGGGGGGAATGATGAAAGACATTTACAACCCATTTTATGCTATATTTTAATCCATTTCATTTAGTTTCATAACCACTTTCCTATTCCATTTCATCTCATTATAACCATTTTTACGTTGCATGTGATTTAATATATAAGTTATATTTAATATAGTTTTGAAGTTAAATAATGAAAATTAATTATTGATTGTCTCTATTAAAGAGCTTTGCTATTTTATGTTTTGAAATTTATATTTGCAACATACTTCCTGTCACCTTCTATTTAAGAATCTTATTGTCATTCATTATTTCCTCAACAATTTAAAGCATTATTCCTTCCAAGAATATTGACCAAGGAGTATGTTGAGAAAGAACCTAACAGGAATAATTACCAACTAAAAATAAGGACAGTTAGTTTTGCATTTCCTTTTGCGAACAGATACAAATGAATCTCAAAAATTTGAGACATGGGTATTGTCCAGAACATGTCCAATTACAATCTCGCGTGGCAAAATCTTCAGAAAGTGGATGATGGAAAAGTTAGAGGCCATTTTCAAAACATGATTTTTTTGGTTTACTATTACGGGTTTGGACTTCAATTTTCAAAGTTTGTTCTATCTTTTGCTGCTGTTACCAACTCAACATAGAACTCCTCCAGCTTAGTTGAATTCATACATAGAGAGGACATTGAAGACTAAACTCAAGGGATTATGGATCATTCTCTTATTCAAATTGATGGTTGTACATGCAAACAATGAATGCGGTTGAGATAACATATATTACAACTGAGATTTATTCTCGAGAATTAGGTGGTTGTTGAAAAACCCATGCAATAAATAACTATCTTATTATTGCTGCTAAGGAGATGAAATACTATTGTTAAGAGGGATTTCCAAGCCTCATGTGGGAAGCCCAATTATCAGACATTTGCAAACTACTACAAAACTGTAACTCAGTAAATATGAAGATAATAACATTCTGTTGGAATGATAAAATGCCTATTTTCTGCACGTATTGGATTTTTGTTATTATTTGCATGGAGCATATATCAATATAGTTATTGAATTTGTAAAGTTGCATCTATATAAGCAACAGTAGACATAACTAAAGATATATATACACATTTCTACAGATTACAATAGGGAACCTCAGCAAACATATTGTATTAGCATATGCTATGTTGGAATAAAGTTATACTTTGCATGATTAAAACAACGTAGAAACAACATTTTCTCCATCCACTATGCAAGCCAGGAGTAAGGGCCCGTTCCATGTGAAACACGATGATGTATTTCATTAGTGTGTGTTTTTAGATTTTTACTTCTTAATTAGTCTATCTGTTGTACTAAACATTCATGTTTTTGTCTAATTTCTAGATTACTTAATTTAGATTTTTAGAGTTGGTATTTATATTTGTATAAATATTAATGTTAATGTTATTTATTTTATAAATTTTTGTTTTTATTATTTTTATAGATTAATATTTATCTTTGTTTTTGTTGTTCTTGTCACCAGGAAGTGACAGTTCTTGTCACTAGGGTTTATTTAGTTTTTCATAGATTCAATCCATGTGTTCTAGCTGCATTCATAATCATTTAGGTCATAACTATTACCCCTTGATGACATACTACTTAGACACCTTTCACAAGCTTACGCTCTCAGATTGACATGTATAGACCAACTGAATTCTATCATAAATTGTTAATCATTTTGTTATTATTTTTCCTAGTGTTGGCCTATCAGATTCTCCCTTTGCCAACTTATCTTCAAATGCCAATAGATCAAGTTCTCCCTCTTGTAGATCACTACCTCTAATTACATCAATCTCTTTCTTAATGAATAAATTATAGGATTCTCTCCCTCGTTGACATCAAATGCCAAAGACTTGACATAGTGACTTTACAATGTACTTGATAGACTGATTCATATGCAATGAGCTTTGACTTCTTTTCATCAACTTGACAAGTCTTCAATGTAGTTTGGTTGATGCATCACTAATTTGTACTCTAGTGAGCATCAGATAAGGGAATGACCCCTAGCTTTCCTCTTACATACGAAAAATGCATCCTTATGTAATGGTTTGGTAAATATGTCAGCAACTTGCTCCTTTGTGTTCACATATTCCAATCTAACCTATTTATCTTGAACAAATTCTCTCAGAAAATGATACTTGATTGCAATATGTTTTGTCTTGGTGTGTATCACTAAATTTTTAGATATATTGATTGCACTTGTGTTGTCACAATAGATAACCACTAGATCATTGATTTCTTCCTTCATTCCTAATAATAGTTGCTTGAACCACATTATGTTGGAGCAATTAACTGCTATAGCAACATGTTCTACTTCTGCTTTAGACTAAGAGATGCAATTCTACTTTTTTCTTGTCTAAGAAACTAACATCTTTCCAAAAAAGAATGCTCCTCCACTAGTGCTCCTCTTATTATCGATGCTTCCAGTCCAATCAACATCAGTAAAGAATTTCAACTCAAAGTTCCCTCCTTTCTTGTACCATAGACCATAGTCTTGAGTGCCTTTTAGATATCTCATAATTCTTTTGATTGCCATCATATGATTTTCTCTAGGATTTGCAGAGAATCTTGCAAGTATACCAATTTCTAATGCAATATCAGGTCTTTTATGAATAATATACTAAAGTTTTCTGATCATAGATCTATAGGTAGTCTGATTTACCTCTTTTGAATAATCATTCTTTGATAGCTTATGTCTATTAGACATAGGCATTCCAACTGGTTTGGAATCTTCCATTCCAAAGCTCTTCAATATCTCCTTGACATATTTTGATTGAGTAATGTAAATGTCATCCTTCATTTGATAAATGACTTGCATAAGTCATCATGACTTGTAAATAAGGTATCATCCACAAATATTTCTGCTAAAAAAATCTTGTTTTGTGGCCCCTCTTTAATAGACAGAGTGTTGTTATTATTGGTTCTTTGAAAATAAATCTTAACTAGATGTCCATAAAGTCTTTCATACCATGCTCTAGGAGCTTTCTTTAGATCATATAAAGCTTTGTGTAATTTATAGACCATGTCTCTTTTATTTGGATCAATGAATCCTTCAAGCTGATCAATATTGACTTCCTCTTCTAGAATTACAATCAAGAAAGATGATTTTACATACATTTGATACATTTTAAATCTTTTAAATGCAACATAAGAAAGTAGTGTTTTGAATCCTTCAAGTCTAGGAATAGGAGTAAATGTTTCTCCATAGTCTATGCCTTCTTCTTGAGTGCATCCTTTGTGCACTAGCATTTCCTTATTCCTTGATACTTCATCATTTTCATTCAATTTGTTTATGAATACCCACTTTTTACCAATTATATTTTTATCCTTGGGTCTAGGAACAAGAGTCCAAGAATTTATCCTTTCAATTTGCTCATCTTCATTCATTGCCTCTATCCCACTTTCATTATTCAATGCATCATTAACAGTTCTAGGTTCAAATTCTGTAAGCAAACATGTACCTTTTAGTTTGTTCCTTGTCATTGTGCCTCCTGTCTAATATCCAATTATTTTCTTAGGTCCATGATGCCTTTTGATATATCTAGCAAGTACAAGTATCTTACTTCTAGATTTTGGATTGGATTCACTTGGTTCTCCATGCTCAAAGTTTCTATGAATTTCCAAATTATGCTTTGTTTCTATTGTCTAAGACTTAGTTCCCACATATTGTGACTCGAGTTCCTCTATTTGAGACTTGGTTCAAACTATCTCCAACTCTGGTTGCACTTGCTGCAACTCAGTTGACATTGGATGTAGCTCGATTGACACTCTAGACTTGGGTGACTCGGGTGGGGTAATTTGCTAAACATTAGGGAAAGTATCAGGCTCAAAGTAAACAAAGTTCATGTAATCCTCAAGTTCCTTGCTGCTTTGCTCTTCATTCTTTCCTGCAAACTCATCAATTTTTACATGTGCACTTTCTATAACCTTGTGAGTAGCAAGATTCAACCATTTATATGCTCTTCTCTTGTTGGAGTATCCTAGTAAAATGGCTTCATCACTTTTCATATCAAAATTTCCTTTCCTTGACTCTTTTCAGATATAACATTTGCTTCAAAATGCTTTGAAATAACAAACATTAGGTTTATAGCCATAGCATAATTCATAAGGTGTTTGATTTGTACCTCTCTTTAGTTGAACTTTGTTCAAGGTATGAACTACTCTTTTGATTGCTTCCTTCTAGTATTTGGTTGCAACATTTTTCTCTATCATCAGTGTTCTTCCACAATCTATAATGAATCTATTTCTTCTTTTTTCAATGCCATTCTATTGAGGTATACCAGGCATTGATACCTATCTTTTGATTCCTCTCTCATTGTAGAATTCATTGAATTCATTAGAGATGAATTCTTCTCCCCTATCTGATCTTAAGCATTTTAACTTCTTACCTATTTCTTTCTCAACTCTAGCCAGATACCACTTGAATTTTTGAACAACTTCAAATTTATCCTACAAGTACATCATTGTCATCATCCTAGAATAATCATCAACAAACAAAATGAAGAATTTATCTCCAGTGTAGCTCTCTGTACCTATTGGTCCACAAAGATATGTATGAACTAGTTCCAAGACTTGTTCAGTATTGAAATTCTTACTTTTAAATCTAGCTTTACCCTTCTTTCCAATCTAACATTATTTGCATATGGCCATTTCAGGTTTCTTTAGATTTGGAATACCTCATACTCTTTTGTTCTTGCTTGTAGTAACCAGATTATCACTACTTTTGCCAAAAAGCATGAACTTTCAGTTGTAGACACCTAAATTTGATTACACCGCTTTAGTAATCCTATTTAGTTATCTCTAAAGGCATCATTAATTAAATTCCTATTTAATTAATCCTTTTTCCATCCCCTAGCTGATTAATTTAATTAATCATCTATAGTCCTAAATTGATAAATCAAATAACCTATCATTTATCAATTAAATCTTTTTCTCCTATCTAATTCCAAAAATCCCTATTTATTAAATAAATTTATTTGATAAATAAAATCCTCAAATCTAAAAACCCCTAACCTATCCCTAATCCTCCATTTAGCCTAATCCACCCCATCCACCCATATTAACCTAGCTTAGCCACTAACTCACCCAACCTTAGTAATGCCTTCCACTTGCACATCTCTAACATCTTTAATCTAATCCTAAACCCAAGCCTAATCCACCCCCTAATGTTGTCACATTCCCTAAACAAGTTAAAAAATTTCCTAAACCAAATCAAAGTCCCCTCTCCAAAATATCCCAACCACCAAGCCATGAGTGCTCTTACAAACCATAAAAGACTCTTACAAGCCCACTCATGACTCTTACATCCCTCTTCCATACTCAATCTCTCTCATCATGCCTTTAACCAACCCCTTACCCTACCCTCTCACACTCATCCTCCTTGTGACAAGTGTCACTTTTTCATTGGTGCTAAACAAGCATAATCCATGTGCTCCCCTTTGAGTTCATCTTAGCCCTCCTTAACCATCTCTCCATCTTTACATCTTAGCCCTCCATCCCTCTACCCCTTGGCCTATAAATTGAATCCCCTCCCAAGCCATTTCATAACAATCCTTGAGCTAAAGTTACCATGCTATTTTGAGAACCAAAGTCATAAATCTTAACCTTATAATGCCAAATTGAGAGTTCATAAGGCTACCAATTTGCCATTACCCATCTCCACCATTGAAGCAATTGGGCAAGCAATTGAGCATACATCCACATCAAAAGACACATCTACAAAATCAAGGAAGCATGGAGTGTTTTCTCTTTTGAGGTTTGCATTTCTTGTTTGCTTTCTTTGTCTAAGCTTATATGTGAATTTAGTTTTAGTTTGTGAATGTTTCTCTTATTGTTAATGTTCTTTGCACACTAAATCTTGTTCTACATTTTGGCACGCCCGGTGGGACCCCACTATGGGTCATTTATTTATCTGTTTCAATCTATATGTTGCTTTTATAAACTAACCCTCTAATGCTTGTTATTGTTTGAGTAGGTTGTAGGGTGTTTTCCTTATTTTTGCAGGTTGAAAGGTGCACTTAGGAAGAAGACATACCCTCTAAAAATCCAAAAATAATAATAATTTTTTTTTTTGGAAAAATTCATGCAGTGTCGTCTCCGCAGATCATCGTCTCCGTAGATTGGCGTCTGCACCTGCAAACTGTCATCTTCGCAACCTCAACTGTCGTCTCCGCAGATTGGCGTCTGCGCCTGTAGCTGTCGTCTCTGCCAGCTATTCTGTCATCTCTGCAACCTCAGTTGTCATCTCCGCAGATTGGCGTCTACACCTGCAAACTGTCATCTCCGCCGCCGCCAACTTGAACTGTCATCTCCGTCGCCGCCAACCTGAACTGTCATCTCCGCCGCCGCTAACCTGAACTATCATCTCTGCCTCTTTCTCTATCGTCTTTGCAGATCGACGTCTCTACAGATCAACGTCTCCGTAGTCTGGCGTCTGCGCCTGATGAACTGTCGTCTCCGCCTATCTTTGTTGCATTTTTGTTTTAACATCTTTGTTCCTGCACTTTGTAGTTTTAAAATTAAAAAAAAAAGAGAGTATAAATCGAATTTTAACTTTTGGTGGTTCTATAGAGTAGAGGTTATTTTAAGCATTTTTATGCCTAGGAAAAAGAACAGAAAAAGTTGATTTTTTTTTTCCATAGTTAAGCTTCAAATTTTGAGATTTTTGGATTACTAATCAAATTGGCTTTTTGTAGCTATTGCAGGTTGGAGAACATATGAAACCACTAATCATATTTTTTGCAGGTTCTCTTTACATGGTTTAATGCACTTGAAAAATGAACTTGAATGTTTAAACACTTGTCTTTGAATGCATGTTGCTAAAATGAACTTGAATGTTTAAACACTTGTCTTTGAATGCATGTTGCTAAAATGAACTTGAATGTTTAAACATTTTTCCTTTGAATGAATGTTGCTCAAACATAATCTTGAATGTCATGGATTAAAATCAACCTTTTTTGGAATGCATGCTTAAAACAAACAAACTCAATCTTGAATGCAAAGGATTAATGAATCAATACAATATCTCATACTTCAATTTTTGGGCATAAAAAGAATCTACATTCTAGAAACTTCCTAAATTATAAAAACCGAATAAAGACGCTCTAAGTGAGTTTGTAGTTGGACTCACCCTCTTTAATCACCCATCAATTTAACCATTGGTTGCAATCTCAGTGCCATCTATGGGGATGGGTCCACCTAAGAGGGTGTTAAGTGCTCCACAAAGATCAAACTTCACTTACTTGTGTTTTTATTAGTTTTTCTAACTTAGAAAATTCCTTGAATGCACATTAGGCTCGCTAACACTTCATTTGGGCATTAAAATTTGAACAAATCTTGACGTGGAGGGCCTCTGGGTGCGTGCTTGAAATCGAGTTTCACACATCTTTGTTTTGGGCTTAAAATAAACTCACACTCAATCTTGAATGCCTTAAACAAAATCAATCAAAATTTGACGTGGAGGGCCTCCGGGCGCGCGAGTTTGCTTTTGTTGACCCTAACTCTTCTTCTTGCTTGCATTCTTCGATTGATTTTACTTTTGTTGGCGTATTTCAAGTTGGAATTGAACATTTGCATCTTAAACATGAGTGCTTGCAAAGTCTAGACCAGAAAACATAAGCGTCAGTTGGAAAAGAATTATGTCTTTTAGCCCAAGATCATCCAAGTCTTCTCTCCCCTTGTCATCTTTCGAGGCCATCTTGGGTGCATAAGATTAGGATCCAAAATTTTGTTTAAATTTTTAGGAGGCCTGCTTGGGGATTTCATCACCCCTTGGGATGACCTCAACTCCAGCATTTCGTCAGAGTATAAGAATCGGGAGGTGAATCGAAAGACACCTCTCTTGGGATCAAGATTTTGTCACTCGGGCTAAGCCTCAAGGAACTTTATACCCTTGAGAAGTGAAAGAGGAGAAGTGGGTTACCGCTCCTCTCGGTTGTGTGACATTTTTTTGGTTTTATCTACAGATTTGGGCCTCACGTACCTTAGGTATATCGAGGAATCCCTAGCTAAACCAACTATCAGCCTTGCAGACAACCATCTAGGATGTTAATGTGTTTGAAGTGACTGATCGAAACATTTGTAGAACATACACACTCCTTGGTGCAAGTATCACATTTTGAGAATCACAGATTTCTATTTGGTTGTTCCTATCTATTGCTTAATTTTTTATTTTGTTGAATGAATGTTTTCCAAACTTGGTTGATCCTAGCTTAGGGCACACTTACCGTAGTCACTGCCTGCTCTAGAAGTCGAACGAGTCGAAGCAAAACAACCGATATTTCTCAAAGACAAGCAGATTCAGAAATTTATGTCGGAACAACCCAAACCCAAACAGAAGTTTCAAAAAGTCAAACTCAAGCCATCTCAGGCATACCAAGAACTTTCAGCCAAGAGAAAGGAAATAACACCAAGCCCTCGAATTGCCAAACTCCACAAAGTAGAAGACAAAGCTGTCGACGAAGCCCTTCAAGAAGCCTGGTTAGATCGCACTATCAAATTTAGCCAACATCCAGGAGTTAACCCTGCTTATGCCTTACCAACTAGGCATGATTTCTATGATTAGACCCCTTTGTTTCTCCACATCTTCTTGCCTAAGCTGTACTTCAAAGTCATCTTTGTAGGAAAGCCAGCCATTCTAGGTCATCCCCTTAAGCATTTTAGCTCACCCATCTCATTTAGAACCAAACCATCTAGCCAACAATCCAAAAATCATTTGCAGCCAAGCTTTCAAAATTGTTGTCACATTGCCAAAGTTTGCCATTCCTAACATCTTCCAAATCCACCAATCTCACCAAGGTTATCCCTTTGAAAGAGCTTTGTCTAGGGTAATCTAGCTTTGTCACTTTTTATCCCTCATCATCTTGAGCTAAAGGTTGGGATCCACAAGTGGTCAATCTCGTGTTCTTCCTAAAGGATCATCAGTCTATCCTTAAGTTGACACAATCACCACCAAGCTTGCACATAGGAAAGCAGACCTTTCGTTCTTTGGCAACATATCTTTGAAGTTAGAATCCCCAACCCAATCCTCTTTAGGTTTTGTCATACAGCTTTGCCTCAACTTAGGAAATCATTTGCATAGAAAAGCCTCCCCCCTTTGCATCCATCAACATTGTTGCATCTCATCCCTAGGAACATTCTACATTTTCATGCCACCCATCACTCGCTTAGCCAAGAAGAAGAAGGAAACAATGGAGCCCTATCATTTGGATCAAACAACATCGCTCCCCTTGAGCACTCAACCATCCTCTAGCCCAGAGAATGCTATACCATCACCTACTGACATTGAAGCTTTTATGAACCAACCAGGAAATGTAGTATTGGTGAATGCCATTATAAACAAGAACAAAGAAACAATCATGGCTAACTTTCGAAGGGACAATATAGGAGCCTTCGACTTTGGAAGACCTCCTCCATTATCAGATCCATCTCACCTGTTGTTTGGGCAGCTGCCACCACCCATCGGCTCTTATGATTCAAATTATCCTCAATATGTGCCAAAAGAAGAGCCTCAAGCCAATCCATATGATCCAACAGACCCAAACATACCATCCTCCACCCAAGTTGAAATCTCCATTCCGCAAGCCAACCCAGCCACCACCACTCCATCCTTGGTTCATACCTCACCACTCCAAACTATCTTTGCCCAAAACACCTCACCATTCACTCCCTTCACTATTGTTGCTACTGTTCTCCAACCCAGCCTTCCAAATCCACCCATCTCCCAAATCAGCGCTAGCATCTTTGCCCAACCTTAGCAATATACAACAGGAATGCCACCTATGGGGCCAAGTAATCAACCTTTCATCACCCTCAGCTTGTTCACCACAACCCAAAACATAATTTCGTCATTTCCATTAGGTCCTTGGAGCTCAGTGCCATCAGCCACAAATCCACAAGCTACTACCCTCACTCCACAAAGCTATCAAACCCCACAAGCTACCACCAATGTTCTGCCAAGCTCTCAAGTGACCCAAGCTCCTACCACCACTCTACCAAGCTTTCAGATCCAACCACCAAGCTATCAAACCCCATCAGTTCCATTCCCAAGCTTTCAATTCCTGCCACCTCCACCACCAACTAATACATTACCTCCTATTACCAACTAATTTTCAATGCCACTTCTAGGAGGTAATCCACCACCCCAGCCAACCACCAATTATTTGCAGATACCATCCCAAATGGGGGTGCAACCCACATATATTGGTCAAACTTCTCAAATCCAAAGTCAAGTTCCACAAGCTCCTTGATCCTTTCACCAAGCTTCACAACCATCTTATACCTTACCTCCATAAAGCAATCCATATATCCCACAGTCAGCTTATGTTCCTCAATCCCAACCTCAAATCGCATATCAACAACAAGCCTCACAGCACATGCACCAATATACGCCACCTCCACCTCAGCAACCCATCATCCACCATGCAGCTACCCAAACAATGTACAATCCCTATCAGCAAATCCCTCACAACCATCCATATTCAGTGGCCCCATCTAGCACATACCTACCTCAAGGCACTCCTACATTGGGGGCACCCCAGCCATCACCTATCAATTCAGAATGGGAACAAATGAAGATAGCTCTGAAAGCCATGCAAGAAGGGAATGATCCAAAGACATTCAAGTTTGAGACTGTGTGTCTTTATCCATTTGATAGAGCCATTACTATGAATCCATTCCCCAAGCATTTTGAGATACCTAAATTTGACAAATTTAGAGGAAACGGAGACCCAGTCACCCACATCAAAGAATTTTACATGTACTACCAAGAAGTGGCATACATTGACGTCTTCCTCTTACGCCTCTTTCCCAAAAGCTTGGCCGGGCCAGCTCTTGAATGGTTTTACAGAATCCCATATGGCACAATTAAAAACTTCACTGAATTGTCTAAGGCATTTGTAGCCCAATATGCCCATCTTGTTGAAACAGAGTTATCAATAGTTGACCTTGTCCACACTAAGCAAAAAGGTGGAGAAAGCCTTGTCGAATACCTGCAAAGATGGCAAACCCTTACCACCCGCATATCTTGCACCTTGCCAGAGCGCCATGTGGTAAAAATGTTTATTGATAATGCCCATCCCAGCTTGGCTCACCACATGACCATGAACTATTTGCAGACTTATAAAGATATCAAAGAGAAAGGAATGATCCTTGAGCAAGGACTCATTAAAGATGGTGTGGTCAAGATTTACAAGGAAACCAACCAAAATCAATCACATTCCAATGACAAGTCTAGGTATTGGAACAAAAATAAGCACGTTGCAACAGATGGCATCACTGACACCAGACATGTGAATATTGTTGGTCCTTCTCAAAATCAGTCCAACCCACCATATCAACCAAATAATCAACAAGCTATCAACTACCAACAGTAGAGTAACCAAAGCTATCAAAACCACATTCCATGACCCAAATTCCAAGGATCTAGCAATCAAGCTAATGCCATCAATGTAGCTGCAGGGAAAAAGCCCAAATTCCAACCTGTACCTAGAAATACACCCCTTGGTGAGCCATTGGATGTCATTTTTGAGAAATTAGTCAAGGAAAACCTTATCCAATTTCCTCCTACCCAACAAATTGATCCAGGCCAATCCGAAGCTGCATGGTACAAAGAAAATGAGTATTGCAAATTTCATAGGGTAAAAGGTCACACCACCCTCAGATGCATGAAACTGAAAGATTATGTGTAGGACCTCATTGATCGGAAAGAAATCATAGTTGGAGCACAAATCTCTCCTAATACAGGCTTGCAGATCTATCAAAATGCATTTCCTCCTCACAATAACCAAAATCCCAGAAAAGCACCTATCCAAAACAACAACAACAACACCAACAACCGCTAGCCAAACCAACAACATGGGAAGAACAATGACCACACTTCATCCTATATAGACTATGGTAGCCTCATAGGTTGTATATCCGAGAAAGAGCCTTCTGTCAATGATATCAATATCCAAGGACCAGACAATGAGTGTGCAGTCACCACTCGAAGAGTGCAATTTAACATCGCAGGCCCACCAGTTCCATCAACATCATTAGCTCCATCAAAAATTCGGTACAATATCTTGGAACACCTTGGGAACATGCCAGCCCAAATCTCCATTTTGGACCTTCTCCGCACTAGTCCTATGTACAAAGACATCCTTGATAGTGCTCTCATAGAATCCCATGTCCCTTTTGATATCAATGCTACTAATTTTTGTAATCTCGTTGGACACTTATCCTCCTCATGTGCCCTATCATTCAAACCCATCGACATACCCTTGGTCGAGCCAGATCACACCCTCCCGCTTCGCATAGCCATCATGGTATCCAATTTTGCCGTAAAAAGAGTAATGATAGATAATGGATCAGCCTTGAATATTTGCACCCTAAAATTCATAAAACAAGTTGGGTATACTGAGATATATATGATCAGTGAGGTTATCACCATCAAAGCTTATGACAACTTGGAAAGAACAAGAGAAGGAACTATTTTGTTGCCAATCAAGGTTGGACCAGTCATCCAAGAAATGCTCTACCATGTTATTGATCTAAACCTACCATTTAACATCCTCCTTGGTCGCCCATGGATTCATGCCATGAAAGCTGTTCCATCCACTTACCATCAGTGCATCAAATTTTTGCATCAAGGCACTGAGGTAACCATCCATGCTAATCCAAAACCCTTTTCTTACTGCAATTCAGTTGAAGCTTCATCTATAAACCATTGCCCTAGAATTGATATCAACACATCCATTGCCAGCTCATCCCACACTTGTAATGACCTAGAAACCATCCTCGCCTCCACCCTATCTATCGTGAAGATCAATAACAAAGGTTGTGAAGAGTATAGTCTGTTAGATGCATTTGCTATAGGGGCACTCCCACTTGATCCACACACCCATGGATGACCGACATATCACAAAGCTAAGGAGATTCCACCTCCTTGATACAAACAATTTTGTCCAACAACCTTTGTATCCTCGAAAATCCCTCTTCATGAGGAGCTCACTCCAGATATCAACAATTGGTTACATAAGGATGCACCTCTAAGAAATCAAGCACACCTTGATCACTTTAGCCAGAAGTATCCCCAAGAACATAAGCTCATCACTAACAAATGGAACTATCAAGGTGGTGGTCTAAGACCAAAAGAAAGAGGCATACAGTGCCCCATTGATGCACATAAGTGGGAATCGAAGTGAGGTCTTGGCTTTGGCATACCCACAACTGGGGGCACCAATGAGAACGGTCACACTTTTTCAAACATTCACCGCGACCTTGTCGAAATTGAAGACATTCTTGAGGAAGTTGAAAAGAGAGCCTACGATGATATCCCAGACCAAATCTTCCTCGGAGACTTTGTTCTCCAAGAACTATCCATCCACCTCATTGACCTACCACTCGCCTATCCACAACTCATAGATTGGGACCAACCAAGCGTCATACACATTGATGAGTTCACATCAGAGGAAGTGCTTCTAAGATTCATGGGAGCCAAAACTCCTCACAAGAAAACAAAGCCAGATTCTGCCTATATCTATAAGCTAGATCCCAAGGGCTATTTTGGAGAAAATCCCCAACCTAGTTCCGATACACCCAAAACTAAAACTAGGGTGAATCCGAGACTAGCTAAGGCAGCGAAGAAAGCCCCTCAACAAGAAAATCCAGAGTCACAAGCAGAACATGAGGATTTAGCATTGCCTCCTCAAGATAATTGACCAAAGGTGTCTTCTATTCTAATTGAGGATACTAGAGAAGTCAAGATCGGTTCTTCAAAGATCCCCAGACTTGTTCACATTGTTGCATCCCTATCACAAGACCAAGATGACCTCCTCTTTGAGGTCTTAAGAGAGAATATCGGCCGATTTGCATGGTCATATCAGGACATGCCAGGACTTGATCCAAAGCTTGTAGTTCATCATCTTGCAGTCGATCCAAAGCTCAAGCCCGTCAGACAAAAGCTTAGAAAAATGCACCCCAAGGTGGCATTACTAGTCAAAGATGAATTAGAAAGAATGTTAGCTACTAAGGTTATCCGACCTATCGACTACTCAGAGTGGATCTCCAACATGGTTCTTGTCACTAAGCCTTCCGGTGACATCAGAATCTGCACTAATTTCAGAGATCTTAACAAAGCTTGTCCAAAAGATGATTTTCCCTTGCCCAACATAGATATGATTGTAGATCTTACAACTGGACATGAAATTTTGTCCCTCATGGATGGATTTTCCGGGTATAATCAAATCAAGATTGCAGAAGAGGATCAACATAACACAACATTCACTACCCCTTGGGGAACCTTTTGCTACAACATGATGCCTTTTGGCCTAAAGAATGCTGGGGCTACCTATCAAAGACCTATGACAGCCATTTTCCTTGATCTTATCCATAGCATTTTGGAGGATTATGTGGATGATATCTTGGTCAAATCTCATACCTTCATGGATCATCTTGCTAACCTAGAGAAAGTCTTTGATAGGTTAGCCAAATATCATCTCATGCTGAATCCCAAGAAGTGTGTCTTTGGGGTCACATCTGGCAAGCTTCTAGGCTTTATAGTTTCTAAACGAGGTATAGAGATCGACCCCAAGAAGTTGAAGGCTATCTTAGACATGCCTCCTCCCCAGACACTGCGATAGCTTCACTCTCTTCAGGGAAAACTTCAATCCATTCGGTGCTTCATCTCCCAGCTTGCAGATAAGTGTACACCATTTTCACATTTACTAAAGAAAGATGAAAACTTCAAGTGGGATCCTTTATGTCAAAACAGCTTTGATCAGATCAAGTAGTATCTCACCAATCCCCCTATCTTGGTTCCACCAGTTCCTGGTCGTCCCCTGATTTTGTACATATCAGCAACGCCTACTGCTCTAGGGGCACTTCTAGCATAGCTTGATGACTATGGCAGAGAAAGAGCCATCTACTATATCAGTAGAACCTTGGTTATGAACTCAATTATACTCCTATAGAAAAAGCTTGTTTGGCAGTTGTTTTCTCAATTCAAAAGCTTCGCCACTACATGCTAAGTCATACCATCCAACTAGTCTCCAAGATTGACCCTCTCAAGTATATGCTCTTTAGAACAACACTTACAGGCCGTTTGGCCAAATGGGTTATGCTCCTTAGCGAGTTTGACATCCAGTATGTGGATAGAAAGGCAATCAAAGGGCAAGCTATAGCAGATCACCTAACTGATGCACCTCTAATAGATGCATATCCTTTGATCACATAATTTCTAGATGAGCATATCTGTGTAATTGAAGAACAACCCCCATGGAAACTTTATTTTGATGGCTCATACACATCTCATGGATCAGGAGCAGGAATATTGTTGGTTACACCTTAGGGATATTACATTCCAAAAGCCTTCAAGCTACAATTCCCTAGCATCAACAATATAGCAGAATATGAAGCTCTCGTAGCAGGATTAAAGATAGCTGTAGAATGGAACATCACTGAGTTACAAGTCTTTGGCGATTCTTAGCTCATCATCAAGAAAGTCCTAAATGAATATCAAACCAAAGATGAAAAGCTATTACCCTACAAAGAGCTAGTTGATAAGCTAGCCCAACATTTTACAAAGCTTCAGTTTACACAAGTGCCTCGAATGCAGAACAAAGCAGCAGACGCTATGGCTACTATTGGCTCGCTCTTGGAAATTCCCCAAGCAACTACACAATATGAGTTTTTAGTCGAGCAGCTCCTCACACTTGCCTTTGTGAATGAGGATTCAAATTGTGTTTGTATCTTGGTTGGTCCCCAATCCCCTTGGTACCATGAGATTCACACTTACCTTAACGATGGTATCATATCCCCTAACTTCACACGTACCCAATGCCAAAACCTCATCCGAAAATCATCTTGCTATGTTATCATAGCCAATACCCTATATCATCGAGGTTATCACGATACTCTCTCTTGTTGTTTAGACCAAAATGAGGCCACGATGGTGTTAAAAGAAGTACACTCTGGACTTTGCAGTGCCCACACAAGTGGTATTGTCCTAGCGCGACAAATCCTTAGAGCAGGCTACTATTGGCCTACCATTGAAGAAGACTCCTGTAACTTTGTCAGAAAGTGTCTCCCATGTCAGCAGCACGCAAATCTTGTACACGCTCCAACACAGGATCTACAGCCTATTGCACCACCTTGGCCTTTTGCTTGTTGGGGCCTTGATCTAGTTGGAACCATCACACCTCTCTCATTTGATGGACATAAATGGATAATAATAGCTACAGATTATTTCACTAAATGGGTGGAAGTAGTCCCCCTAGTCTCAACTATAGGAGTTCAGGTCTCCAAGTTCATCTTGTACCACATCGTTTGCCACTTCGACATCCCATCCACCATCTTCACTAACCACGGAGGTAACTTTGAAAATCTCAACATGGAAGAATTATGCACTTCCCTCCACATCCATCACCACTTTTCTAGCCCATACTTCCCACAAAGTAATGGCTAGGCAGAGGCAACTAACAAAACCCTCCTCAAAATCTTAAAGAAAGTTGTCAATGATTTCGGCCGCGATTGGCACCTACAAATAAATCCAGCTCTATGGACCTATCGAACCTCCTTCCGTACATCCATAGGAACAACTCCATACTCCTTAGTCTATGGTGCCAAATTCGTACTACCCATTGAGGTTGAACTTCCCTCATTACGCATATCTTTGCGAGGGTAAATATCAGATGAAAAATCCAGAGTAGCTCGGCTCACCCAGCTAGATCTCTGAGACGAGAAGCGACAACAAGCTTATGATCATCTCACAGTCTATCAAACTTGTCTCAAAAGGAATTTCAACAAGAAGGTGCTCCCACAACACTTTCAGCTAGGCGACATGGTCCTCAAAGAAAACATGAAAGTCCAAGCAGATTGAGAAAAGAAAGGCAAGTTTGAACCTACATGGCTTGGTCCTTATGTTGTCATTGCATCCTTTGGCTCCGAGGCCTATTAGCTATCTACACCAGAAGGGGAACTCTTGAATGATCCTACTAACATCATTCATCTCAAGAAGTTCTATGCTTGAAGATCCTTGGTATACCCAACTTTTCAAAAATACAAAAAAATAGTAAAGAGAAATAAGCATCCAATTGTGAAAACTTGGCAATTCACTCGCCTTGGATAGGTACTTTGGTGAAAACCTGGTAATTCAGGCACCTTGTGTACTAGGACTAATCCATTATCTATCACTATCCTATCCCTCATCCATCCACCCACCATCTCATAAAAACACCTGCTTGTTCCCTTGGTGTTCCAACCAAATATCCAAAATCTAATGAAGCTTGTAAATACCTCCTGTAAAGCTTGTAAAATCTTGTACCTCAGCTTGTAAATCTTGTACCAAAGCTTGTATTATACCTTTTAAATCTTGTACCATACCTTGTATATCCGAATCTTGTACCATATTCCAGCTTGTAAATAATCTTGTAGCCTAGCTTGTATCTTATCACATGCACACAAAGAATCCCATTTTCACTTAAGCTTTTCGCAAACCATCTACCTATCCACCTATCGACTATTATAAACATCCCAACCTCCATAAACATTTCCATCTCACAAAAAACAAAACATGAACAAACTTGCACATGTGTAACATATTTTGGTCTATCAGCTTGTACATCCTCTTTAGCTTAGTACCATTGTATCTATCTAGCGTTCATGTCAGTTCATCCTTGATCAACATCTTGCACACATCACACATCTTGGTTAGCTATTCTATTGCATCCTTTAGCTAGATCTCCTATCACCAAAGTGTTATCTTTCTTAGTTCAACTTGCCAGACGCATCACTCATCCAGATCTATCAGCATAGGTGCTCTCTGATAGATCCTTGCAGGATATAGCTTTCCTCATGTTTGATCTTGGTCTGTTAGTACCTCATCCTACCCATCTCGTTGGCAAACGACTCTCTTTTGGATTTTCACTTTTTTTTTGATTTGGAATCTTCCCTTTTGGGTCTTGAAATATCTTTTCCAAGCAATCTTTTGTTCCCTCCTCAAGGTTGCCACGATCTTCCATATCATGGTATTCTACGAATGGGGCAATCTGAGTGTAAGGTCTTGATTAGGTCTTTTGTTTGTTTTTCTTTTCTGCTTGTGGGTTACCCAGTGTCGTTTCCACACTGCTTCCTCTGGGATTCATGTGTGATACTAGAACAATCCTTGCGTGTTTGTTTTGAGTCAGTTTGTCAGTCCTCTAGATGGTTGGTGAAAAGGCCTTAATGTTCTTGGTAACCTTGGCAATTAACCAATAGTCCTATAGAAAATCTAGTGCTCAACTACATCGTGGTACTTCTCTTTGAAGTATCCCCCCCGCTCAAAAAAGCTTCATTGGATTCCCTTCATCTCCATTATCCCCCATCCATCTCCAGCATCTGTCACTCCTCCCCCAGCTTATGCATCGGTATCTCTTTGAATCACTCCTCATGCTTAGCTTTACGGATCCACAATCCTAGTCTTAGGGATCCACCAATCAAATCAATCCACCAAGCCTCATCTTTCGAGATCCACAATCCTAGTCCTAGGGATCTTTGAAACCCATCTTCTGCCAATCTGACTCTTTGAAATCCTGTTGCATCAGCTTTATCATTCCATCATCCATCTCCTTACCATGGATTCCTTTTATAGCGCTCTACTCCTCCATCCTCCCCCCAAATCTGGAAAGTCTTAAGCTTGCTTTACTATTGTGCCTCTGATTCTCCTTTATCATTCTCCCGTAGTGAAAGTTTGAGCTAATTCAACCCCTCCTCTTTGCTAATTTGTGTCTCTGCTCATCTCGATTTCTTGTACTTTTCAAGAAGCCGTCGAGCCTCATTTCTCTCTCCGTCGCCTTCTTGAGGGGGCATCATCTAAGTCTAGTCTCTCCTCTTCTTATCCGAGACTGGGGCAACCTTGTTGCTAAAACATCTTCCTCATGTTGTCTTCACTTGAACTTCTTTGAAATAGTGTTGTCTCAACACTATGTCAAAGAGGGGCAAAATGTAGACACCTAAATTTGATTACACCGCTTTAGTAATCTTATTTAGTTATCTCTAAAAGCATCATTAATTAAATTCCTATTTAATTAATCCTTTTGCCATCCCCTAGCTGATTAATTTAATTAATCATCTACAGTCCTAAATTGATAAATCAAATAACCTATCATTTATCAATTAAATCCTTTGCTCCTATCTAATTCAAAAAATCCCCATTTATTAAATAAATCTATTTGATAAATAAAATCCTCAAATCTAAAAACCCCTAACCTATCCCTAATCCTCCATTTAGCCTAATCCACCCCATCCACCCATACTAACCTAGCTTAGCCACTAACTCACCCAACCTCATTAATGCCTTCCGCTTGCACATCTCTAACATCCTTAATCTAATCCTAAACCCAAGCCTAATCCACCCCCTAATGTTGTCACATTCCCTAAACAAGTTTAAAACTTTCCTAAACCAAATCAAAGTCCCCTCTCCAAAATATCCCAACCACCAAGCCATGAGTGCTCTTACAAACCATAAAAGACTCTTACAAGCCCACTCATGACTCTTACATCCCTCTTCCATACTCAATCTCTCTCATCATGCCTTTAACCAACCCCTTACCCTATCCTCTCACACTCATCCTCCTTGTGACAAGTGTCACCTTTCTATTGGTGCTAAACAAGCACAATCCATGTGCTCCCCTTTGAGTGCATCTTAGCCCTCCTTAACCATCTCTCCATCTTTGCATCTTAGCCCTCCATCCCTCTACCCCTTGGCCTATACATTGAATCCCCTCCCAAGCCATTTCATCACAATCCTTGAGCTAAAGTTACCATGCTATTTTGAGAACCAAAGTCATAAATCTTAACCTTATAATGCCAAATTGAGATATCACAAGGCTACCAATTTCCCATTACCCATCTCCACCATTGAAGCAATTGGGCAAGCAATTGAGCATACATCCACATCAAAAGACATATCTACAAAATCAAGGAAGCATGGAGTGATTTCTCTTTTCAGGTTTGCATTTCTTGTTTGCTTTCTTTGTCTAAGCTTATATGTGAATTTAGTTTTAGTTTGTGAATTTTTCTCTTATTGTTAATGTTCTTTGCACACTAAATCTTGTTCTACATCAGTGAGATCTAGATAGAATAGATTAACTTTTGTTTGATTTCTAGTTCCAAGTAGGTTTCCTTTACCATCTAGAAGCCTGAACTTCCCATTCATGAATTCTACCTTGAATCCAATGTTGTTCAACTGTGTCACACTTAGAATATTATGTCTCAATTCTTCAACCTAGTAGACATTATCACATTTGATTCCATAATTCAAAATAATGGAACTTTTTCCCTTCATATAATATAATTCATTGCTTCCAAATTTAACACTTCCACCATCATAGTGCTCCAAGTGTTCAATCTTAGTTTCATCACTAGTAATGTGATGAAAATAGCCACTATCTATTATCCATGTCTCATTCTTGCTAACATGACAAGTAAGTGCCATTTTTTCATTATCCTCATCATCCTCATAATATTTAATAACAATATATACCATTTCATCTTCATCATCACTTTCAGAATCTTTAGCAATATAATAATATTTCTTACCTTTGTCTTTGTAGTATTTGTAGCTCTTGAAATCTTTCTTGCCTTTGAACTTGCTGGATTTTCTATCATCTTTACTTTCCTTTTTTGAACACCTGGCAGCAATGTGACCAACTTCTTCACAAGAAAAACAAATCAATGGAATTTTTCCTTTATATTTACCTTTACCTTTTGGTAACCTCCTTGCAACTAGGGCTTCAATGGCTTTAGATCATCATCAGATTCTTCTTCTTCTTTATTGTCAGAATGTTTACCTTTTGAGTTTCCTCCATTTCTACCAAGGGTTAGTTTTTCTTTGAATGTTGATTCTATGTTGCAAGATCTAGGAAGATAGTTATGAAAGTTATCAAACTCAAAAGCCATTGACCTTCCCACTAGTGCATCCAAAGTTATATCACTTTTGGGATCACATCTCATCTCATTAATAGATGAAACTCTAATTGCATAAGTAGGAAGAAGAGTTCTTAATACCTTCCCGATTACTATTTCATCTTCTATGTTTCCTCTTGAAGCTCCGATTGCACTCACACTTTCTTTGATTTTTTCACTGTGTTTTACAATGTTTTCATCTTCTCTCATCTTCATCTGATCAAACTAGCCTCTTGAATTTTGGCTTTCCTCACATTGTCATGTCCTTCATAGATATTTTGCAACTTGTTCCACATTTCATGCGCAATAGGACAAACTTTGACTTTATTAAATTCAACATAATTGAGAACAGAAGCAATGTCAATCATCATTTTGTTGTGATTCTTTTTATCTACCATCTGATCCATCATAAAAGGATTAGGAGGTGACACATATTGTCTCTCTAGGAATTTAAGGCCTATATCTCCAATGGTTCCCAAATGTAGCTTCATGAGATCCTACCATGATTTGAAGTTATCTTTTTTCAACTTAAGAATCTCTCTTCTGTAAGACATCTTGATCTTTAGCTTAGTGCCTTGAAAGCTTTCCTATAAGCACCAAGAGCTTTGATACTAATTTTTGAAAATATAAGAGGAGTAATTGAGGGGGAGGGGTGAATCAATTACCACTAAAATAATTACAAATCCCTTAGATGTCAATAGAAGCTTCCTTTTAACTCATAGCTTGGTTAGAACTAGACATTTATTGTTACTTGGTTAACAAAGTAATCTTGAGATAATGATGTGTATTAACCTTTAGTAACTTAGTTGTAGAAAGAAAAGCAATAAGAAAATAACATGAACACATGAGACACCAAGATTTTAACATGGAAACCCAATTTGGAAAAACCACCAATGCAACTAGTTACAACTTTTCACTCTTTTGAAGTGAGCCTTGTTAGGAGCCAACCCTGTTAAAGGCTACAAAACACACTATTAGGTGTGACCCTGTTAAAGAATTTGAATCACCCTATTAGGAGTGGCCTTGTTAGAAGTCTTAAGATACATTAATCTAGAAATGCCACCTGGTTAAAGGATTTAAAAAATGGCTGCTAAGTCAAATCTATTAAGAGATTTCTTCAATGCTAAAATTGTTAGAGAGTAACAGTGATTGACCTAGCTAACGAAGCAACTAAATTGTAGATTCATATCACTATTTTGAATTATCCTATGGATCCTCTTTGACCAAAAAATTCTTTGCAGCTCCTTCGATACTCTGCTCTAGATCAAGATATCCTTCTTTATTCGCATCTTATCTTCTTCTTCACTTTCTCTTATTTCAATCCACAAATTGACCTTTCATATCTATGAAATCTAATGTCAAGTCAGCTTGAATGCCCTTTCAAATAAACAAATAACATCCATTGAGTTGGCCTGCATAGACCAACTAATATATAAAACTAATCTGTAGTAGGTCGGCTAAAACTTGGTCACTTGGTTACCACTGAGTTCCTTGGTAACTGACCTGACTTGGTTTATACTGAACTCCTTTGGTAACCAACCTAACTCAGTTTATATAGGAATTCTTGAACTTGCTTCTTCTGAACTTATGCTTGGCTAATACTGCAGTCTTTTGAACTCGGTTCCAACTAGTAGTGCTCAATTAGAGTATAACATTTGTGTAACATCAATGACAATATACAATTGAATAATTGTTATCAACATTTTCTTCCTAGGAAGAATGCTTGTTCACAAGTTCCTTTTTAATTTCTTCTATTGCTCCTTTTTGATAGTTTGAAACATTCAATTTTGCAATTTTAGTTTTGGTTTGAGATAATCAAATTCCAATGTCTCCAAGGTTATTAGTTTTTGGCCATAAGGGGCTCCTCCATTTACATAATAATATGTGGTGATGATGGATGAGAGATGTTCTCATCTCAAGTTTGTTGAAGTTGATTTACCTAGGGAAATAAAACTAGAATAAATTGTGGAGGCTTGGATTCTTAGTCTCTTACAATGCAACTATTGGTTTTATCTTTCTATTGTCATCATGATCCTTCATCACTAGTTCTGAATTTTTTTGCAGAGGAATTATTGAGTGGGTAGTCCAATACTTTCAACTATGTTGTAATGAAACTTTTTACACAATGGTTAATGTACTTTGTGGACTTGGTTAGAAATTATTATAAAATGTTAAACATAGCCTCATAAAATTTTAAAATTCAAGAACTCTATATTGTAATACACTTTACTTTATCAATAAAACATAAAATTATTACCAAGAAAAAATCATTAGTTTTTTTTTCATATTTATACACATGGAAGTTTTTATAGACCCAAGCATCGTAAAGTGATTATAATTTTAACTTATATAATAGATCAATACATTGTAATTGAAGCAAGTTTGAACAAAAAATAAATACCACAATATTCTTCTTAACATTGGGGTTTATGTTCTTTAGCCATTCTTTTTGAAAATTGTATGCCATTTTTTATTTTCTCATAATGGTCAAAGGTGAATCATGGTGTTATTCTAAGACTTTCTAGAGACTTCACATGAGTCATGACCATAAATTTCAAACATATTTTCTCTCTTGGACCTATATCTATTGTACATTTAGAGAGACTTAGCTCCTGAGATTTATGAATGGTCAATGCCCATGCCAATCTTAATGGTAATTGAAGTGTTCTCCCCTTTGTATTGGTATTATTGGAACTATATTTGGGTGATGATATTGAAAATATATTCTAGGGTAATTATCAAATTTAACCATAACATATGTTTGTGGCTCAAAAGGTTTACTTCCTAGTTTATATACAATCTTTTGAATATTCCTTAATGGTTCATTTACAAGCAAGACCCGCCTCTACCCAAATAGTTGAAGCCAACATCACCCTTTAATTGTTACTTCTTAATAATTCAATATCAAACTCACCATTTGAACAATATTTGATTGTATTCAAACTTCCTACTTTTGTTTCAATATTTCATGCAATAGGATGCTCCAATGAATGCAACCTTATCTTTTTATGATTATAAACATTGTCATTTTTGGAGAAGAAATGGACACAATTTTTAAACTCATCATTTGTTTAGTATGTAAATTGATAGGAGTTCTCATCATAAGTAATTTATAGTCATCAATTTGTGGGTCTACATCTCTAAGATTTGTTAGAAAATGATGGAATCTTTTTTGTTCGATGCTTTCCCCTTGTTCTCTAATTTTTTAATTTTAAGTTACCATAGTTTTCAATTCCTCCCACAATAATTTTATTCATCTTTTTCTATCATATGAAGGTTTATTTCTCATTGGACATAATTGACCCAAGTCTCCAACAAAAATCATATATATACCTAAAAGAAATTAGAAAAAATCTTAACATACATGTTATATAGTGTAGTAAAAATGATATAATATAGTAACATGTACTAATAAAAGTGAAAATATACCTGCAAAGCTTTTTTCTGAACTCTATTGAAATGCTTGCCTTAAACAAAAATCTATGTTTTCCAGCATACTCTGACCAATAAAGCTCATTTCATCAATCAAGATGCATTTGAAATGTGTCATTTCTTCTTGGAACTGTGTAAGATGTGCTCCTAGGAAGATCTTCAAAGGTGTTAATTCTGACAAAAATGTGTCCATTAGTAGTATGACTATGATTAATATCACAAAATCTTTCTATAAGAATGATCAAGAGTATTTGCCGATAAATTTAAAATGAGGCACATCCCAAAATTGGAGAGAAAGTCTAAAAAGTTTGAATGTTCCTAGTTTTCTCTATAATATACTAAAAAAAATGATAGAGATAATACAAAAGGTAGTATTAAGTGTCTTTCCTATCATTCTTTGATTCAATTGTTAATTGAGGAAACCCTCGAAGAAACACATTTGGGAATAGGTAGTTGATCTAGGGCTTGGAGGTAAGCCTTAATCTAATGAATTAAAAGGGTTGAAACAAAAATTAAATTAACAAAGGACCCTCATCTTTGAAGTCATTTCCTACACAATCCTCTAGTGAAACCCCTATTGAAAAGGGAAACTCAATAAGCCAAGTCTAGTGGGAAAACTAGTATTTTTTCCTTGAGTTACCCTAGTAAGAACCCCAATGTCAAGAACATATACTAGGGTTAGAGGCGTATTAAATAGGAGAGCAATTGAGAGAGAAATCAAAACTACTAAAAGAATGGCAAGGCTAAAATTTTAGAGCCTAAAATCCCTAAGGTCCCAAAAAGGAAGACTAGAGAGCTACTAAAAAGGAAAAAACAATTTTAGAGCTACTAAAAAAAGTTCTAAACATAGTTAAGAAACCCGCTATGAAGTCTATTATAAAAAATCATGGGCTTAGAGGAAATCCCAGGAAGCTTATGGGGCAAAAAGAAGCCAAACAAACCTACAATCCAATCTCTATTAAAATTGGAGCTACTTCATCTGGAAAAGATAATGAACAAGCAAAAGAAAAAATGAAACAAAAACATGCCCTGGTATTAAAAAATCCTTCAACGTCAAATAATGAATCAAATATTAATAAGTCTAAAGAGGCTAGCTAATTGAGGAAACTAAAGAAGTTTTAGTTCATTTTGGTAGTTTACAAGTTGAAATTAATGTAGCACCTGATACAAATTTGATTTGGGGTGGACAAATCTACATTAAGAATATAAATTAGATGAAGAGATGATTTCCATTAGATTATAAATAATTGCAACAGAAAAACAAAGGGTAGCATAAAATAAACGAGAAGGGGGGAGATCGATAATAATAACAAAATGTGGCTAGAGTAAGTATACTCCCACCATCCTCATCTTCATGGGATTCTATTGTACTATAATTATGGTAATTAATGGAAGAAAAAGAGAAAGAGCAAAAGAGATAAAATTAACAATTAAAAGAAGAGCTCAAAGAAAAGAATGAAACAATAAAAAATTGAAAGTAAGTGTAGGAACAATTACCTTGGTTCCACAACTTGCCAAATATAGACTGCCAACTAGGGTATATGCTCTATAGTTAAAATAATTATATTTGTCTTACAAGATATCTAGGGAGCTCTAAAGAGTACCTCCCTTTCTTATCATCCTTGAATACTTTATACTCGCATACCAAACAACCACTCCTCAACACAAGAGTCTACTTTGTGAATTTTATTTGCACAATTATGTTGCTCCCATTGATTCACAATGTAAGCTACTTCTATCTATAGGGGGCATCCACCTTAAAGAATTTATCTCATACATACACAATTAATATACTAGAGGTGGACAATACAAGAGATTCTAAGACATAGATAATATTTTTAATTTTCCCCTATGAGAAAAAATAGATAACCTCAATAAAAATTTTTATGAGTAAAATAATTTAATCCATAATGCTTGATTGGATGGCTAGGGTTATGACAATTAACAAAAAATGCTCACATATAAATTAGAGGGATGGTGGATAGTTTAGTTCAAATAGTTTTTGTACATAGAGCTTGTAGATAGAATTAGTTTCGAGATGACATAAATAATTTTGATTCTCATTCTTTGCAAAACTAGTAGGAAACACTCTATATAATGGAAACACATATAAAATTGGGCAAGAAACAAGAGGAGAAACAAATACCCCTAATCTTCCATCCACCATTGGTATGGTGCCATGTATCACATTAGGCAGGCCACACGCTTTATGGGATTAACTAGGAAATCCCTCAATGGAAGAACTTGAAGAAGTACAAGAAACTATATAGGAGTCCAATTACAAAAATAAAGGGATAACAAATTTGGAAAACTTTAGACTGTTGGCATGGAAGAAAAATTAGAATTGTCCCATTAGAAGACCATCAAGTGCTTATGATTGGAGAAGATGATAAGCCCATTTATGTTATTTTATTTTAACCTTCTATGTTGTTCTATTCTTTTTACCTTTTAAGCTCATTAACCTTGTGGTTGAATACTCATTTTAAGTCATTTTGTTGAACAATTTTTCTATTACATGTGAATTTTTTAAAATAAATACCACATATATCAAATGAATGCAATATAAGTATGTTTTGATGGATACATAATTATTAATGCTATATAAAAAATGATGAATATGTTAGGATCTTTGTATGTTAATCTTGGTGCAACCATTTTATGAAGTAAAAGGATGTTAAGATGGAGTAATGTCATTGTTGAGATGTGGTAGATGCTTCAAAAAATTCATTCACAATATGGAATAGAGGAGTCAAAAATATTATGTATGACAAGCTAGCTATGTTAACCACATATGACTCCTTTGATCATTTAGAAGAACAATCATCCTTAAAAAGCATTTATTCTCCAAGCCTAATGATAAAATAAGTATAGGAAAGTTGTAATGTGAAATAAATGTGAGTAGAATCCTACTTTGTTCCGTCCTTATTGCTCATATATTTCATGTTTTTAATAAATACACCATCTAAGTTGTTAGGAATGGATTGACTTTAGTATTTAGATAGTTATAGTTTTATATTTTTATAAATTCTCTCAACTTTTCTTAGAAGGTGGTTGGCCAAGATGATAATGTACTTTGCATTTTGTTGTTCAAGCATTTGAATACATATCGATTTTAATCCTTTTATGTTACCAACATAAATGAATGATGTTATTATGATTGTAAGTATTTGATAATCTAGTTACCTATTAAGAAGATTCATGTAATGGGACTCACTTGGTGAGGATTTTATCTATTTTTGTTTGTAGATTAATATTTAGTTGTTTGGATTCTATTCCTAGTATTTACAGTAATTAATTATTCTTACAACTATAGACTTAGAACTTTGTAACTATTCCTATAGCCAAACAAGGACATAGTAGTTATCCTCATTAATTTAGATAAACCAATGTTTCAGAATGAGTTTTAGTTAATTTTAATTGTAGCAGGTTATGGTTAGGGTATATTTATTAATTTTCTTTCACACTATTAAGTTTAGTAGTCTAATTATTTAATATTAAGATAGGATAGCTATGAATCTCTTAGTGCACAAGATGTACCTATTGGTACTGGGCCAATGTCCCTCACTGGATTCGCAACATGGCTTAACTACAACCTGTGGTTCTATAAGACTATTGACTGTATTGGGCATTGTCAGGTCAATCTTTTGGTGCAACGATAATTCTGGCCTTTTTAACAATTGGTATTAGAGCTTGGTCACATGTTTGAATCTGGTAGGCCACTACAAGTGACATTAGGAGGGGGATTTTTGGTAGTGGGCCAACGTCCCTCACATGATTTAAGACATGGCTTAACCATCTTCCATGGTTCTATAAGACTATTGGTTGTATTAGGCATTAACATGTCAATCTTGTGGTGCAATGGAAACCTTGGTCTATCTAACAATACCATCCCATTTCAAGTCAAATGTACCTAGATTGATAGGTTAAACAAGTTCTCATAGTGGAATTTAATAACTACCTAGCTAGTAAATAAATAATGTCTATGAGTTCAAGTATAATTCCCAGTTGTCTGCTCATTATTAGAAACCAATTGTTTGGATACACTAAAAAAAATGGATTTTATTTCTTCAAAATGGGAGTTTAAAGGATGTGGTTTGGTGGACTTGGTATGATGGTTTGTGCAGTGTTTCAATTTAGGTATCTTTTGATAGTTTTATCTGGAATTGTAGATTTATTGTAGATGTATTTTTTTTCCTGTTTGTGTTTGCTTATGGATGACTCAAATATTTCTTTGTGACTTGTTTCATCAAGTTTAAGTTGAAATATAGTTTAGGAGAATTCCTAAGAGACTAACAATTCTTTTTCTATGTAGTGTGATGCTTTGGATCACACCACATGTTTCAAAGGATGTTTTGGCCAAAGTAGTAACTTATTTTTAATGCATTTTAATTTGCTACTTTTTTTGTTTGACTTTTAAAGATGTTGCAATGTATTTGGATGGATTATAGTATTTGGAGAAGAAATTTTATGATGTAATTGGGTCCTCCTTATCTCTGTGGACCAAATTGAGTAGTTTGCTCAAGGTGGTTGACTTTGTTTTAATGATGCTTGTATTTTCATTGCCAATCTTGATGTTTCCAATGGATAAATCTATAAATATTTTGGTGAAAAGGATTGAAATAAGTACAAGTCAATTGGAAGTTGTTGAAAAGAGTGTATAGTTCAAGTGTGAAGGAAATTTGATGTAAACAAGGTATACTTAAGGTTTATATTGTTGAATCAGATAGGAAGGTCATTACATCAAATCAAGATGTTTAATTTTTCAATTTATTGTAGGATCAATGTGTTTCTTTTAGAACCTATATTTTATGTATCTTGAGGACTGGTATAATCCTTGGCAGTGTGTCCAAGTTGGTAGGGATAATGAGTTCCTTGGATTATAGCCTACAACTTTATAATTAGATATTTGTATATAGTGAGTGCATCTCACACCATGCTTTTTACCATATTAGGATTTCCAAATAAATCTAGTGTTCATTACTTTATTTTCTTTTGATTGATGGTTTGATTAATTAAGATTTGTGATATGAACAACAATAGTTTCCTCACAATTATTGCAACTTCTAGTTTCCCTTCGTTGAATTTCATCACCGTCTTGTTTATCTCTTTGGATGAATTTATTAATGACACATGCAAATAGGAGATACAATATTAGGGACTACTGAATGATATTAGGTAAAGAAATAATTTGCAAACTGCAATGAGACATCTTCAATTTTGAGAACTCTGCTTCACCCATCCACTTAGGTGCACTTATTCTATAAAACAAGGCCATTGATTGTCTTTCTATGCTATGCTAATTAATTATTGCATACCATATTAGCTGATAGGGCACTATTCATTTAATTAAATCACCAATTAAAAGAAAGTTAAATGCAATTTTTTTTGGGAGGAGAAGCATAGAATTAAAAAGGGTATGTATGATATGGATAGAATGCTTTAGGATGTCTCTCATTTTCTCTGTCAAGGTGATGCACAATTCAACCACCACCCTATGCCTAATGTGGAAGGACATGCTCGATGTGAATGAAAATGAAGATGGTAATTACAAAGAACTTTTTAAGTTCTTGAATGAAGATTGGGAAAATATGATGTTGATAAATACATGCAAGAGGAAGGAGGCATATGGTTGATCCCTTTTTGTTATCCGCACTATCGCTGGCAATGGATTGTATGGCCTTGTTTCAAATTTTACTTATATCATTGATATTGCTACATACAACTCTGGTTTGTTACATTTGTTTGGCCCTATGTTACTTATTTTAAAGACATTTATTAGTACTATAACTAGTATTGCTAATTATGCTAGAGATAATTTGACTAGTATAACTGATGTTGATAGTAATTGGAAAGATAGTTATAATAGTGGACACTCGAGTGGTTATGCTATGTGGAAGTTAATGTGAATTTTTTCGATATTGGGTATGTGTGTTATTAATGTGTTGATAGTGTGAGTCTATTGACTTTCAGCTGATGGGCTTTATTTTACAGTGACAACACCCTTGTTTTGCTTCTTCTAATATAAAATACATAATGCAATTAGAAATAAAAGTTTACATTCTAGAGATAAAACCTATACTTCCTATTGGTCATAGCTAGATATAGAACAATTGAAGTGTGCACTAAAATCCCACATTTGACATTGATGTCTTTTTCTAGGGGAGAGGAATAGTTCAACAATTAACTTCACGCCTCTTAAAATTCTAGTAGTGATTTCAAATTACTCCCAATTTATATAATAACTTACTTGGAAAATTAGATGCTCATAACTGAGTTTTAAGGGTTGCATCATTGAATATGATGTCACATCAATGTGTTTCTTTACGAGATAGCTAAAAGACCCCAAAATGATAGGATGATACTTGAACACTAAGTCATATTTTATGAATGTTTTAATATGGAATCACTTGATTTGTTATTTTCTAGAGCTAAGGAATACATTTTATTAAACTACCACTACTATGTCTATGCAAATAACTTTAAAATCACAACTTTTGAATTCCACCACTTGAAAACAACTATTGAGTTCCACCACTTGAAAATTATGAAGACTATCTCTCACTAGAGAAAAGTGGACAAAGAGGAAACTTGTATAAAGAAATGAGTGGTCATTAATGGTGATTAGATGTGTGGGAAATTTTCCTAGTTAGAGTGGAGTCACAAGGTGAAGAACCAATTAGAGTGGAGCAACAAGGTGAAGAACCATTAAATGAAGTCCCTTGACTTAGGGATTACTCTAAGTCACAAAGTCCTATGGTCTTATCACATTGGATTGGTCCCATTGCAAGCTATATTATTTAACTATAGAAAAACGTTACAATTGGAGGATTTGGACCAATGGTGAAGTCCTAGCAGAACGCATTGACTACTTTGTGTTGGAAGCCCCACAAAATATTGGATCAGGTGATTCAATAACTTTCCTTTGTTGAATGTTGCCGCTGATTGAAGGTCCCTACTCCCCTTTGCCTTGGTTGCTGTGGGACTTGTCAACTTCTAGATGATTTGGGGTTTTTAAAATAATATTCTCCGTATGTTTATTGTTTCTGATCAATGTAAGCACATGAAGAACAGTGTGTGCTTGCTTTGCGCCTCTGAAAGTTTCTTATGGTCACCGAATTTTCCCTTTGAATGTTTTGACATTCTCATAATGCTGAGTACCAATAACAGTTATACTCAAATGAATAGTGTTCTTCCCTTCTCTTCAAATCATATGTACCCAATTTTAGAAAACTGCTTCTCCAAGTCGGGAGAGCACTTTTGATTGTCAGTACCTTGATTTTTACCATTCAGATTATAAGAGAAAAATGTGTTGATGCTTTTGTCTGCTGGTTAGCCAATGGAAATTGTGCATCTGCAAAAGGGCTCTAAATTGCAGTAGCATCAAGACAAAGGAATAGGAACAGAAATAGGAAGATTCCAAGGCGGGCCAATTAAAGTACGTGCAAATTCTTTTCATGCTTATGCACTTCTTTTTCTACTTACCTTTTCATCTTCACGTTAGACTTATTGGGTATTCATATTTAATACAAATTATTTTAGAAAATGATTTAAAAAATTTACTAAGAATCAAGTTTTGTTGAGTGCATAAATTTTGATATTATAAGAAATGCTATAAAATTTTGTTTCTAATAAATTTTAGAAAAGTAACTTCCCTTTAATCCTCAACTGTTCCCCAAAGAAATTTTAAATTTTTAGGAAATAATATTTTTATTAATTAAATTAAATTTTCGACAGAGTTATCAAAGATGAAATAGGGGAGGACTACATTTACGACTTTGGATAAAGAGGGGTAAATGCATAGGCAATTGTACTAGAGAGCAGTGGGGTCGGTAATTTTAGCTGAAATGACAATTTAAATATTGGATTTTGAGAATGTTGACCAACATGTTGTAGAGAACCCATGTTGTTTTATTGTTGTATTTAATAATTGATAAGGAACGATACATTCAGTCCCCAGTGTCCATGTTTGTGTGGATTGTGGAGTTTCTATTGACCTTAACATTTACATAAATTATCTTTTCTTAACATTGGCACTTGGATGTAAGGGGCACATTATTTGAATAGAATGAATAAAGTGTTTGTTTTGAGTGGCTCAAATAAGTGGGTTATAAAGTTGTATCCAAATTCACAATTTTTTTCCCTACATTGTGTCTATTTAATAGTATTTTTTTATGGAAATATTTTACTATATATAGATATCTTTATTTTATGTTTTTAAATGAAAGATTATAATGTTATGAGTAACATATATCCAAACTAGAAACTTCCTTCAATTAAACTTCTAATCTTTTATGTTTATACCTGCCAAGGAAATAAAATCTCTTAAAGAAGAAAGCTTGTTGTAAAGGACAAGTAATATTATTTTTAATCTTAATTTAGACTAATGAAATCAAAATCACATTTTAAATATAAATTGATTTAGCCTAAATCAATGCTATTCTAGAAAATTAATATGACGGAATGTTTTGTGACACAATAATGAAGATAAAAGTTTGATGTGAATCAACTATTACAAATAATTAATTTGTGTATTCCTCTTTGGGAAAGAGATGCACTATATTGAGAGTTGATTAAAAGTCTAGATGTATTTTATGCTATAGAGGTTTTGCACTATAATATGTAGTCTTAATTTGTGTAGTGTAATTTTTTTTCTATTCATTTTGTTGGAATGTTTGCTTCTTGATTATTGGGAGTTAAGGATTAGATTGCAATGATCAAGTTGAAAATAAAAGATTGCATTATAGATTTTATTTGTTTGAATATTAAAATAAGGGATTGGAGTATGCTAGTGATTTGAGAGTTTGTAAGAGTTGTAGCTCATTGTGAGTTGACTTTGGCTATAGATGTAATATGTATCATATGGTATGGATTTCTAAGTTGTAATTCTAATTTTTGTAATGTAACATTTTGCTTTTTGATTCATTAAAACATTTTTCTTTGTTGACTAATAAAGGTTAAATTGTATATTGAAATGATCGAGTTCTTGTGGGATAATCTTTTTTATTAGATTGATGTTACAATTGTGATATTATTGGTAGATTAGATGCACACATGCAAACAATGATTTTGATGCAAAGTAACAATTCTTATGATGCTCCAATTCTTTGTGTTCTTAAGCTCTTGTAAATGTGATTTTTTTCAATGCTTTCTTTACCTCATTATGCTAATAGGTTGAAATAAAAGTATAGTTTTCGTAAAGATTGGGATGAATATGTGGAACTGAGTGACTAAGGATGGATAGAGATTGGAGAAGGTGATGAAGTTCGCTCAAAAGTGTCTCACATTCAGCTATGTAGCAATATTTTAGACATTTTTTTCAAAATATGCTCAAAGTTAAATGAGAATTTACATGAGTACACAAGTTCCACCTTAACACTTTCCTCCCACTTGGAGGTGCATATGAATCTTAGTATGAACTTGTACTACAAAGTGAATTAAAACTTATGAATATGCACATGTCCGTAAAATAAATACTCAAACATTGAGAAAATAGTGGAGTTTATGTAAAGTAGCAAATCTAAATGGATATCTTTGGGTATTTTTACATGGACCCTATTGGAGATATTTTTTGCGTTTATCCTTGGTATTCATGTTCTACAATAGTTTGTAAAATTAATAAAATGATCAATGATTGTCATTTTCTCTTTAAAAAATAATTAGAAAGTCACAATATTGTCTTAAATTTTAATCTAAATAATAAATGAGAGTATGATTGGGAAATTTTACATGTATGGGAAGCAACCCAACACATTAAGAATTTATATTTATGTGATTAAAATATGACATATTGGGCATTGCTACATAATGTTATTAGTCTTCATTTTGACATGATAAGAAGTCTATGATCAATAAATAGCTACCAATTTAACAAAAAAATGTAATAATATGTGTTTGTCATTAATTAGTTTTATTTGTTAGATGTGAAGAATTGGATGGGAGAGATAGTAGTACACAAAAAGAAAATTGTAATAATATGTGTCTGTTATTTAATAGTTTGTTTCTACCTAGTAGATTTTTTTATAAGCAAGAGGCCGAAGCCATTGATTAAAATAGTAAAAAATTACAACCCAACAAGAGAGGCACTAAGAGGATGGAGTTGGTTAGAAGTTCTTCAATTTTTCGTTATCATTTGAAAGATAGAAAAAGAGACACAATATGTGAATCAGATTTTTCTTCCACAATCTATTGCCCATTCAAAATCCCTTCATCCAATTCAGCCCTGAAATAACACATCCAAACCACCAAACAACTTCTAGTCCACTTGTTAATATGTTAATTCTTAATATAATAAAACCACAAATTTAAAAATT
Source organism: Cupressus sempervirens (assembly GCA_028749045.1). Lineage (NCBI taxonomy): Eukaryota > Viridiplantae > Streptophyta > Pinopsida > Cupressales > Cupressaceae > Cupressus > Cupressus sempervirens. The sequence goes on from CM053793.1 coordinate 365,366,443, forward strand.
GTCATTTAAAAACCATATATCTTTAAAGGAGATAAGAGGAATATGAACTATCATTAATGAAATAAAGAAGAGATACAAAAAATACAGATGAACATAATAAGCATTTGTTTATTTAAAAACTGAATTCAAAGTACATAGTCCAGATACAAGTCAATCGATAGGCATAAAAAAAAGGGGATTGAGGTTCTTCCTCCACTAAGATCCCTTTATCCTTTGCCACTAAGGTATCCAAACATTAGTACCAAAATAAATAATCCTTTTAGCAAGATCTCACTCATAGTAATACCATATTTGTTGACATATTTATCCCTTTAAAGATGTCTTATCTTCATTAATATTTAAATATTATCCACCTTAGCTTATTGAAAGATTGATTCCTTGATTAGCTAACTTGTCCACCCTCTTATTCCCTTCATGATATATATGGTTGATTAAAAGTTGGTCAAAATAATTACAAAGCACCATGGCTTTGGGTAATTGGGAATCTAATCTCCAGTTAGTGAGGGAACCTTTCCTAAGGGCATTGATTATTCTGGGTGAGTCACCTTCTATTTATAGTTTCTTAAGTCCCAATTCCTTACAAAGATCCAAGCCCTCTACTAAAGTAGAAATTTCTACCCAATTGTTGGTAGCTTCCCCAATCGTTTTGGTTGTACAAGAAATCTCTATCCCTTTATCATTATGAATGTTGCATCCTATACTAGCCTTACTAGGATTCCCTCTAGATGCTCCTTCAAAATTGAGCTTATACCATCCTCTCTTAGGAGCCTTCCAAAAAAGTTCTTTCCTTCTTATGTTACTTTGAAGGTCCCCCTTCCCTAGGAAGGAGGGAATTTTCAATCCAATCCACTTACCACACATCTTGTCATCCCAATGAAACATGTTTGTCCTTTTAGGGATCATAGAAATTAATCGATTGCTTGTTCATTTAATGATTGAGGCTTCAATTTTATTGACAAGATGATCAACCCCCATTTTCTTGTCCTAAAATATTCTTCTATTTCTCTCCTTCCATAGTTTCCAAAGAACTATGGGAGGAGAGGAGATTCAAAGGTTCTTTTAGATGCTATTCAATTTTAGCAAGGGCCAAGATGAAAGAAAACTTATGATGGAGTTGGGGAAGGTTGAACTTCACCCTAACTTAGAACAAAACCACCACCAGTAGTGGTTTGATAAATGACAAATAAGAAAAAATTGATCTACCGATTCCTCTCCTAATTCACAAAGGGGGCATCTACTAGGACCTTGATAGCCCATTCTCCTAAACCTATTTGATGTTGGGGCTCGGTTGTGAAGAACAATATAGGGTGAGCACTCATGCCTTGGGGAGAAAGAGTTTATTCCAGTAGAGATTAGTAGAAGAGGACTCTTAGAGAACACTTGAGAGGATTCTATAAGCTTATAATCCATTCTAGAACTATAAACACCACTCTTGCATCCATCCCAAATAATGAAATATTTACCTCCTCGAAACAAAATTTTCCTAGAGGATAGAATATTCTTCAAAAAGTACTTCTCACTTAAAGGAATGTCCTCTTCATCCAAGATTTTTCAATGCCATTTTAGACAACCTTGTTCAAAAACCACATAATCCTCAACTCTAGAACCCTACTTGGACTCTAAATGACTCATAGAATGGAGGAGAGAAGGAAATTTGTTTAAGGCTTGTAACCACCCCAAGAGTCATGAAAAAAAATAATGCATCTTCTCCATTCCCTAAATCCCAAGTTAACTTATTTTGAATGACAAATCTACATTTTAAGCAAGAAATTCCAAATTCTTGAGCCTTTAAGGGGATTGGCTTCTCTAAAAAGATTAGAGGCATCTAGAGAGGCAAGGTATTTGTGAAAAAGGATCCTAGGCCATTTTAGGTATGGGAACTTTAGCATTCTCCATGCTAGCCTAGCTCCCTTGTATTTTGATATTCTTGACACCAGTCCCACCTTGCTCTTTTGGTTTACAAACTTGATCCCACGATACAAGGGGGAACTTTTTCTTCTCGTTTGACCCTTGCTAGAAATTTTTTCTAATAAGCCTATTAATTTCATTTAGTTTACTACTTGGCATGTCTAGATAGGAAAGTTGATAGATAGGTAGGATTGATAAGAGTTACTAAACTAAAATAACTCTTCCTACATATGAGAGTCATTTGCCTTTCCATCCTACCACTCTTTTTTTAAGCTTCTGAAAAATAGGATCCCATAATTTGGTTGATCGAATACCAGAGTTTAAAGGCATCCATAAGTATTTACAATGAATGGATTCCTTGTTGAAGTCAAAAATATCACAAATCTAATCTTCCACACTTCACTAGGTTTTAAGGAAAAAAGTATGATTTATCTTTGTTGGTATCTTGACTAGAGGCCAAAGAGTATTGTATTAATATTTTATTTAGAGCACTAGCCTCCTCAATCATGCTCTGACCATAAAACATGGTATCATCCACAAATGTTGATTTATAGTCAGTTCTAAATCACTAGTAATAGAAATACCTCTAATTTGGCTTGAAGATCTAGCCTTAGAAAAAGATCTACTAAAAGCATCGACCATAGGGATAAAAAAAAAGAGGGAGATTGGATCCCCCTGCCTTAGACCTCTTGAAATACTAAAGAAGTCCTCTAGAGAGCTATTAATCAGGATAGTTAATCTTTATGTCAATATGCATTCAAAGATTAAGATTATCCATTGCTTGGAGAAACCATAAGCTTCCAAACATTTACACAGGAATATCCAGCCTACTCTATCATATGCCTTTTTGATTTCTAGTTTGATCAAAATATTTGTTTTTTTATTGACTTGGACAATGTGTATCATTTCTTGTGTTATGATAATTCTGTCATAAATTAATCAACCAGGGAAAAAACTAGTATGATCCTCACCAATAAGGTTAGGTAAGAGAAACTGAAGTCGGTTAGCCAAAGTCTTGCTAAGAAATTTGTAAAGAGTATTATGGAGTGCTATAGGTTGAAAGTCATCAAAAGAAATTGGTTTCTCTTTTTTAGGGATGGAAGAAATAAATGTATTATTTACTTCTCTTAGAAGTTTACTCAAGTTTCTAACTCCTTCCAGAGCACTAGTTATGTCATCACCTAAAAAATCCCAACATTTTTGAAAGAAGCTACTAGGAAGCCATCAGGTCTAGACAATTTATCTAGGATCATAAGATTTATAGCTATCTTAATTTATTTCTTAGTGAAATTTTGCATTAGCTTTTTGTTTTTCTCCTTAGAGATAAGTTTGGGAATTGATGATATAATATCCTTATGGGCCCTAAGGTTGGACCTTTCTATATGGTTATAGATATGATCAAAATATGAGATGGTTTTTAAGCTAATATCTTCTGGAGAATCCCTAATTTCACCTTCAAAATCTCTAATGGAAATTATTTTGTTAATAATTCTCCTTTGTTTAATACTATTGTGAAAGAACTTTATATTCATGTCCCCTACCTCTAATTAGGTTTCCCTACACTTTTGCCTCCCGAAGAGTTCCTCCTTAGCTAGGACATCTTCATACCATTGCATGAGCTTTTCCTCTTCAAGGAACTGGGGTAAACCCATCCCATGTTCCAAAAACTCTTTGCTAAGATATTCCAATTCATCTTCCAAGGTGAGTTTGTATTAATAGATATTGCCAAAGAAATCTGAGTTCCAATCTTTCAATTTTTGTTTAATAATTTTTAACTTATCAACCACCTGAAAAGTTTGGAGCCATATACTTCAGTTTCATTCCACCATTTCTTAATCAAGTTAAGGTAGTTATCATCCTTAAGCAATTTTTTTAAACTTAAAAGGGTAGGTACTTGGTCTTTTATCCTCAATAATTTGAAGCTCAATAGGGAAGTGGTATGATCTTGAAATTGGTTTAACTTTAGATACAGATGAAATAGAGAAGGCAAATAAATCCCCATGAATGAAGAACCTATCAATATTTTCAATAATATTACTAAAACTCTTCCTCCTATTATTCCAGGTGAATGAGTTTGAGGAGAATTCAATTTCCAACAGACCAACCCTATGGACCTACTCTATAAAATCTTTGGGTACTGAGGAGAGATAGATGCTACCACTCATTTCTTTGAAGCTCTAAGGATAACATTAAAATCTCCTCTTAAAATAGAAATCTTTGACCCCTTAGACTAATCCTATCTTCTATTTCCTTCTACACCCCTACTTTATCTTGGTTTCTTGTTGGACCATGAATGATGAAGAGCCTGAAAGGGTAATCATATCTAATGCTCTTTATTGGCCCACACATCCAATTTCAGTGAAACTTCAAGGAAGATATTGAAACATTCCTAGGATCCCACAAAATGGCAAGGTCCCTTGAGGTTCCCTCTGTTGGAGAGTCCTTAATTTCCTTCTAACCTAGGGATCTTCTAAATTTATCCATCTCTTAGTTAGTTTGGTTTCTTGGATAAGGATGATATCAACTCTAGTCGACGAGATACAACATTTTAGAAGATGCTATTTGTTAGGGATATTAAGGCCCTTAGCATTCTGGGTTAATATATTCATGATGATGTGGGAAGGATCTTCCCCTTCCTAACATAAAACAAATTTGTTAATTTCAATTGCCCAAGGGTTGCTCCATCACTAAATTAAATCTAAGATCCTAAAGAGATTTACGACCATGTTTCTTTGAGGATTTGGAATAATCAAGCTTGGCTTGGCTTGGTTGATCGGAGGCAAGCCCTAGAGAATCTTTCTCCCTAACTGACACTATATATTGAATTAAGAGAACCATCCCATCACCTAGGTTTAGGAGGGGATTTTCTAATTAAGATGTTTTTAATCTTCTAACTTCTTCTTCATCACATATTTAATCTAAAATTTAATTCATAAGATGATTAACCACCATATTATTCAAGGATTTTACTAAAATATTAACCTCTCTTTCAACTTGGCTTGGGGTCTCAATTGTTTCCTCCTGTGGAGGAATGTCAATGCCATTCTAATCAACTATGTTAATATTGGTTGCACCCTTTTTACAATCGAAACCATGATCGGTTTGATCCTTTTCTAGGGATATTCATACTAAAGCTATATGAGCATTAAAAGGGGAGGAGTCTTCATCCACTGGGTTCTCCATACTAACAATTACTAATTGGAGATGAGGGAGGGGATCCTTAATCTCCCCTTCTTCCCATTCTTCAGTTGTGTGAAAATATAAACTTCCTCCATCCTTATTAATAATGACTTGAACATTTGGGACAAGAGTAGCATCTATAGAGTAGTTTGGAGCTAGGGAAGGAAGATTGCAAAGAATTGGTCTTTATGGAAGGAACCCTCACCAAATCTAGGTTCGATAGAAATGGTTTTACTTTTGATATTAATATCCAACAGTTTATGTTTTAATATTTTAACATTCATATTTTTTGCCCCCATTTTTTTCTCCACATGTTAAAACAAACGAACCTTAGATGTCAAGTTTAAAGTGGTATTCTTATGATTATCTTATGATGAGTCTAGGTCTAGTTTTCCATAGGCTTGGAGATCTTTATCGAGTTTCCCTCATCTACCTTCTCTTTTTGTGAACTAGGTGGATTATCCTGAATTCATGTCTCTTAATGGGTAAGTTTAGTACCTAATCCAATAAATATCATATTTAACTCATTCAAAACATAATGTATTTCTTCGAGGATGAATTTAAATTTCCCAGTCTTCATATTACAACTCCTACAAAAATTTCCAATTTTCCTTCTCCTCAGCATGTTTTGGCCCATGAAGATAGATTTTCTGATCAAATACAAAAGATGTAGTAGAAGCTTTCAGAAATGCCCAATCTTCTTAATAAAGAAGAATAGCCTAGTTAAAGGTGGTGAGAATGAAGGTCAAAATTAAATTAATGATGCGAATATATTGGAAAACACATGTCACATATTGAAAAGTCAATTTCCTTAGAAATGGATTCATAACTGTCAAATGAAGATCAGATTGCATAATCACGACTCACTTCTAGCTTCAAGAAATTTAAGTTGCGATGGTGCATAAGATAGAGACATATTAAATTAAATAGTTATCACATGATTGCAAATAGTTAAAGATAACCTGGGGTTAATGTTGTAAAGAAAAAAAAATTTATGCAACACGCTTACTGCATGTTTGTTGGTGATTCAAGGTAACCCAGAGTTATCATTGCGAAGTAGTAAAAGCTAGAGATCGTACCATCATAGGAAATTTTAAGTTAATCATGAGGTAAGGCAATGATGGAGTGAAAAGCTGATGTAGGAGCATCCTAGGATTCCTTGTAGTCCTGCACTTTTTGTTCATTCCACCAATTGTTATCGAGTTCTAGTTACTGCCGAGTGCCAGTTGCTGCTGAGTTCCAATTACTACCAAGTGCTAGTTGCTACCGAGTTCCAATTTCCAGTTGTTATTGCCAAGTGCTAGTTGCTACCGAGTTCCAGCTTCTAGTTGTTACTAAGTTCCAGTTGCTGCCAAGTGCCAGTTGCTACCGAGTTCTAGTTTCTAGTTGTTATCGAGTTCCAATTGCTGTCGAGTTACTTAGTGTATGCCGAGTGACTCTTCATGTGCCAAGGTACCCAATGTATGCCAAGTGACTCTTCATGTGCCGAGTTACCCATTGTATGTTGAGTTACCCAGTGTATGTCGAGTGACCCTTCATGTGCTGAGTTTTCCTATTTATGTTGAGTGTCAGCATTTGGACATGATTTCTGCAAGTATACTTGTGGGATTTATTTCAATCGTGATATTTATGTTAAGATCTTTTCTTGGGATGTGTCCTGACCATTGTTGGGTTGGCCTTCATATTTTGTATGTTCTAGAATGTTTTGTAAGTCATTTTGGCAAGTATAAATAAGGGTCTTGTTGAGTCCTTTGAAGTGAAGTTTTTGGGAAGAAGTAGATGCAAATTTTGAAGAGCTAGGGCTATGGCTTGGGAACCAGAGGATCGCTTGGTGGACCTAAGGGTACAAGTGTGGATTCTCTTGGTGTTCTTATTCAGTTGTGTATCTGGGCTAGCTAGGATTGGATTTGTAAGTTGGATCTTGTGGATCTTGCAAAACTAATTTTTGTAATTGTTGTTTGTAGTTGGCCCTAACCCAGAAGGCCTTATAGTTGGGCATATTGCATGTAATTAGTTAATATCTATGAATAAAGAGTTGTGATTTAGTATCAGATCTTGCATTATTCTTGTTTTGTGTTTTATTTCTATTGTGTGGTTTTATTGCTAGGGGCTAGGAAATCTCCTTTAGGGATTCTCCTACTTTGCACTGCATCAGGTGGTATCAAAGAGAAGGTTGTTTTTGAGTATTTTGATAGATCACTGAAGTTGAGGCAATTTACACAAGGATTTGCAAAGAAGGTTGATCCAGTGGCTGATTGATCTTCTAGATTGGTGGACTTGTTGCTAAAATTTTGGAAGATGCCTCCAAAAAGATTGGACCCTAGGGCAATTACTGATCTTAGTGATGGTGTAGAAGAACGGATCTTAGAAAAGATGAGAGCAGAGTTCAGATCTGAGATTGCATTGATTAAGAGTGACATGATTGCTGAAATTGTAAGTGCTTTAGGTGGTGTACCTAGACATGTGGGTACTGAAGATGGTTATGAGGAAGCTGCTAAAGACTTTGAATTTTCTAAATCTAGTGATGAGTACAGAACTGATCATGTGGAGAGACCTATGGGAACTAGGGGTGGTCAATTTTCTAGACCTAGATCTCTGTTGAAGTTGAAACATAAGATGGAGGTTTCTAATTTCTCGGGTACTTTCAATCTTGAAGACCTAATTGATTAGATTGGTGAATTGGAAGACTACTTTGAGCTTGAGGATATTAAGGATCCACTCAAAGTGAGGTTGGCACAAAAAAAGTTGAAGGGACATGATGTTCTTTGGTGGAAGGAACTGCAAAGAGACATAGAAGAGGAAGGTCAAATGAAGATCACTAGATGGAAATTGATGGTGACTAAGTTAAAGGCTAAGTTCATTCCTATTGATTATGAACTTGAGTTGTTTAAGAGATTGCAAAATCTAAAATAGAAGGATATGACTATGAAATATTATACAAAAGAGTTCTACAAGTTGACTATTTGGTCTGGGCATAGAGAATTATCAAAAGAGAAGGCAGCACGGTATATTAATGGTTTGAGATTTTATATTTAGGATGAGGTTGATATGCTGAATATTTCTTCAGTTGAGGATGCTTATCAGTATGCTTTAAGAGAAAAGGAGAAGCTAAAGAGGAAGAATCAAGGTATTTCCTAAGGGAAGGAGAAGCAAGATAGTTTGACACAAGTTAAACCAAAAGCATAAAGTGAATCGAGACTTGTTGAACAAAAAAGAAGGATAGGTGGAGGTGGGTTCAGAGGTAATTGTTTCAAGTGTGGTCAAGAAGGGCATAGATCTTTTGAATGTCCAATTGTCAGGAAAACTAGTGTTGTAAATGAGGTTGAAGTCCAGGAAAGTCATCCTGAGCAAGGAGAAAGTTTGTTGGTTTGATGAGTACTGGTTGGTGAGAGGGCATTGGATCCTTGTCAGAGGACTAGTTTGTTCAGAACTTGTTGTAAGTCTGGTGGTAAAGTCTGTAGGGTGATTGTGGATGGTGGTAGTACTGATAACCTTGTTGTTGAGGAGATGGTTTAGAAACTTAGTTTGAAGAGAGTGAGACATCCTTATCCTTATAGGATTAGTTGGTTGCAAGGTGAACATGATTTGGAAGTGAGGGAGTAATGCCTTGTTGATTTCTAGATTAGGTAGTATAAGGATGAAGTGTTGTTTGATATTATGGACATGAACATTTGTCATGTGTTGCTTGGTAGACCTTGGCAGTGTGATTACAGGGTTGTACATGATTGTGTCAAGAATGTGTTTATTGTTGAGAAAGGTGGCAAAAAGTTTTCCCTAATTCTTTTGCAAAATGAAGAGCTCGATAGGAGGAACTTGAGTATTGGTAGCTGAGTTGAGTTGGTAGATCTTGAGAAGGTTGGAGATTAGTATGGAAAGTAGACCTATAGCACACCTCAGATGGATGTGAAGAAGCAAAAGAAGAATAAGGGAAAGAGTGTACAAGTTGAAGATTTGGAGGATATGTATGTGAAAAACTAGTTTGGGATTTATGTGTTGAATCCTAGAAGATGTTCTTCCAGCTATTAGAGCATCTTTGTGAACTTGGGGTGTTTGATGCAGGAGCATCCTAGGCTTCCTTGTAGTCCTACACTTTTTGTTCATTCTGCCAGTTGCTGTCGAGTTCTAGTTACTGCTAAGTGCTAGTTGCTGCCGAGTACCAGTTACTGTTGAGTGCCAGTTGTTGTAGTCCAATTACTATTGAGTGTCAGTTGCTACTAAGTTCTAGTTTCCAGTTGTTACCAAGTTCCAGTTACTGTTGAGTGCCAATTGCTATTGAGTTCTAGTTTCTAGTTGTGACCAAGTTCTAGTTGCTGCCGAGTACCAGTTGTTGTCGAGTTCCAGTTTCTAGTTGTTATCGAGTTCCATTTGTTGCCAAGTTACCTAGTGTATGCCGAGTGAATCTTCATGTGCCAAGTTACCCAGTGTATGTTGATTGACTCTTCATGTGCCAAGTTACCTAATGTATGTCAAGTGGCCCTTCATGTGTCGAGTTTTCCTATTTATGCCAAGTGTTAGCATTTGGACATGATTTCTGCAAGCTAACTTGTGAGATTTATTTCAATCATGATATTTATGTTAAGATCTTTTATTGGGATGTGTCCTGACCATTGTTGGGTTGGCCTTCCTATTTTGTATGTTCTAGAATGTTCTGTAAGCAATTTTGGAAAGTATAAATAAGGGTCTTGTTGAGTCCTTTGTAGTGAAGTTTTTGGGAAGAAGTAGATGCAAATTTTGAAGAGCTAAGGTTGCAGCTTGGGAAACAGAGGATTGCTTGGTGGACCTGAGGGTACAAGTGTGGATTCTTTTGGTGTTCTTATCCCGTTGTGTCTCTGGGCTAGCTAGGATTGGATTTGTAAGTTGGATCTTGTGGATATTGCAAACTAATTTTTGTAATTGTTGTTTATAATTGGCCCTAACTCAGAAGGCCTTACAACCAGACATATTACATGTAATCAATTATATCTATGAATAAAGAGTTGTGATTTGGTATCAGATCTTGCATTATTCTTGTTTTGTGTTGTGTTTCCACTATGTGGTTTTATTGCTGGGGGCTAGGACATCTCCTTTGGGGATTCTCCTACCTTGCAATGAGTCAAAAGCTTACATTCACAACTTCACAGGGTTAGATCATGAGTTAAGATTTTAAGTTGTGAAGCTGCAAAATGAAACCATGCAGTTAAATTTTAACTAGTCGCAACATTGCACAAGATTAGTTCTAATCTCTGGTCTAGGCAAAAAAGTGACAAAGTAATGAATTCAAATCATCGCAGGGTTAAAGTTTACCTGAGATTTTGAGTTGCAATATGGAAAAAGTGATAATAGTTGAACATTAAACAATGATCACAACATCACATGTAGTTAGCTAAACTATCATATTAAGTTGTGAAGTGGTAAAAGTATATAAATTACATCATCACACCATGTTAAACTTGAAACTCAAAGAAGGATGTGAAGCTATGAGAGACAACGATGGTTAAGTCAAATGGTTATTTCAACATCATAGGAGATGAAGGTGTTTATTGATTAATAGATGTGAAGCTGCGAATGTCAAAGATCACATGATTGCAACCAGTTCTAGTCTAAAGGAATTCAGGTTGTGAAAGTGTGAAAGAAAATAATAGTTAAGGAAATAAGCTTTCACACCATCAAATGGTTAAGCCAAAAGTAGAGGTTATGAGTTGCAAAATTGCAAAGGGTACATGAAAGTTAATATAAACAATAATCACAAGATTGCAAATGCTAATGTAGTTAAAGGATTCTAAGTGGTGAAGCTATTAAAGTAACCTAGGGCATTCAAATATTGAATAGTCAAATGTTTTGAAGTGGTTAAAGGGAATCCAGAGTTAAGGCTACGAAAGAGCGAAAATATGTATTTGCATGTTTGTAGGTGGTTAAATGCAACCTTGAGTAAAAATAACAAAGAAACAAGAGCCAATTGTCACATCGTCACATCAAGTGAAGGAATCGTAGGAATGATAGTTGTGAAGAAGCAACAAGGGAAAAATAAAGAGGATTATTATGTTTTACTCATGATCATTGATTCAAAATTGACAATGAAGATTCAAACCTGCATTGATTGTTGAGATACGAAATACAAGTTTTGGTACCGAGATGACTATTACATATTAGAGAGAAATATGAACCATTTTGAAGGTTTCTAATCATTTCTACTTTCTTTCTCTGATACATTGAATTGTAATCGATGATTGTTGGATTTTTGAATGGTTCAAGTGCCCCAAAATGTAATAATGAATTGTAATGGCTAGGTCTAAAGGCCTATAAATGTAACTTTCATAGTTAATGCAAAGGTTGGCAAATTTTGGTGTGAAATACTATTTTTTGCAAAGACAAGAATAGAAGTGTTTGATACCATTGATTTACAGTTCCATGCATATATTAGTCTATGTATTTCTTTTGAGTTAGATTAGAAATCTAAAAACAAACAGAGTCTTGTTTTTCTTTTCAATTTAATGAATTGACAAATAATCAAAGAATTACTAAAGTTAAAAGAAATACTTCTATTGTGATGTACAAATTACAGTTGTGCATCTTAGCTTCATATCATTTCACCCTGCATTTCGTTCATTTTTTTTTTTTTTGCAATTGCATTATCAATTATGTAGATTTATAAGATGTGTGAATTTACAAAATTTATCTCATCCCAATACCAATCCATTACCTAAGTTAGTTCTGCCTAGACCTAACCTGGTTTAGTTCTCCTATTCTTTGGTCAATAACATACCATAGTAGAATTAGAAATAAAAAAATTCTTTGAAAATAATAGGCAAGGGAGTTGTACCTATAATTTAGAGGGAAATTGGTTATCAAAATAACATTTTCCCAACCATTGTATTCAATTTTCTTTATACATTTGGGCACTTTGAGAGTTATTATAGAAAGAACAATTTGTTTACTAACATATTTTTGGCAACTCTGCTGGGGAAATTGAATAGTTGCTAGACCATAAAAAGGTTTAACATGAGGAGAAATGGTGCTACCTCATGAGAACATGTTTCCTGTACTCCAACCTTATCTTAGATTTCAAGATGACCAAGAAGACATCATTTCTTCCTTAAATATGTTTATCTAGAGATATCAAAGAAATACTGAGCATTATAGAAATGCTAGTCACGTGCTTGAATTAGAAGAAGCTAGAAATGAAGCACGAGAAAGAGAAATTTGAAGGATCAAGGAAGATTTCTCAAGAGAACCAAAGAGCAAGGTGAGAAAGATCTTGTATTCAAAAGGCTTGTAGAACTTGGCTTCTCCATATTAGAAGTACCCCATCAAAGAAGTGATAGGAAGAGAAGAAACAAACCACCTTTTTCTCCCAAGACACAAACTCCATTACCTACCACTTGTCAAGGATTGACCCTAATCAGAGTAGTTGCTCCTCTTGTTATTAATTTTTTGCAATACCTTGCATAAACAACCATGGCAACTTCTTGGGCCACTATGACTGGTCCTTTACAACTTGCAGTACATCATCCACTTGTAGCATGTTCTAGGAAGAATTTTCCCAAATTTTTAGGAGATGGAAAAAATTCTACGGATGGGTGCATCAAGGATTTCTTTGTAGCAACTCATATTCTAGTAGTTGAAGGATGTGCCTATCAGATTGTTTGTTGAAACTTTGGTCGAATTTGTGGCTGATTGGTTCTATCATTTAGGTGACACTGCAACTACAAGCTCAGTTAATGAGAACGACCTTTGAAAAGAGGTTCAAAATGACTAAAGATGAATATGCATTACACGCACAACTAACATTCATCAAGAAACAACCCTCTATAAGCATGCAATATTTTGTTCCTAACTTTAAAAAATCACTAACAAAATTCTTGTGGTAGATAGGCCTACTGTAGGAAACTTAAAAATCTTCTTCATAAGTACCATGTGACCTAATATCAACTTTAATTTAAGAAGGGCCCACCCTATTGATTTGGAAGTGACACAAAGAATGGCTATGGAATTAAAAGATGATATGATATTGACAGGAAGATGGAAATGCGAGATACCAACTAAACCAGTGGTACTACCTCTTTGGAGGAAATGATTCAAAATTTGTAAACTGAACTTATTGCCATGAAGAGACAACTTCCCAAATTCAATAACCCTTATCAGCAGAATTCCCAAGACCAAACTAGAAGGAATAATGATGGAAGAAATAATGAAGGTAGAACCCTACAATTGACTGGTCCACAACAAAGGTTGTCCATAGGAGCACCTCTTAAAAAGGGAAACATGTGTGTATCTCATTTGACAATGGACCATGATGGAGAAAGTTTCCCAAATGTAGTCCGCATGATACAATTTCTCATGAATAACAAATTGAGTACCTCAATATTAGGGTTTGAAATGGATTCATGCTTGAATGATGACTCTATAAATTTATTTTTAGAGTATGAGTCTGACTCAGTAAGACACAGAGAATGCTATGCTACTATAGATGGTACTGCATATACTATGCTCTGTAGAAGTCAAAAAGGCAAAACCACTACTCCTAATTTTTCTTTAAGAACCCATGATCCATCTACTTTAGGTACTAAAGATTCTAGTCAAGGAATGAACATCCTTCAATTGGGTAAGGAACAAAGGCCCTTTGATTTTATTCAATTTTGCAAAGATTCCAAAATTCAAATTTCTCCTATAGATTATTTGAAATCTATTCCCCCTGAATTAAAGAGATTCATAGACCACTGTAAAAGTGATTATATAAATTTGAATTATAATGTTTCCTCAACCTTAGAAGATGAATCCTTGACATTCAATCTTGTTGAACAAGGAGAACCTACGGTTGTAGCCACCTTTCCTAGCCAAAAACTTGAGTTTTTCTATGTATCCCTTTATATAAATGGCTATAAATTGGACAATTGTATTATAGATTTAGGAGCTTCCAATGATGTTATTCCCTATCCTATAACTAAAGATTTAGGTCTCACTCTCACCAAGTTTCATGGTAGATGCTACTCTATGGATGCTAAGCAAGTCCCATTGCTTGGACAAATCAAAGATGCTTAGGTAGTCTTGGCTATTCATCTAGAGAAGAAACTGTTGTTGACTATCTTGGTTGTTGATATTCCTACTAGCTATGAGTTAATGCTAAGTAGAAGTTTTTTTAGAGATTTAGGTGGAGAAATAAAGTTAGACTGGTCTCAGGCCATAATTTTGCTGGGTAGTAAGAAATTTAAGTTGGAACTTGAAGAGAAGGCTAAATTTCACCATTATGAAATTAGATGATCCCAAAGCTCAGATCCTATATCAAGAATTAGAATTTGGCAACTACATGTTATTCACTAATGATAGTGTTAATGAATAAAAGGATGAAAAAGAAGAATATGAAACCTCCACTAAAAAAGAAACACTGTAAATTCAGATGCTAGAATTTGATGGAAGTTGTTGTTCATCTGGCTCGGATGGAGGAATAATATTGATACCACTAGAAGGTGAACCCAAACCTATGGCATTCAAACTAGAATTTAGGAACACAAACAACATAGTTGAATACAAATCTTTACTACTCGGAATAATTTTTGTGAAAGAAAAGGGAGTGAAAATCTTGAATGTTCGAGGGGATGCCAAATTGATTGTCCACTAGGTAAAAGGTCAGTATTCTATTAAAAATCATAAATTGAAAAACTATTGCAACAGAGTATGGGATGAGATTGAAGGATTGGATGCTTTCCCAATAGAGTCTATGCAAACAAAGTTGATTTCAAAGGAAAAATCATTAGCAATATCTACATCCCTACTACTTCCTCACCATAATTTAAAGATAAAAGGTATCATGTATAGGTCATGTACAGACCATCTATGCTTGATAATATAGAAGAATGACAGGTACTCGAAGATGATAAGAGCCTGCAACTATTTCTAGAGAATGCTGGGAGTTTTAATGAAAATGATTCAAGTGGTTGTCAAGAAGGTCACCCCAAAAAATGGAAGAAAGAGGAATTTGTTGTCATCTGGTTACAAGGTAATACTATTCCCCCTACTTCGAATCATTGGAGAAATTGTTCAATTACTATGATACTTATATCAACAAGAAAAGAATGGAGAAAGGACCTACCATTGGTGAATATGAAGAGGTGAACATCAGATGTGAAAAAAACCTTAAAATGATTAATGTCAAAAAATGCTACACATTGGAAGAAAGGGAAGAAGTTGATAAACTTTTCCTCGAATACCAAGATGTGTTTGCATGGGTTTAAGAAGATTTAAAAAGTTTCATGAGTAGAAACTTCAAGAATGAGATTCCTTTAAAACAAGATGTTTCTCCTTTTCGACAAAAACATAGAAGCTATAATCCAAAGGTTGCTAACGCCATATTTAGAGAAGTGGATAAAACTCTTAAGGAAAGAATCATATACCTAATCCATCATTCCACCTAGATAGCTAACATAGTCCTAGTTAGGAACAAAAATGGAGAGATAAGGATATGCGCAGATTTTCATAACCTGAATTAGGCATCACTAAAAGATAATTATGCACTTCCTAATATGGATCACCTATTATAGATGGTGGCAGGTGTGGAAATGATGTCTATGCTTGATGACTTCTTGGGCTACAATCAATTCAAAATGAAAAAGACAGATCAACATAAAACCACTTTCACCACCCCGTGGGGAATTTCGTATATCACAGAATGACCTTCAAACTCATCAATGTTGGCGCTACTTTCCAACGAGGTATGGAGCTCTCTTTTGCATATTTAAATGACTTGACAGTGTTTTTAAGGAAGAGAAAGGATCATATAGTAGATTTGAGGAAAGTACTACAACGATGCTAAGAACATGGGATTTCCTTAAATCCTAAAAAATCAATCTTTTGCATGATTGAAGGAAAACTACTTGGTCACATAGTATCTTAGGAAGGTATAAGAATTGGCCCAGAATGAGTCAAAGCTATACAAAGATTGAGTCTACCTGCAAATAATACTAGAGTCAAATCTTTCTTCAGTCAAGTAAAATTTCTCAAGAGATTTGTTCCAGACTTTTTTGAGATCACCAAATGTGTTGTGAATATGATGAAAGGAAATTCAACTTTCAAATGGAGTGATCCCAAAAAAAAAGCTTTCAAAGATATTAAAAAAGCTATAGCTACCACTCATGTTTTGTGCCACCCATATTATAAGAAGGATTTCATGATCTACTATTGCACTTCCAAACATACATTTTTAGCCATCCTTATGTAGGAAAATAATGAAGGGGTCCAAGCTCCTATCACATTGATGCGCATACCCCTAAAGATCATGAGTTGAGGTATTCTCAAGTAGAAAAGCATGCCTTCGTTGTGGTAAATGCCCTAAAGAATTTTAGATTTTATGTCTTGCATTCTTATTCTATAGTGTATGTTCCTAATATAGTAGTGAAAATCATATTGACCCAAAAAGATGTGGGATGTAACAATAGAGGGACATGGATAGCAAAAACTCAAAAATATGACATAGAGATCAAGCCACAAAGTTGGTAAG
This sequence comes from Cupressus sempervirens, assembly GCA_028749045.1. Classification (NCBI taxonomy): domain Eukaryota; kingdom Viridiplantae; phylum Streptophyta; class Pinopsida; order Cupressales; family Cupressaceae; genus Cupressus; species Cupressus sempervirens. The sequence goes on from CM053793.1 coordinate 365,383,001, forward strand.
GAGGAATGCATTGTGCAAAGATATGGAAAAAAATAAAGTGGATAAAGAGCCTGAGGAAAATTAGTTAGTCTTGATAATGAGTCTACAAGATCCATGGTTTGAAAATATCACATACTTCTTAACTTATGGAGAATGTCTCGAAGGGCTAATAATGAAACAATTGAGATATTTGAAGCTGAAGGAAACCGCATATGTTATCTAGGAGGATAAATTATACAAAAATTCCATAGATGGAACCTTCATTAGATGTATAGATAAGAAAAAACAAGAGAGGTTGTTGAAGACATTCCATGATGAAGCCTGTGGTGGATACTTCTCTTATTCAACCATTGCTTTCAAGATACTTAGGTAATGTTACTATTGGTCTAGAATGTTCAAAGATACCTACCATTACCTATACAAATACGAGAAGTGCAACATGTTCATAGGTAGACCTCAATTGGTGGCATTACCTCTTAGGCCAATAGTAATTGACGATCCATTTCAATAGTGGGGTCTTGATTTCATAGGTCCTATAAGCCTTGCATCCAATGCTGGTCATACTTACATAATCACCACTAGAGATACTTTTTAGGTAGTGTGCAAGTTTATCAAAGAGAACATCATGGTAAGATTTTGGGGGCCTACAAAAATAGTGATGGATAATGCAACTTATTTTTCCTCAAGAAATTACTAAATTTTGTTTCAAATATGGCATAATAATTAGTCAATTGTCTAATAATTTTCTATAAGGAATGGTCAAGCCAAATCTAATGAAAAAAATTTGATCAACATTGTGAAGAAGCTTGTCTCAAATAACCACAAAAATTGGCACAAGAAAATTCATGAAGCATTCTATGCTGACAGAGTGACTCTGAAGAGGGCAATTGGCATTTCTCCTGTTTGACTTGTTTATGGAGTTGAGGCAAGCCTCCCCTTACCATAATAATTGGCTAATATCAAGTTGAGATTGGTAAAAGAAGATGACATTTACAAAGACAACCTTGAGAAATGGATCCTATACCTAGGAAAACTTGAGGAAGAAAGAGAGAAAATATTTGTAGATGAAGGTAAAGAACTTGTTTGATAAGAAAACTAGGCCCCAAAAATTCATGGTAGGAGATATGGTGTTGATATGGGATAAGAGAAGAGCAACTAAAGGTATGCATGGAGATTTTGAAACACTCTGAAAGGGTTCATTGACCATTCATCAAGTATTCAAGAGAAACTCTTTCAAGTTGGCATATCTAGACAGTGAAGTACTTCGCTTGACCTATAATGGTCAAGGTTTGAAGTTATAACTAGTTTCTAATTGAAAATAGGTAAGCCTTATATTGTATTATAATTACGTTTAGTTCCTATTTTTGTTTCCCTAGATAGTTTCCTTTTCTTTCTTCTCCTTTCCTTCTTTTCATTTTTTTTTGTTTGGTTGTGTTTCTGCCTTTTGTTTATATCTTTTGTGAAACCAAAGATATAGGATTCCTTGCTCAGACATGGAAATGTTTGAGTCCCGAGAAAAAGCTAGCTGTTGCCCCCACTCTTGTTCTCCATATGTTAAAACAAAAGAACCTTACCAATTTTAAAGTAGTATTCTTTTGATTATCTTATGATGAGTCTAGGTCTAGCTTTCCTTAAGCTAGGAGATCTTTATTAGGTTTCCCTCATCTACCTTCACTTTTGGTGAACCAGGTGGGTTATCCTGAATTCATGTCTCTTAATGGGTAAGTTTAGTACCTAATCTAATAAAGATCATATTTCACTCATTCACAACATAATTCATTTCTTTGAGGATGAATTTCAAATTCCCAGCCTTCATATTGCAACTCCTACATGAATTTCCAATCTACCTTCCCCTTAGCGGGTTTTAGCCCATGAAGGTAGATTTTCTAATAAAAAATAGAAGAGGTAGCATAAACTTTTAAAAATGCTCAATCTGATTAATAATGGTGAATACTGGCCTAGTCAAAGGTGGTGAGAATGAAGGTCAAAATTAAATTAGCGATGTGAATATATTGGAACATCCACGTCACATGTTGAAAATTCAATTGCCTTAGAAATGGATAGATAACTGTCAAATGAAGATTAGATTGCATGATCATGACTCACTTCCATCTTCAAGAAATTTAAGTTGCAATAGTACGAGAGACAATGATAGATTAAATCAAACAATTATCACATGATTGGAAATAATTAAACCTAATCTAAGGTTAATGTTGCAAAGCAAAGAAAGTTATGCATAACATTTATCGCATATTCACTGGTGATTAAAGGTAACCCAGAGTTATCATTGTGAAGTAGTGAAAACCAAAGATCGCACCATCATAAGCAGTTTAAGTTAATCACAAGTTAAGGCATTCACAACTTCATAGGGTTAGACCATGAGTTAAGATTTCAAGTTGCGAAGCTATGAAAGGAACCATGCAATCAAACTTTAACTAGTCACAACATCACACAAGGTTAATGCTAATCCTTGGTTTGGGAAAGGAAGTAACGAAGTAATGTAATTGCATCATCACAGGGTTAAAGTTAACCTAAGATTTTGAGTTGCGATATGGTGAAAGCGATAATGGTTATCAAACAATAATCACAACATTGCATGCAGTTAGCTAAATAGTCATATTAAGTTGCGAAGTGGAAAAAGTATATAAATCACATTGTCACACCATGTTAATGTTGAACCTCAAGGAAGGATGTGAAGTTGCAAGAGACATCAACGGTTAAGTCAAACAATCATCGCAACATCATAGGAGATAAAGGTGTTAATTGATTAACAATTGTGAAGCCATGAATGTCAAAGATCACATGATTGTAACCGAGTTTGAGTCTAAAGGAATTCAAGAAGTGAAAGTGTGAAAGGCAATAATAGTTAAGGAAATAAGCTTTCACATTGTCACATGGTTAAGCCATATGAAGAGGTTCAAGGGTACATAAAAGTTAGTATAACTAGTAATCACAGATGCTAATGTAGTTAAAGGATTTTAAGTGGTGAGGCTACAAAAAGTAACCTAGGGCATTCAAATATTAAACAATTGATTATTCACAAGTGGTTAAAGGAAATCTAGAGTTAAGGTTATGAAAGAGAGACGATATGTATTTGCATGTTTGTAGGTGGTTAAACGCAACCTTTAGTCAACATAGCGAAGCAGTGGGAGTCAATTGTCACATCATCACATCGAGTAAAGGTATTGTAGGTATGTTAGTTGTGAATAAGCAACAAGGGAAAAATAAAGAGGATTATTATGTTTTAATCATGATCGTTGATTCAAAATCGATGATGAGGATTAAAACCTACATTGATCATTGAGATATTAAATACAAGTTTTGGTATCAAGATGACTGTTACAAATCAAAGAGGAATATGAACCATTTTGAAGGTTTCTAATCATTTATGCTTTCTTTCTTTGATACATTGAATTTTAATCAATGACTGTGGGATTTCTGAATGGTTCAAGTGCATGAAATATAATAATGAATTGTAATGGCCAAGTATCTAAAGGCCTATAAATGTAACTTTCATAGTTAATGCAAAGGTTGACAAATTTTGGTGTGAAATACTCTTTGTTGTAGAGATAGGAATAGGAGTGTTTGATACCATTGATTTATTGTTCCATGCATATATTGGTCTGTGTATTTATTTCAAGTTAGATTAGAAATATGAAAACAAATAGAGTTTTCTTTTTCTTTTCCATTCAATGAATTAACAAGTAATCAAAGAATTACTAAAGTTAAAAGAAATACTTTTATTCTGATGTGCAAATTAGAGTCTTTCATCTTAGCTTAATATCATTTCACCCTGCATTTCATTCATATTACAAGTTTTTACAATTGCATTATCAATTACGTAGTTTCATAAGATGTATGAATTTTTAGAATTGATCTCATCCCAAGAATAATCCATTTCCTAAGTTAGTTTTTCCTAGACCTAACTTGGTTTACCTCTTCTATTCTCTGGTCAAGAACATACCATATTAGAATTATAAATAAACAAATTCTTTGAAAATTATAGGCAAGGGAGCTATACATATAATTCAAAGGGAAATTAGTTATCAGAAAAACATTTTCCCAATTGTTGTATTCAATTGTTCTTTATACATTTGTGCACTTTGAGAGTTATTATAGAAAGAACAATATATTTACCAACAATATTAACTATAATAATTGGACTAAAGTGTTGGAAATGATTGAAATGATCATAAGAAAAATATATGGAACTGGTAAAGAATGTCCTCAATCATTGTTTTGTCATTGATGTCAAACTTGCTACTTGCAAGGATGACAATTGCTTTAGTGATCCAAATACTATCAATTAGTTGATTGTCAAGGTGGAGGCAATCAATAAGATGTAACTAGAACACCTAGAGAAAGGTTGAAGTTATGATGTTGTAATGAAGTACAAAGATCAGTTAAGCCATTGATGAAAAAGTGTATTGGATGACATACTAAAAGATACAGAGAATAGGCACACTGAAACATATCAAAGATCTAAGGTTTTAGCTAAGTCTTTTGTAAAGCAAGTTCAAGTGCTGAGCAGAATCAAGTGCTGAGCAAGTTCAAGTGCCGAGCAGAATCAAGTGTCGAGCAAGTTCAAGTGCCGACCAGAATCAAGTGCCGAGCAAAATCAAGTGCCGAGCAAAACCAAGTGCCAAGCAGAATCTAGTGCCAAGCAGAATCAAGTGCCGAGCAGAACCAAGTGCTGAGCAGGTATAGGTGCCAAGCACTAGTAACTCAATAATGCCGAGTTGCTGCATTATTTTGGAAATCGAAGATTCGTCAGATCTAAGCCGGCAAAGTTGTTATCTAGAAATTTGTGAATTAAAAGGAAGATAAGAATGATGAGTTGGTGGCATACAACACCATGTAGAACATTTTTAAGATACAACTGGCAGAGAATGAGATATGGGGTAGATACATTATATCCTACCTAATCCATTTTGAAACTCTAAGATTGGAAAGGGAGAATTGAGCGGCAAAAGGAAAATCAGACTTCTATCTAAGAAGACATAAGTTAATGATAAAAAAAAGAAGAGGGGGGGGGGATAGTGAGAGAGAGAGCCGTGGTCAAGCATAAAAGCATGAAATGCTGAAGAATGTGCTAAGGAGAAGATAACATAAGAACTCTGTTTGGATAGACGACCACAAGGATGATTGCATTGGCAAAATGAGTAAGAAGACTCAAGGAGACAAAGCTTGAGAGGGAGACAAGCAGTCAGAGCTGAAGTGATTGAAGCCAAGCATAAGGATTGAACTGAAAGAGTGATCTGAAATCTGCAAAGTATGTTGTAAGTTATGTCAAATCAAAAGACCATTATCATTACTTTCTACCAATTGTAACAGTAAGATAAATCCTATGAACTTAGGTTGGTTTAACAACCATTAGATAAATCCTTTAATAGGGTGACATTCCAAGTGAATGTTCTAAAAGACCTTTAACCAGGCCCATTCCTAACAGTTTGGTGAAATCCTCTAATAAGGTCACATTTAACAATGTGTTGTAAGCCTTTAACAGGGCAGGCTTTTAACAGGGCATCACTTCAGAAGAGTGAGAATCAAGTAGCATGTTACTGGTGGTTTTTCCCAAATTGGGTTTCCACGTAAATCATTGTGTCATGTGTTGATCTTGAATTTTTTTATCTTTGCATGTTGATTTACAGTAATTTGCTTATATGACTGATTTAAGTTTGAACAGATGAAAAGGTATTATTAGGGCATTTGGACCTTGAATAACTGATTCACACCCCCCCACCCCCCCTCAGTTATTCTAAAAGAATTATAACAATTGGTATCAGAGCCTGACTGCTGATTCAGTTTAAAGAGACTACTAGCAGAAAAGATCAAAATGCCAAAGAGAGAAGTTCCCAAGCTCAACAAAGACAACTTTGTTGCATGGCAAAGTTTGATGAAGCTACATCTTGGATCCATAGGCGATTATGCCCAAAATTCAATTGTCACTGAACATGTAGATCCAACAGGTGCTCCTATTGCTAAAGACATGAAAAACAAGCAAGAACACAACTAGACAATGCTAAAAATTTGCTCTGCACTCAGCTATGCTGAATTTGATGATATCAAAGGATGTGACACTGCATTCAAAATGTGGAAAGCCCTATTAGACATCTATGGAGGAGATCAGAATGTACAAAGAGCAAAAAGAGAAAGTCTCAGAGGAAAATTTGATGACATGAAAATGGAAGAAAAGGAGAATGTTGCTCAGTATGGTGCAAGAATAAAGGAAGTGGTAAGTGCAATAAGATGCTTGAATGGTCAACTAGATGAAGATACTATTAATAGTAAGTTCTTAAAAACCTTGCTCCCTATCTATGCTATTAGAGTATCAGCAATACAAGAGCTAAGATGTATACCAGGAAATAATCTAAGCTTTGAAGGTATAATAGGTAGACTCACTGCATTTGAGTTATCTAACTTTGACAACTACAAACCTGAAAATGTTGAATATGCTTTTAAAGCCAAGTTATCACTGAAAGATGCCGAACATGTGAAATCAAGAGAAGGAAGAAAAATGAAGTATGTATCTAGTGACAATAGCACTGATGAGGAAGATGTGGAACAATTGGAAGCATTGCTCGCTAGAAGATTTCATAGGGGCAAAGGAAAATTCAAAGGTAAGATGCCTATCATTTGTTTCAATTGCAATGAAGTAGGTCATATTGCTGCAAGATGTCCACAGAAAAAGGATTCCAAGGAAGGCAACAAATACAAGAACAGAAGAGATGATGACAAGAGAGATTACAAAGAAAAAGGTAAGAAGTGTTATATTGTTGAAGAAAATTCTGATGAAAATGATGATGAAGTTGTTTATGTAGCCATGAAGGACCAATCTGATGAAGAAGAAGCCGCAGCACTGGTGACATGTATAAACAAGAATGACAGATGGATCATAGACAGTGGATGCTCACATCACATGACAGGAGACAAAAGTAAGTTTGTTAACTTTACTCAGTATGATGGAAACAATGTTAGATTTGGTAATGATGCTCCATGTCAAATCAGAGGAAAAGGTTCCATTAAGCTCACAGAACAAATTTCATGTGACAATGCATACTATGTTGAAGGATTAAACTACAATTTACTGAGTGTCTCACAATTAGGAAATATAGGTTGCAAAGTGGAATTTGAAAACAAAACTGCAAAAATCTATGACAATGATGGTAAACTGATAGGAGAAGGAGATCAAACAAAGAGTAATTTGTGTTACCTTGATATGGATGATGTTTCTTGTCTACTTGCAAAATTTGATGATGAATGGTTATGGCATAGAAGATTATGTCATGTCAACTTTGACAATCTAGTCAAAATCAGTAAAATGAAGAAAGTCAGAGGTCTACCAAAATTGAAGAAGCCTGATAATATCATGTGTAAACAATGTCAGCTAGGAAAGATGACAAAGTCAAGTTTCAAAAGCAAAAACTATACATCTAAAGAGATACTTGAGTTAGTTCACACTGACTTATGTGGTCCAATGGAAATACAAAGCTATAGAGGAGATCAATACATAATGTTATTTGTTGATGACTATTCCAGGATGATGACTGTTATGTTCTTAAAACAAAAATTTGATGCTTTTCAAATGTTTAAGTGGTATGTGGCTAGAGTTGAAAAGGAAACTGGAAAAAGGTTGAAATGCCTAAGATCAGATAGAGGTGGTGAATTTACATCAAATGAATTCGAGATATTCTGTAATGACAATGGAATCAAAAGACAAACGTCAGCTCCTAGAACTCCCCCACAGAATGGAATTGCTGAAAGAAGAAACAGATTTGTAATTGACTGTGCCAGAACATTAATGATGGAAAAGAATGTTTCTCTAAAATACTGGAGAGAAGCTGTAAGCATAGCTGTTCACACACTGAATCGAGTACAAGTCAAGAAAGGTACAAATACAACACCTTTTGAATTATGGTATGGTTACTCACCAAATGTAAAACATTTCAAAGTGTTTGGTTGCAAATTTTTTATCCTTAAAGATGTTAGAAATGGAAAATTTGATGCAAAAAGTGATGAAGGTATATTTCTTGGTTACTCCACTAGAAGTAAGGCATATAAGTGTTTGAATATCAACACTAACAAAATTGTGGAAAGTGCAAATGTAAATTTTGATGAGCACACAGAAGTCTAAGTTGAAATACCAAAGAAAATGGAAGAATACAGAACATTTGTATATTCTTATGAAGGAATGACTGCTAATGAGGATGATGTCAATCAAATTGAAAATCAACAACAAGTGTCAATTTCAGCTGATTCACAACCAGTGAATGCTGAGTTGCATTCAGAAGCTGAGTTATAGAATGAAGAAAATGCACAATCTGATTCTGAAGATAGCATACATGATGAAGAACAACTTGACAATGAAGAGCATAGTGATCCTGAATTCGAGAGATCAAACATGGAAACAAAAATAGAGCCAAGATTATCCAAATATGTAAAAAGACATCACCCTGCTAAATAGATAATTGGTGACAAAGATGCAAGACCAATGACAAGGAACAGACTAAGACATGAACCATGTCTGATTAGCCAATCTGAACCCAAGATAGTACATGGTGCATTACAAGATGATGACTGGTATAAAGCTATGGAAGAAGAAATTGATCAAATAAGAAAAAATAAAACCTACAGTTTGGTTCCCAGACCAAATGACAAGAATGTGATTGGCACCAAATGGGTATTAAAAAAAAAACTAGATGAGAATGGTGAGATTACCAGAAACAAAGCCAGATTAGTATGCAAGGGTTATGATCAAGAAGAAGGAATAGACTATGGAGAAACATTCGCTCCTGTTGCTAGAATGGAAGGAGTAAGAACTTTACTTGCATATGCTGCCTACAAAGATTTTAAAGTCTATCAGATGGATGTAAAATTTCCCTTCTTAAATGGTATACTAGAAGAAGAAGTCTACATTGAACAACCAAAAGGATTTGTTGATGAAAATAATAGGGATATGGTGTGTAAGTTACATAAAGCACTCTATGGTTTAAAACAAGCACCTAGAGCATGGTATGAGAGACTTCACAAGTATCTAGTGCAAATTGGATTTGAAAGAACTGATGATAACATCAACATATACATCAAAGCAGAAGAAGGTAAAGACATTATTGTATCTAAAATTTTTGTGGATGACATAGTGTTTGGAGGTAAGGAAGTACTTTGCAAAGGCTTTGCTAACAAAATGAAACATGAATTTGAGATGTCTATGTTTGGAGAAATCAAATTTTTTGTTGGATTGCAAGTACATCAACTCAAACATGGAATATTTATTACACAATCAAAATACATCAAATAAATTCTTAAAACATTTGGATTGGAGGAATCCAAACCAGTCAGCACACCAATGGCAACAGGAAATAAGCTATCCAAAAATGATGAGTCAACTAAAGTCAATCAAACAATGTACAGATCCATGATTGGAAAACTACAATATGTTGTACATAGTAGACCAGACATAGCATTAGCAGTTGGAATAGTGGCTAGGTTCTCTGCTAATCCTAAAGAAAATCATCTTGTAGCAGTAAAAAGAATAATGAGATATCTTAAAGGGACTGATGACTTTGGTCTATACTACAAAAACAATGGAAAATTTGAACTCAATGCATATACAGATGCAGACTGGGGAGGAAACATTGATGACAGAAAAAGCACACGTGGAGGTGCATTATTTTTAGGCAAAAGGTTGGTTACCTAGACTAGCAAGAAACAAACATGTATATCCCAGTCCACTGTAGAATCAGAATATGTGGTAGCTGCAGTCAATTGTACAAACATTGTATGGTTCACACATCTATTGAATGGAATGAAAGAAGAAGTAACAAAATTGGTGATATTGTATTGTGATAATACAAGTGCTATAAACATATCCAAAAATCCAGTGATGCATGCAAAAACCAAGCATATTGCAATCAAGTATCATTATGTCAGAGAATTGGTAGAAGACAAACAAGTGAAGTTCGAATACATTCACACAAAGGAACAAACTGCAGATATCTTCACCAAACCATTGCCCAAGGATGCCTATGAATATCTTAGAGGCAAGTTGGAGGTTATACCCCTAAGTCAAGCAGTTTAAGGCGACAAGGAAGCTGCTTTGCATCAACAGGAATAAATCATTGGAATATTAACAGGTTGATGCAAAGGATGATAGCAGGAATAGAAACTCCAAATCAGTCACAAGCATGGTGACAGAGGGAGAAAAACAAGAAGAAGCCAAAGCTTATATTTTGCATGATAAAGATGCTACATTTTTGGCATTTATGTCAAAGATGGAGAAATATGCCGAAAATTGATCAATGCAAAGAAAGAGGGAGATATATATGAAAGAGGGAGATATATGAGATCAGTAGTGAAAATGCAGCAAGCTAACGTATACAATCTTGGTAATAACTGAATTGATTACTTGATCAATTTGGTTTTCCATCAATGCCAAAGAGGGAGATTGTTGGAAATGATTGAAATGATCATAAGAAAAATATATGGAACTGGTAAAGAATGTCCTCAATCATTGTTTTGTCATTGATGTCAAACTTGCTACTTGCAGGGATGACAATTGCTTTAGTGATCCAAATACTATCAATTAGTTGATTGTCAAGGTCGAGGCAATCAATAAGATGTAACTAGAACACCTAGAGAAAGGTTGAAGTTATGATGTTGTAATGAAGTACAAAGATCAGTTAAGCCATTGATGAAATAGTGTATTGGATGACATACTAAAAGATACAGAGAATGGACACACTGAAACATATCAAAGATCTAAGGTTTTAGCTAAGTCTTTTGTAAAACAAGTTCAAGTGCCGAGTAGAATCAAGTGCCGAGCAAGTTCAAGTGTCGAGCAGAATCAAGTGCCGAGCAAGTTCAAGTGCCGAGCAGAATCAAGTGCCGAGCAGAACCAAGTGTTGAGTAGGTATAGGTGCTGGGTAACATAGAGATGCCGAGCACCAGTAACTCAATAATGCCGAGTTGCTGCATTATTTTGGAAATCGAAGATTCATCAGATCTAAGCCGACAAATTTGTTATCTATAAATCTGTGAATTAAAAGGAAGATAAGAATGATGAGTTGGTGGCACAGAACACCATGCAGAATGTTTTTAAGATACAACTGGTAGAGAATAAGATATGGGGTAGATACATTGTATTCTACCTAATCCATTTTGAAACCCTAAGATTGGAAAGGGAGAATTGAGTGGCAAAAGGCAAATCAAACTTCTATATAAGAAGACATAAGTTAATAATAAAAAAAAATGGGGGGGATAGTGAGAGAGAGAGAGCCGTGGTCAAGCATAAAAGCATGAAATGTTGAAGAATGTGCTAAGGAGAAGATAACATAGGAACTCTGTTTGGATAGACGACCACAAGGATGATTGCATTGACAGAATGAGTAAGAAGACTCAAGGAGACGAAGCTTGAGAGGGAGACAAGCAGTCAGAGCTGAAGTGATTGAAGCCAAGCATAATGATTGAACTGAAAGAGTGATCTGAAATCTGTAAAGTATGTTGTAAGTTATGTCAGATCAAAAGACCATTGTCGTTACTTTCTAGCAATTTTAACAGTAAGATAAATCCTTTGAACTTAGGTTGGTTTAATAGCCATTAGATAAATCCTTTAACAGGGTGACATTCCAAATGAATGTTCTAAAAGACCTTTAACTAGGCCCATTCCTAGCAGTTTGGTGAAATCCTCTAACAAGGTCACATTTAACAATGTGTTGTAAGCCTTTAATAGGGCATCACTTCAGAAGAGTGAGAATCAAGTAGCATGTTACTGGTGGTTTTTCCCAAATTGGGTTTCCACGTAAATCATTGTGTCATGTGTTGATCTTGAATGTTTTATCTTTGCATGTTGATTTACATTAATTTGCTTATATGACTGATTTAAGTTTGAACAGATGAAAAGGTATTATTAGGGCATTTGGACCTTGAATAATTGATTCACCCCCCCCCCCCCCCCCCCCTCTCAATTATTCTAAAAGAATTCTAACATAAAGCACTTAAGATCGATATCTACAAATCCTAAAAATAATCCTAGAGTATTACCTATAAGTTTAAGTGTTTCCCTAATAGTTAGCTCTATTAAGAGATTTGATAAAATTAATGCACAATCTACTTTGAAATATCTCATTTTCTTTGGATCAAAAAAGGGGTCCAAGTCCAAAACTTTGAATCTATAGCCATGGAAAATTAGGGTTTCCCCTTTAAGAAGACTATTTTTAAAATCTAAATTTTCACAACCTATGTAAAGAAAACTATTTTTATAATTGCTATGTATTGAAGTTGAAGAAAGCTCAATCCCATAGCTGCCAAGAACTACCTGCATAGAAACACCTGTCATAGAAAGAGAGAAGCAAAAGCTATGTAGGCTAGAATTAGTAGATCCATAGATGAGACATTCTTGATGTGCAAAAGGAGAAATTTCTATTATCAAAAGTAAATCAATGTTATAATTACAAAGAGAGATCATCCTTATAAAGGATATCAGGATCCTAATAGGTAACTAACCTAGGTTGCATAGTAATAATTAATAAAAGAATTAAGTATTATATGCCCAAAGTTTAGCTTAAGTAAACTAAAGGTAATAAGTGACTTAATAATTAAATCAATATGATTTAAATAATTAATATGTAAAAAAAATTATTACTCCAACACCCCCCCACCACTTAAGATAAACTTCTGGGAGTAGCTAAAAACCTAGAAACTACTACTGAAAGTAAATTTGGGTCTCGACAAAAAATCCTAATGAGGTACCCAAGCACATCCAAATCTTTGAAAAGAGTATAAATAGAGAAACTGACATGGGAAAACCCCTACTCCAAAAAGAAATGGAAAACATGTTGAAAGAAACTAGTGAAGGACTAAAGAAGCCTCCAAACAAGGGAATGTCCCAGATGATAGGAAAAAAAGATGATCATGAAGAACACCACTAAAGGATGTAGAAGCTGTAAAGATCTATCAAAAGTAACAACTGATCTGAAAAAATTCCACAGAAATAGAACCTGACCAGGTAGAGAAGACTATAATCTACATCAAATGAAGAGGTGCACAAAGTCAAACAACTAAACTCGAAGATACATTTGGCATGAAACTTCAAAGTCTAAAGAGATGATCAATCAAACATGGAAGATTGCATTCAAAGTAGGAACAAAAAAAGAGTGTCTATTTGGTAAATGACCCATCTCACTAAAATGCATAGGTCCCCAACCACTACATCCTCCTAGTACATAGGAAAAAATAATAAATACATAGCTCACTCTATCGAACCAAGTGATCATGAGAAACAACATAAGAACCCCTTAATGAAAACAAGGGTGAGGGGACAGACAACTAGAAAAGTGGGCCAAACGAACTGCATGTCAAGTAACAATGATCAAGATGCACAAAAGAGTACATATGTGTGTACTGAGGTGATCAATCTTAGACACATCATGAGGCTAATGTCATAGAAGAGACAATCATTGGACAAGGGAAGATGGAAAACAAAGGGAAAACATCAACCTCCAATGAGACTTTAATCAGAGTAGTGCATGTACAATAAGACATAATATATGGTTAATTCCAAGAATACAATGGTTAGTACGAGTGTCCTCTGATGACACTACTCAAATCAAAAGGTAAAACAACTAAAATGAAAAATATAGATGGAATATGACACTTTATCTTAGTGCATTTACAAGAATGCATACAAATGATGTCTAAATAGACTAGAAGAGACATAAGGCTGATAAAATAGATAGTAAAACCCATGAAAAATAATCTAAAGAAATGAAAATGATTGTCAGACCTAAAATAACCAAGATATTCACTAGAATTCAAAAAAAGAAAAAAATGGGTAGAATGTGCTTGGGGAGGAATCTGGAAAAATTACTAATATCAATGGAAAGAGATCTGAAAGACCTTTCAAATGATATAAAAATTTCCCAAATCAGAGATTAGATGCTCAAGATATGTCTCTCAAAGTGCAAAATAGAACCCCTAACTTTGATAGAAAAAACAACCATAAAAAGAAATCAAAACTAAAAAATTATCTACACCATTGTGACGGGCTTGGAACTAGCTTTCTGGTGATATTTCAATTGCAAAAAATGGAGTTCATATGCCTAAGATGTGAGAAAATATTTCAAGATAGGTCTAAATAGAGCCTAAAGGGGTGGCATGAGTGTTGATAAAATGTTGACATCAGTAAGCAATGATCATAAATTTGATGGTCAAACGACTGTTGAGGCAAAAGAATGCCTAAAAAGTGACCCCTACTGGAAAAATAATTCATTGGCTGAAAACAAGTGCTAGATCAAAGAGCCGGCACTTGAAGAAAAATTTGGTGGCCAAAAATATCCCATGTGTTTTTAAAGAAAAATCACCAAATCACAATGAATGTCAATAAATGCTTGGTCAAAATATGGGAAATATTCCATTTAAAAATCCCTCAAAATACCAAGCATAAAACCACAAATAACTATCATGAATGTTGAAAAATAACTCTAACTATCCCATAAATGTAACGACATGTGGTGGATTGGACAAAGTGTTAGAGAGAATATGCTAATATTTCTACCTAAAATCATGTGGCATCCAAGGTACTATGACAGTGTTAGCACAATGGATCCACTAAAAAGAAATGGCCACCACAAAATGACTTAACAAAGGAAATCTGCCAAAAAATATTCCATACTACCAAAAACTATAGTAAAAGATAGTTGATGATTAAGTGGGAAAGCTAGAAACAAGTTAGAGCAGAGGAGGTTTTGACCATAAACAAAATGCATGGTCTGGGGAGAAAATGCGGTAGACCCAAATATTAAACACCCAAGATAGAGTGCTAATCACATGCCCAATCAGTTTAGGCAGTGGGACCATTATCTAATTGAAATGGAATCACAAGTCACAAAGAAATGAGGGGTTGCACAAGGTGCCAAAATAATGGTAATGGTTGAAAAAACCCCTGCCAATGCATGAGAACCCATTGAACCAAGTTGATACCATTGATGAAGAGTACATGCATGGGAGATTGTGCCCCTTCCATTATTCAAAAATCAAAGATGTCAAAAGTCTAATGTGCTGATAGTGCTCCAATAACCATGCATTGACATTAAAAAATACCCAAAGTTCAAAAAAAGTAGCACCAAATACAAGCAAGGTGGTGCTTGACAGGTACAAAGTTTCTTAATTGGTGGGCAATGCTAACAGTGCATGTTGGTTGGAAATGCTGATAGTGCATGTTGGTTGGCAATGCTGATGAAAGACTTTCAATGAGCACCAAAAATAGAAAAAACTAGACTAGTCATAAATTCACAGACTGGCCCCTTCCAAAAATGCATCCCAATCAAATCAGTTCAAATTTGGGAAGCATGTGTATACAAATCAAATCACCTCCCAAACAAAACCATTGTCTACACAATCATTGAAAAATCTGGCCACATCACGATCATGTCAATAATCTACCATAGAAATGGAAAACAACCTAAGAGAAGAAAATCCATTGAGAAATGGCTTATTGTTGACATAAGGAAACAAACTGCCATCAAGCCCAACCCGCATAGGTACATGGGCCATAGGTTGATAGTACATGACACATAATCTCAAAATCGTTGGTGCCCAAAAAATTCACACAAACACAAAAAATATTTTTGTATTATTCCAAAAAAATTGTTCATTGATAAAATATTTTGAAAAGAAAAATCAAAATATTAATGCCTCGATTTTTGTGCCTAGGTCAGAATGACATTGGTGGAATTTTTTCGCCTCATATTTTAACAACATTCAAACTGGATGCATTTTATATGGAAATGGGAGTTTTTGAATTCTCTAAGGTAAACGGTGATGTCTGTTTGTGCTCAAAGTGCTCCGAAAAATAGGTCCCCTAGATCCAATACAAAATCCTTTGAAAGCCACAAATCTAAAAACTGATGCCAAATCTCTCACAAACACAAGATGGGCATGAAGATCTAAATCTTTTATACCATGTTGAAGTTGATGAAAGCTCAACCCCACAATTCCCAAGAATCACTTGCATGCAAACACCCATCATAGAAAGAGAGAAGCAAAACCTATGGAGGCTGGAATTCTGAGATCCACAGATGAGACATTCTTGATGAGCAAAAATAGAAATTTCTATTATCAAAAGTGAATCAAAGCTATTATGAAAAAGAGAGATCATCCTTATAAAGGAGATCAAAACCCTAATAGGTAACTAACCTAGGTTGCATAATAATAATTAATAAAAGAATTAATTATTATATGCCTAAAGTTTATCTTAAGTAAACTAGAGATAATAAGTGACTTAATAATTAAATCAATATGATTTAATTAATACGTAAATTTTTTTATTACTCTAAACTAAGTTTATGTAATTTCCTACAAGCTTTCTAATCCATTCGACTATAACATATATATCCATACCTGCGCTTGTCCATTGAGCAAAAACTCTAAATTTTTGGCATTGGCATTGGATGTATTCTATTGAATAACCTAACAAATTCAAAACAAGGAAATCATCTACCTCGTCCCTAGGTTTGGTACTCAAAGATTTTTCCATATATGAAGTCAGAGGTTGTATTGTTGTCAACTTCTTGGGGGTTTGGTGTTCACTTCAGAGAATTGAGAATGAATTTGAGTTAATCTTGCCATTTCTTCTACCTGCATTCTTAGGAGGAACCTTTGCATAGGTTTTTAGGTTCCTTCTCCCCCCTGATCTTGATCTTCTAGCATCATATTTGTGTGATTAATAAGATTGAACTATTTTTTATTCTCCCTAATCATCTTTTGTAATAGGTTGAGGGCAAAGGGACTATAGGAAGGGTACTGCATATTGTGACCTCTAAAATATATGGCATCCTCTAAATTATCTATTGAATTCTTCGTGAGGGATGAACATTGATGAATTCACATATTTTTCTCTTAGCACCAAGGGCATCACATATTATCTTCTAGTTTCAAACTAGTTTTTTACCCTAGATGTTTTAATCAATAATATTGTAACTATATATTTAGAGCTTCTATTATTTTTAATTAATATAAATGCTAACTAGATCTCAAAAAAATAAAATAAATTATACTAAAGAAAAGAGTTGAATTTTATAGCACTTGATTGCTGAAGCTTCAAAAAATCTAAAGAGGTCTTTAGTATCTTGTTTGGCTTAATTCATTTGATGTAATTTTAGTGAATTATGTTGATCAGGTGTTTTTGAGAGAATGTGTGTGATACAACATAACCTTCTCTTGTGATATCTTGAGAGCTTTCCTTCCTATTGACTATGAAATTGTTGCAATAAGAGGCTAGATGATCTAGTTGTCCTTGTGGTAGATATCCCTTTGTTGGGTCTTCTATTTCCCCTATACCCTAGTGCTAATCTTCTTTATCATGGAGTAAGTTTTTAAGTAAGGAAATTAGTGCATGGTTCCTTATTTCTAACTGTACACATTTAGATGATGATTCTCTGAGTTATTTCCCCTCTATTTTGATGCCTTAGAAAATATTTATTGATCGCTAACTATTTTGAATCTCCTACACTATGAATTCCTTGTATTGGGAAATTTATGATGTTTCATATATTATTGAACTCTTAGTCTTTATCAATATTTTCTTGTCTATTTATCTTTTTCACTTATGTCCACAAATTTGCAACATATTTATAGAGAATATATAATCTGATTTGATTTTCATGAGAATTATTGAGAAGTTTTGAAATTATGGTTTACAACAACTACAACTCTTCCTTGACAAATATTTATTCATAACTAATTTTGATACGATGTTTTCACACACATGGATTGTCTCCTAGATCTTTTGCATGTGCTTCACCAACATTCAAATTCAATCTCTATTATTGATGTTCATAGATTTTCCACATGTATTAAACCTTGATGGTGGTCTTCATACAAGTTTATTTCTAATTCTCAAAATCTTAGTTACTATAACAATGATCACATAATTCTTTAAATAGATTCAGGTCGATGACTCCTTGAGCAGATTGCTTTGCACCTTCACTATTGCATACAGATTTCAATCCCTTGGTTTGATGTTGACATATATAGTTGAGATGGTTATTGTTGTATATCATTGAAAATAAATTAAAATGTGTTTATGAAAGGAGGCTATTGCACTTCTTGTTGTACAAGTTATTTTTTTGATTGTTGGGCAGAAAATATTAAAAGCCTATTCGAGTTGATGCCTTTTTTGATGTGGTCTTTAACTTTGGTGGGTGTGTTGATTTTTTTATCTACATGCTATCTAAATTCATAGAGAAGACTTATGAAAATGGTTGTTCCTTTATTATTACTACTGTCAATTTGGTAATTGTTTGACCTAGTTGTGTTTAATAGTTTTAGGTCTAAATTTGGTTGCAATTGTGGTTTCCAAGGTGTTGATGTCTATTCCTTGCAAATTAGTTTTTCTTTGATGTTAAATTGAGTATTCCTATATTGCTTCTTTCTTTTGCATTCAATCATTGTTGATGGTAATTAACCTCTGTATTATATTGATATCTCTGACATATATTACTTTTTGCTTGCATAAAATGGCATGAATATGTTGATCTTAGATTGGTTTTGACAAGTGAGTGTCAACACACTTAATTTATTTACTAAGGTAATTCCAAAAAAGTAGTATATTGCAAGAACAACATGCATATATTAAACCATGTCGAGTCATAGTAAGTGCTAAGCCACTCATGTGCTGAGTCACTCAAGTGCCAAGAAAATAGTGTATGTTGAGTGATTTAGGAGCTAAGTAAATAGTGGACACCGAGCGTTACAAGTGTTTAGTCACAGTATAAAGATTAGTGCATGTCGAGAATTAGAGGCTTTAGATGTCGAGTGAAACAATTTTGACATATTTTTTTGTAAAGTCACAAACAACTATGTAAACTATTTTTGAGCCGACTTAAAGATGAATTTTGATATTTTGGAGGTAAGGACTAAGCTCTAGTTGGGTTCCTTATGCAATTACATGCAACCAATTAGAAAATGAGAAGGTTTAAGTAGAAAAATGGATGAATCTCAACTGTAGATTCATACCTAACCCTAAGTCACTAAAGTCTTCTTAAGGAGGACAAACCCAAAAATTTCTATGAATGTTAAAGGAGCAAAGAAAATAGTTTGCATGAACAAATAGAGCAGTCATGGTGGCTTAGAATTTATGAAGTGAGATTACATTGCAAAATTGTTAAAGCAAAATAGAGGAAAGAAAAGGATACAACAAAGAGACATCTGATCAAGAAGGATCGAAAAGAAATCAGTTTAGAGGTGATCTATTATCAAGCAAGCAAGTGCTAACCATAGGATCAATGCTAAGACATTTTAATAGGTGATTTCAGTCAAAATCTCTTAATAGAGTAATCCTAATAGGTTGTATGAAATTCTCTAATAGGATGCTTACTTAATTATAAGTTAAAGTCCTTTAACCAAGCACACTTCTAATAGGGTGTTGAAACCCTTTAACAAGGTGAGACTTAATAGTCTTTGTACGCCTTTAACATGGCCGACCTATCATAGGGTAGATCATATTTCATGATCAAAATATTGTAACCTTCATTGGATACACTTTGTTACTATAGTAGTGAAGATTTATGGGTGTCATCCCCACCCTAGATTTACCTTCTCATTGGAGGGTTTCTGGGTAATCATATCTAGTGTCATATGTGTGTGATTGCTTATATGTTTACATGTTTTAGATGTACATTCTTTGCATGGTATTTCAATTTATTTGTTAAGGCCTTTCCTATTGTAATTCCAACAATTGATATCAGAGCCTTGTTCTCTAAAAGAGAAGATTTGTAGCTTTGAGGAAAGATCTTAAAATGGAAGTCTACAAGTTGGGAAAGATTATTGAGAATTGAGGAATTGAGATACAACTCATTCTACATCAACTGGATGAAGCACGCGAAGAACTAGAGAAGTCTTTGAAGAGAAGGAAAGAAATTTCTATTGCAAAGAATGACACACAATAAAAAGAGATTGACACTACCAAGCTATTTGCTAATGGTGACTCCAAGGAATTTGATGTAGTAGTTGCAGATCTGATGGAAAAGAATAGAACCCAAGCTAAGAAAATAAAAAATCTCAAGTTAGAGCAAGAATGACAAGCCATACTGCTATGTGAGGTGACTAAACAAAAGAAGAAAGCTATGGAAGACAAAGCAATGATTGAAGAAGAGAAAATAATTCTTCGCAATAGACTAGAAGACAAGTCAACAGAGCTAACCAAGATTTCCAACATGCAATTAGATACTCTAAGTCAAATGATGAATGTCAACTATGAACTGAATGTCAAGGACATTGAGATAACTACATTGAAGTTATAGAATGAACAATTGCAGAGTGACCTAAAGAGGGAAAAGGAATTCGCTGAAAGTTTCAACAAGTCAAATGAAGCCATCAAATACTTTGAGCAATTATTGAGATCCCCTAGATCTAATAGTGATACATCTGGACTGGGATTCACAAGTATCGAAGAAGGAGAATCATCCAAAAGTGTAGAAGAAAGGAACAACAAAGGTAAGTGTTGTCACTTAGGTTTGTACCCTTGTCTAGAGCCTATGCATGAGGACAACCTAGTGAAACATGGAAACAACCTCCAAGCTGTGGGACTTGAACTGTGAGGTTGAGTCCCTGGAGAAGGCCAGCTTCCTCTTACTATCAGGGTGCACCTAACTACTCTTGGAAAGGAAAAGGGAGAAGGGGAGCATGAAACAAATCTACCTAGCCTAATCTAAAGAGGCGATCACCAAAATAGAGTGTTCAAATCAATCTTTTCCCATATATGCACTATTAAACCAGAATGAAACTAAGGATATACACATCCAGACTTGCTTTAATCAAATAACCACATGCAGATCAAGATGATCAAGATGAATGACACGAGGAAAGAGAGATTCACTTATATACCATTCACAAGCCAACAGAGATACAGTCATGCAGATTATAGACTTTCACAAAACAATGGAAAAGGCAAAGAGTTCTTACACTTTCATACCAATAGCTGAAGGAGATAAAATAGAGAATCATACAGTTCAGAGGCACAGTAATTTTTCCAAACCTAATTGTCATAATTGTGGTAAGAAAGGACATACTACTAATGTGTGCATGAGCAAGACTGTAAATCACAATGTAAAGCCTAAGAACATGGTTCACTGCCACAAGTGCAACAAGCAAGGTCATTAGGCACATGAATGTAGAACCAAGACCATGCACACACAAATATTTGAAGGATATTGTTATAACTATCATAAGTATTGACATAGAGCTTTTGAATGTAGATCCAAACCCATGTGGTCATCAAATAGGAAAACAAAGGTAAGGAACAATAACAACTCTTATAATTGGGATTATCATACAAGGTATAGTTGTCATTGCTGTCAAGAATATGGACATGTTCTTGAGAATTTTATTAGGACACACTTCAGTGGTAACTACCAAAGATGGTTGAGTCAAACCACATGTTTTAACTATTTAAAGATTAGTCACATAAGTAGATATTGTCGCACAAGGTCAAAAGCACCAAGTTATGAATTTGATAAAGGAAAAGGCAAGGTAGATGTTGAACACATCAGAGATGGGATGAATAAGACATGGAAAAAGAAAGATGATTGCAGTACATCAAATCGAGAAGGTATCACTTCACCCAATGGGTTAGGTGATCCCACTTCATTAAACTAGGCCATCAAGAGGTGCGTAGGATTAATATTCAAATGTTATATCATACACCAATTCCAAAGGATTTAGTACTAAAAAGATTACTTTAGCATGAATAAAGATTAAGATGTTAATAAGAATCCAAGATAAATCTTTAAGTTTTTCATGTTATTGCCAAACATGAAAAGTTTCCTATGTGTCGAGTGGAATGCCAGAAGATGCCGAGCTAACAAACTAGCTAGTTAATACCGAGCTTGTAGTGGTTGCCAAGTGATGGAAATGTCAATAGTTGTCGAGTGAGCTTGAAATTGGTTTACGTCAAGCTTACAGTTGTGTAAGCACTCAACATTTTATTGTAGGGTTTTCAAAGGGTATTTGATTAATTTTTAGCTCATTTCACATCATTTTTAATTTGAGAAAGATTGAGTAGAGCAGAAGACAATCTAGAAATTCATTCCAAGCAGTTGCAAAAGATCTATGTAGTGATTCTACACTAGTTCATCAGATTTCATAAGGTATTTATCAAGAGCCAAGCTATGTAGTTTTTATTTTCAAAAACCCTAGTTTTGCACAATGGCATCAAGTTCAAAAAATGTAGAAGGAAAGGAAGCTTTAAACATTTAGTTAGTGAGTAATTAAGTAAAACAACCCATTTTTAAAGCTATTTCTGATATTGCTTATGAGCAAGACCCTTTTGGTGCATTGTTGATGATTCCACCGAATGTTTTAATGATACAAGATGTAGGGAAATGCTATAACTGTAAGATTGGTAGCATTGGGGATATGGAGATTAGGGAAGCATATGGAAAACTTTGTGATAACAGTGTACTGAAGGATGAACTCAAAATCATAGAGAAGAAGGGATTAGCACGAGCCCTAGATTTTCCAAATGTGATTAAGATAGAGTGGATTAGGATAGTGCTTAGCTAAATATATGATGGTTCACTATGGCTGGATAATGGACCTATCAAGGGGTAAAAGCACAAACTTGTGTCACCTTTGATAAAGAAATGTGATATTAGAATGTGATAGTATAACATTAATGACAAAAAAAAAGGTATTTATGTTTAAAATATGAAGATAATGTAAACTGATGAAATGTGTAGAATTGGATGAGTTTTATGCCTATAATTTTTATAATTTTTTAAAGTAAGAATTTATTCATTTGATTTTATTTTGAAGTCCCTTTTTTAACTGTAAAAAATATAGAGTGTAGTTCCCATCAAACAAGTATATGCAAATCATCTTTTTTTGTTTTGATTTGAAAATATCTTATAGATGACATGTATAGCTAGTGAACGAAAAAAGAAATACTTATTTTTTATGAATATTTTCTTTGTTATAAGTACTCAAGTTTAACCTTATCAGAATCCAATAGTTTTTTCCTCCCGTCAAAACTTCCGTATCAAATCTATACCTTCTCAAAAAAAAAATTACATATTTGTGAAGAGGATTCTCTCCTCTAGAGATAAATATAATTTTTTTAATTTTTTGATATGATTTACTATTTTTTTTCTTTTTTTGAGGGAGCATCTTCTAAAATGTTGAAATATTGACTTATAATATTTTGAGACTATAACATATTATAACTAATCAAAAAACTCAAAAATTTATATAATGATGATATTGAATCTAAGATCTATCAAAGGGTATTTTTATTTTTTGAAAAAAATTGAGTTTTTGTAGAAAAATGAGATTTGACCAAAACAGGTTTTGGTATCATAAATGGTGACATAGATTTGTGCTTTTAACCCAAGATAACTAAAAGGATAATTCATAAGGTTACTAGTTACCCAACCCTAGATCAACCTAAGACACTGAAAAGTGATGCTAAAGAGGTAATTGAGAAGAATACTGGAGTTGTTTGGAACAAAAGAGGCATGACAATTGACACAATCATTGATCCTTTGATAAACTTTGTTTTAAGGGTTATATCACACATGTTATATCAATCTAGTAGATTGAATAGTGTTCCCTGCATAGCTATGGATGTGGGATATAAAATTGTGAAGAAAGATCATACATATGATCTAGCAGAGCTACAATGACAAAAATTGATGGAGAACCTTGGAGCAATCATAAAGACAAAGAGTGCACAATGCAAATTTGGTTATATATTGATTTGTATATTCTTTTATGTGCAAAAAACCTTTCCAACATTTGAAACAGTTGCATGAAAAACAAATAGATTAGTAGTTGTACAAATTGGTGAATACATTGAGCAGTTGGGAGAGAACTTTGAATATGTGATGACTAGCTACTTTTAAGATTTCAAGCAGTCAATGAAGAAGAGGTTGAGAATACCAGTATTGTAATACCCCAAAATTGGCTCATTGCCATGATCACCAATTTTGGTCTATTCTGATCAACCCTAAAGTCCTATTCCACTAGGTAATTCTTACTCTGATATTTGCTACTTGACTTAATTGTCAACTGTAGAAAACCCTAAATCTGCATTGATCATACCCTTTATTTAATTCCTAAAGTATTGACTCATATTAGTCACATTAAACCTACTGATTAAGATTTAATTTAATTTGAAGTGTTCATACTTTAATTAAATTAAATTATATCCTAAGGCTAATGTAATAAGGAATTAAAATATTTAATTTAATAATTGTGCCCACTTTAATTAATTAAATTAGATTATTCAATTAAATGGAAAAGGCATTTATGAGATCATGTCTCATTTATTAAATTAAATAATATCTTTAAAATCCTCTCTTCAGTTCTAAAATGGAAACTCTAAGTGAACTATCTCTCAAATTGGAATCAATCTAGTTAACTTGCCCTCACACTTATGACAAGTTCAATTAACTACTTATCACACTCAGATCTGAAATAGTTAACTTCACCTACACAAGGAAGTTTCCATCTTAATTGAATCTTCTATCTAATCCGAATCATTCATCAAGGTTGATCCTGGCCGTTGATTCATTCTTGGATTCTATTTAAGGGACTCTCAATTCCTCGTTACAAGAGGTTGAAATTTTATGCTATTGAATTGATGTCAGATTGCATACCCACTTTCATAAGTTTTTATGTGCTTTTTCTTAAGATCTTAGTATCATTTAGATTAAACAATGCATACATGTAGGTTAATTTCTTTTTGTTATTTCTTAGATTAATCCTTGCAGGACATATAGATTAATTTGCATAATCATATAGTTGCATCTAAATCCTTCATTTTAGAACAATCTGGTTTCCTACACCTCAAATATGAGAGCATAAACAGGCAAAATCCTTCTAGATAGAAGGCAACAGGTCAAGTTGAAGGACTCTTCTTGGGTGAACAATCTCATGTTCATTCCAGGATGAATCCACATACAAGAACCGTGTTGAAGTGTGTATGTTAAACAGAGGCCCACAAATTCATGCATACAAGTATCACTAGTAGAGAAATACTATGATGATGTATGTTTTCTTGTGGATTCTGACTACACATTTTTACAAGCTGCTACACCAAGGGTGAGATGGTTGAGACCACTTGGTTATGAAATAAATGTGGATGAGGCCTCTATAGCTATTACTGCTTTACTATTAGAAGAGGTCGATAAAAGTGAAAAGATATTTGGCAATTATGAAATGGTAAAATCTAAATTTACCATGGAATTGAAGACTACCTCTACCATGAAGAAAAAGGAGAAGATAGTGAAGAAGTTGAAAGCTAATTTTGGAGAGGGTGCTGAGGAGGAAGAAGAAGAAGAGGATGAAGAGGAAGAAGAAACCCAAGCAAAAGCACCTCTTGCATTAACTCAGGGTACAGGTGAAGATCAACCAGAAGAGGAGGAGATTGAAATAGCTAAAGGTGTCAAGGGAGAAGATGTTGAGGAAGCACCTACTCTTGTCAAGCCAAAGAAGAGGAAGGCTAAGGTCCAACCAGTGACTAAAGCTAAAAAGGTAGCTAAGCCAAGTCAACCCAAGCCCACTACACCTACTACAAGGGCTAGTACACATGCATGAACTCAAAAGGCTAAGGAAAAGATCAAACCAATAGATCAAGGAGGTCAAGAGTAGAAGATACCAAGAACAAAATATGTTGCACAAGCTGAGTTTGATGAAGAGAAAATAGAGTTAGATGACAATAGCCAATTTAAGGTGGTGAGTCATAATCCTCTTTCAGACTTAGACAATTTATGTGAAAATGTTAGAAATAGTGTAGACTTTTCAGGATTTAGTTATGTTTATTTTGATAATCTTGGTAAAGTGGAGAAAAATCAAGTGGAAGAACCCATATATGCTATGATGGAAAAATTCAAGATAACCCAACTAGAGATTTCCAACTCAATGCCAAAGAGTTTATATGACAGAGTTGAGCAAAAATGGCACTATTATCTAAACTTGGAGAGACAAATTAGAGAAACATCCATAGCCCAAGTGATGCCTGAACTTGCTAAGGCACATATTGCTAAGGTTGTAAAGAAATATGCAGATAGGTTTACACCTAAATACAAAGCCTTTAACATTTTACAAAATAATATTGAGGATGTTGTTAAGAAGTCAACACAAATGTGGAAACTCACTTATGGGTTGATTACAATTAAGGAAGGAGAACAAGCACTCATTGAAGTGAAGGATGATGAAGAAGATGATCATAATGAGACTACTGAGGGAGAAGTAGAAATGAAAATAAAGGACAAGGCAACAACTGAGCCAGAGCAGCCAAAAGAATAGAGTGTGCAGTGCCAGTCCTCAACATGTCACAAGGGAGACTACTGAAATAGTAACTTTTAAGGATGTCTCTAATCTATCAACTTAGAACATCAATCCCCTTACTAAGGAAGATCTTAAGAAGATATTAGATTAGTCTATATAGTAAGTCAAACTTTGTGATAATCCTATATTGGTTAGTGTAGACGAACAACAAAAGACAGTGACTGATACTGCAAGGGAAAAGGTGAATCCACAAGAATCACCTTTTATCATTCCTCCAGTCACTAATGTACAACCTTTGGTCCAAATATTAGAAGATAC
The DNA here is from genome assembly GCA_028749045.1 of Cupressus sempervirens. Taxonomy (NCBI): domain Eukaryota; kingdom Viridiplantae; phylum Streptophyta; class Pinopsida; order Cupressales; family Cupressaceae; genus Cupressus; species Cupressus sempervirens. The sequence goes on from CM053793.1 coordinate 365,409,581, forward strand.
AATTGCCAAGGTTGATACTGTAGAGATGAGCATAGTGGAAACACAAGTTGCTACTATAGAACAATAAGAAATAGGTTAGATAGACTTATTTGCACCTACGACACAAGAACAAGGTGCAAGTCAAGTCATTGTGACAAAATAGGGCAAGCCTGAAGAGATAGAGTTGGCATCTAAGGTAAAGGAGCAAGTTGTTATCTAAGCACTGGTAACCTTACTAGAATCTATCACTCCTTCCACACAAACTCTTTAGAAGTTGAGCATAGATGCAACCCCATTGTAGATAGCAGTACCGAGCTTGAGTTCATCAAAGGTCGAAGAAGTCATATAGTATGGAGATGTGAGCCTTGATGAAGAAATAGTTTTTCCCAAGTATGACTATGATACGATAACCATAGAACAAATGGGCATATTGCAACAAGCCCTAGCAAGGAAGAAGCATCAAGAAATGCTTAAAAGGGAGCATAGGCAGAAGTAGGCACTATAAGATATTAAAGACATCTTTTTAGATGCATTTAGTCTACCAACTCTTGAAGAGACCAAGCCACTAATGGAACAGTTGACAAAAATAGTGGAGAAGGTCAGTAATGAAGACCTAGATACTAAAGCTAAATTACTCAAATGGTTAGAAAAGAAGTTCCAAAACAAAGTGAATCAGAAAATATCACTGACACAAGTTGCATTAGCAACCAAGGTTGAGGATGTGAAGAAGGTACTTGAGAACATATTCTCATTTTACACTAAATTGTGCAATCCCTCACCTTTCACCCAAGAGACCAAAAGTCACATCTTGAACTTGGAAAGCCAAATTACTTCATCAGGTGCCAAACTGCCTATGAATCTAACTCAAAGTGAGAAGCATTTTAGGACATTGTGTAATGCCTCGCCTGGAGATCCTTGGAAGAAGGATGAAATACAAGCCAAAATATTTTTGAATTTTTTTTTAACACAAGTGTAAATGCACGTGATAGTAGCATACATGGATCACAAAGATTGCAACAGAAGATTGAACCACCATCCTGGCAACCAACAAATCTCCAAATGCCACTATTGACCAAAAAAAATTGAAAATGAAAGACGCAAAATTGAATTTGAATCAAACACATCTTGAATTCAAAATGCAATGCCATAGGGTTGAAGAACACTGAAGAGGGTATTTGAATCAACTCCCAAAAAGTTTGGATCAAGCTGAAAAGTGCTCGTTGCCCGCCTGCATAGGTTTTTACAAACCCAGGTGATACTTTAATACAACATTGGAAAGTACCACATGACATTCCTAAAGAAGGAGGGTGACACTTTCAGGGACTGGGCGATACTTCTCTCAAAGGAGTATGATACTTTAAGGGTATCATACGATAGTTCCTACAAGGAGGTATGATACTGAAAAGTATCGTACAATATTTCTCCAAGAGGCATGTGATAGAGTCAGGGGATGCACGATACAATTCCTATGGGCGTGCAATACATTTTTGTGTCGCACCATGGTGATAAAAGGTCACCCAGGAAACTCAAGAAACACTTAAGGGAACACAAAAAGAGAAAAATAGATAATAAAACCTCCACACTAGGGAGTACTGGATCCACATTTCGAGGCAAGAACACTCAAACTAAATAGGGAAATATAGAAAGAACAACATCTAACCATCTAACAGATAAAAGTACAAGTACGAAAAGGGAACATTGTAGCAACTGAAATAACATCACAATGTACAACACAATCAAACTAAGTAGATGGTTCCTCCCAACTGTCAATGGCATCATGAGACCATCATGGGCCCTAGGCATCCCTTGCGCATAACATCCCAAGCCACTGATCAGATTGTCAGTACTGTCGTAATAGGGATGTCACTACTAAAACATGCTATCGCATAAGCATAAGGAAATCTAACATGCTAGTAGTAAAGTAGAAGATAATCCTACAATGTAAATAACATCACCTACCACATGCTAATCATCAGAATAATGAATGCATTAAACTAACATCACCTAAACATGATAAATAACATTCCAATGAATGCATATATTACAAGGAGCATACTCCAAAACCTAAAGTACCAAGTGAACACATCCAGCAACGCTCGCACTAGAACAACAGACCATCTCTATACACTGGTCCCTAGTAGTGGTGAAGGTAGCTACACCTCCCAACCACGTGGCACCTGTAGGTCCACCCCCACTACTCTGATGGAGATAAGGATCCAACCACAAACACGCAAAATAACATCCATGGCTAACACTCATGTTAAGCAATATGATGAAATGCATAAAAAATAGGTCTTGATCAGACATCTCAATGGCTACTAAGTAGGGGCTGACATCATGGAGAGTCGCTTGGCATCCAAAAGCCTAATCTAGTACAGGTAGTTACTCTTCTCAATAGAAGACACACAACCTAGGGTAGCAACTCTTCATGACGGAAGGTGCACAACCCACACATTTTATTATCTTGTATTTATTACCACCCAATGTTTTAATTTAGTTATCACTTGTATAAAACTTCCCCTGCCAATTGAGAAATAGTCACCAAGTTGCAGGATAGAAGCCCCTCCATATGCTACCCTACCCTACCCTATCCATGCTCATCGAAGGATGAGTGCCCACAGGCATGCAAACTCCCCAACCCAACCCTAATGATCATAACTTCTGGAAATACCACAAAAGATCGAGCCTTGCAGGTCACCCGACAAATGTACTCATGTGTGGCACACCACCATCACGAGATCAACACAAGGACTAGATGAGAACACGAACATAAAATCAATCAACCAAAAACATAATCGGGATGACAGATGCTACACGCATCCTAATGCAACATAAAGTGGAAAAGTGGTATGATGGATATCCAAATGGATCATCCAAGTCCATGACCCACATTGTGCCAAGAAAACCTGAGAAAATAGGGTGACATGCAAAACAAGGAAAAAAAACCAAATTTTGGAAAAATTCAAAATTAAAACCCATTTGGCCTTTGGGTGCAAAAACCCTACAAATCCAAAAATAATTGAAATCGGATATCATATGCAAAAATGACTAGCATAACGGCTCAAAAACCCAAACCCCCATTTCAAAAATAGGGAAAATGTTCATACCCAACCAACCAGGGAAAACCAACAAACATAAATGGAGGGGAACACTAGTTTTCTACCTCCTAACATACTGCTACAAGAAACAGAAATACAAACTTAATGAAAACAATAAAACAAGAAAGCCCTAGCTGACAGAAAAAGGGGCAGAAACAATAACTCGCACAATAAAATAAATCACCCCTCGAATCTGTTGAAAGCGACGGCAAGCACAAACTCCTCAAGCCAGATCCAATGAGATTTACTTCGAAAAGAATCCACAGTCACAACTCCCAGAATGAACAAAACAAAAATCCTTCAAAAGAGGATTTCTAAAAAAGCTCTCAAATTTCTATTTTTTAAAAGTGAGAAGTGCATAATGAATTCACTTTTCCAATACTTATTCAATTTTTTTGAGTAAATAGTCAATTATGGAAAAATAGCCAGCTGGAGTAGTTAAACTTTGAATCGACCCAAACGAAAAAAGGTTATAATCCACAACGAAAATTCACCTAAGGAAAAGTTGCCAGAAATTAAATTCGAAAAGATTTAAAACCCAAAAACCCAAAATCACAGAAAATCACTTAACATTTTCACGATAATGTGAACTTCTAAATGCATAGACACCCTCACTGGTCTAGTCACATAATGTAGATTAGTTTGGATTTACTAATCACCTAAAGGTTTTAATTTAAAACAACTAAATAAGGATACATCGACCATATAGGGGTGACATTGGCAAAATATGAACAAATGGATCACTATCTCCATGTGTGATTGCCAGGGATATGAATTCTTGCACACTAAAATACACAATCAAGTGCAATTACATATAATATCACAACCGAAGCAACATGTATCAAAATACCTATTTAATCCATTTACATTACTCATGTTCACAGAAAGTGTAAAGATACAAGAATGAAGTAAATAACCATAGCCTAAAATTTATCTCATAACATAACCAACAAATATGTCCAAATAAACCATATAACCAGATATCATCCTAGATCTACTGTCATCTCAAAATAGCATCAACATGCAAATATGATAAACTGAACAACATAGCAGTAATGCATCTATGGTACTGAGTCAAAGTATAACATCCGATCCTCAGATCATCATAAGGTACAAAATAAGAGTATCAAGTATCTCACGAATCAAAATAGACAACAAGGTACATGTTGCAAACACGAGAGGCACTACACATTTCTTCAAACCCAGAGTTAGTTAGCTATACTAACAATAAATGAGGCCAACATAAGGGCCAAACTGACTAGCATCTAGGAAACTCTCACCCCCCATATGGAAATTTTGCACAAGGAACTAGGCTATGTTGAAGTCCTAATGAAGAAAGACCCAAATCTTTCTACACTAGATGGCCTAGTTCACCTTGCTACCGAGCTAGCAATCCAAATCACGTCATTGGATGTAGCATGTGAGAAATGGGATGCAGATCTCAAGATGATATTGGATGTCCATAAATATTTTATGGACAAAAACACTATAAGTGTATAGCCCATTGACATGAGTGTCAAAAGAGGGGAGAATAAGATAAAGATAGAGAAATATTTTGGGGGAGAATAAGAATTTTGGAGAGATATAAGGAGAATGAGAAATTGGAGAGTAAGCAAAGGGGGAGAAAGAAGTAAGACAAAGGATAGTGTAAAGATATAACAAGCTAAGGGAAGAACAAGCATACTCAACATGAAGTCAAAGAGTATCAGATTTACTTAGTAGGAGTACTAGATTTTGGATATAGAATAGACATATCAACTTAGGGGGAGCTATCAAATTTGAGGTATACAAGTTATTACAAAATTTTGATATTTTGAAGCTTTGTATATAAGCCAAGTTATAGATATGTTATGCTTGTAAGGATAAGGATGTTAATGCATACTCAAGTGTTTTTGACACTCATGTCAAAGGGGAAGATTGTTGATCTCAGATTGGTTTTGGCAAGTGAGTGTCAATGCACTTAAGTTATTTACTAAGTTCATGCCAAACAAGTAGTATATGCCAAGCACAACATGTTAAAGTTAAACCATGCCGAGTCATAGTGAGTGCTGAGCCACTCATGTGCTGAGTCACTCAAGTGCCAAGCAGATAGTGTATGCCAAGTGATTAAGGAGTCGAGTGGATAGTGGATGCTGAGTGTTATGAGTGCCAAGTCATAGTATAAAGATTAGTGCATATCAAGCATCATAGACTTTAGATGCCAAGTGAAACAATTTTGACATATTTGTTTGTAAAGGCACAAACAACTATGTAAACCATTTTTGAGAAAACTTAAAGATGAATTTGATATTTTGGAGATAAGGATGAATCTCTAGTTGGATTCCCTATGTAAATACATGCAACCAATCAGAAAATGGGAAAGTTTAAGAAACAAAATGGATGAATCTCAATCGTAGATTCATACCTAACCCTAAGTTGCTAAAGTCCTCTTAAGGAGGACAAACCCAAAACTTTCTATGAATGTTGAAGGAGTGAAGAGAATAGTTTGCATGAACAAATAGAGCATTCATGGTGGTTTAGAAGTTATGAAGTGAGATTACATTGCATAATCAGTTAGAGAAAAACAAAGGAAAGAAAAGTATACAACAATGAGACATCTGATCAAGAAGGATCGAAAAGACATCAGTTTAGAGGTGATCTGTTATCAAGAAAGCAAGTGCTAACTATAGGATCAATGCTAAGACATTTTAATAGGTGATTTTAGTCAAAATATCTCAATAGAGTAGTTCTAACAAGTTGTATGAAATCCTCTAATAGGATGCTTACTTAATTGTAAGTTAAAGTTTTTTAACTAGCCACACTTCTAATAGGGTGTTGAAATCCTCTAACAAAGTGAGATCTAACAGTCTTTGTAAGCCTTTAACAAGGTAGACCTTTCACAAGGTAGATCATGTTTCATGATCAAAACATTGTAACCTTCATTACATATACTTTATTACTGTAGTAGTGAAGATTTGTGGGTGACATCCCCACCCTAGTTTTACCTTCTCATTGGAGGGTTTTTGGATAATCATATATGGTTTCATATGTGTGTGATTGCTTATATGTTTACATGTTTTAGATGTACATGCTTTGCATGTTATTTTAGTTTATTGGTTAAGGCATGAGATGGATGTGTGGTGAAAGTTTTATGGGTCCAACTTTAAACTATTGATTCAATCCGCCCCCCCCCCCCCCCCCCCCCCCCCCTTGAGAAGTTTACCTTTCCTATTGTAATTCCAACAGAATGGATTCAATGTTCAAACCTCGATCTACCCAAAAATTAAAATTTGAATCTGTTTTGACTTACTTTGGAATATTATTCATTGTAGTTCACTTATTTTTTCAAAATGTCTTCACTTACTTTCTACCTAATTGACTTATTCATACTAGAGTTAAGCTCATTAGAAATTTTCATTTATTTTGTCTTATGTATGGAGACTCCACACATGTTCATCATCCCCTCAGGAGTCATTATTATGTTGGGGGAGTCATCTAAATCATCTCCTCTTTCATTAATATTATGAATTTCTTAGAGAAACATCTCCATTAGGGGTATCATGGTTTCATGTCTTTAACCTTAGGGTGAGAGGGAATAACTTCTAGCTTATCCTCAAATAAGGGATTTGATAAGGAAATATTATAATTGCTAGGAATGACATCTCTCTCACAAGAAGATTTATCATATTCAACATAATAAACTTATGGGTCGCTACCTTTTGAGGGTATATTAATCATTTTTTTAGTTTTTGCCACTCGGGTAGCATTATCCCCACAATGGTTTCCTGCAATATTAGAATATGAATTGGGAGTTATATTAAAAGATTTATTGTTATATTTTTTCAACAAAGGGAATTCCTTTCTGTTATGTCCAATTATTTTACCATGAAAATATGCATTCAAATCACCAAGGGTGATATATGCCAATATAAAACCTCATGTTCAAAATTTCATTGAAATTTTCTTGGAATTTCAATTCTAAATTTCAAAACAATCAAAAGCCTAGCATTAAAATAAGGGAGGGTAACCTAGACTCCTTAACTTAGAGCACATTACAAATAGTTTTTAGTGTGGAAAAAAGGAAAAGAGTTCCATGGGCACTCTTTTAATTTCCACCCAATTTGGTGCAGACCTAGAAATCACTTGCTCCATGTCCCACATTGGAAACCATTAGAAGTACTAAAAAAAAAATCGACCCACATTCTAGAAGCACTTTATCAAGACTCTTTATTGCATACAATAATTTTTGAAAACCACAATAAATAGTTCTTTATTCATCATTCTTAAAAAATTAACATAAATAGCAAGTTTTTATCTCCAAATTTTTTTAATCCATTCATTAAAAAAATTCCTATATGGGAGAGCATTAAGATTTATACATTAAAAAAAACTCAACCTATTTCATTCAATTTTAGTGATTTTGAACTATACCATTTAAAATTGGAAGTACATAAATTTAAGGAAGGTTTAGCACCTATTTAATGTAAGATCATCAATCTCCTTGCACCTTTCCTTCTTTCTTCCATTTTCTATCCTTTCTCCTAGGTGAAATCAAGGTATATCCTAATAGCTCTTATTCTCATGGCATAAAGCTCGAGGTAGAATATATCCACCTAGGTCCTCCCTTTCCTACATCCAATCATTCAAAATCTACTTTCTACACCAAAATGGCTATATCTTGAACTTTGTACTTGATTTTTGGGATCCAAGACCTATTTTGGGATTTTGATGGATTTTAGAGGTTCTAGACTTTGATTGATAGACATGCAATACATCCTTGATGAGCTAATCAGAGATGAGGCATGTCCTTATTTGGGCCCTATCTTGGGTCCTCTAATTAGGTCCCATGTTTGGATAGCTTTGGGGTGTTAATTCCTATGCAGGTCATCCTACAAGAGCCAGTCGATTCTAAGCCCTTTATAAACCCCTCCATTCATTCCATGTCTCACCTGATATCATATCAAGCATTCACAAGTTCAAGAAATCATGCTCAAGCTCTAATGTTTTCAAGCTTTCAAGTCTTCAAGCATCCTTCAAGAAATTCCTTCATTGAAGATCAAGGGTTCAAGCATTCAATCGATTGAGGGAGCCATCTTCAAGATATGCTTCAATCCATTCAAGGTTCTTTGTTACATCTTCTACATTCATTCATCTTCATCTTCTTGATCTAAATCAATTGGTAAAGTGAGTACATTGCATTTGATCCAAGAGATCCTACTATTGTAAGGCGAATTCATACATTTACTTTACATTTATTCAATTTTAATTATTTCAATTCAAGGTCAATTCCTAATTTTGGGTTTGACCAAGGAAAATCCCTCATCAACAATTAAAACTGCTATTTTTATTGTACGTTGTAGATATCCAAGTGACAAAGAGGTTGCAAATTTGAGTACCCTTTTCAACTTCCTACAAAACCACAATTAGAATCAATGTTGTACTCATTCTTGTAGGGTCAAATTGGTGACCCTTGATGTGCAATAGTGGTCGTGTCACCCTTGATCATCCAGTTTGACCTTGACAGATCCTCAAATGTTTTTTAGGTTTTTTCTTGTCAAACATTTTTAGGCCTACATTTGACAAATTTTCATCTATTTTGATCAATCCAACAAGCATAAAATGAGGTTTTTAAGGTGTATCTTTTTTCTTCATCGTCTTTTCAGTATATCTACTTATTTTAGTTACATATCTAGCCCTAGCTTATTATACCATCTCTAAAAGTGTTTTCAATGATTTGGTTATATTTTGCCTAAACTTCCCTAGACCTAGTTTGCATTAGTGCTTCTTTCTCATTTAGTTAGCACTAATATTTCTATATCTAGATATTTAGGATTGGGATTGAAAGGATCCATCTTCTTGAGTTCTCTATCTATTATGCTTGTAAGGTTATGTGATGAACTTAGGCTTTTTATATCCTTTATTCACATTTTCAACCCTACATGAAGATATCATCATTAGGAGTGGTGCTAGAGTAGAGGAAGGGATATAACCATCTTGTCTTCCTTTGGGGTCTCCACCTTGGATGATGTCTCCATTTTTTAGTCCATGTCTATCAATCCCTAATATTCTCTCTAATTATATTCTACCAAATTCCAAGACTCCTCCATTGAAAACTGTGGTTAGTGGACACTCGGTCCTTTTTTTAAAGAAAAGAATCACTATGCATGTTTGTTTCTACTTTATAACCTTGACAACATATTCACTTCTCACACTTTTAATTTGGTTGTAGTTTTCGTCCTTGTCTCTCATAAAGACATTAATATTCTCCATTAACTCCTACAATGAATTAGCGAGTTTCAATAGACAAGGGATGAATCTAAATGGATTGGTGGTACACAATTAAAAAACCATAAATAATAAACAAAAAACCAAGAAAAAACCACAAAGATAGCATGAATAATAAAGATAGACACCAAGCAAGCACCAATGTGGCCAAGAGTACAAAGGAAGCACAGATGAAAATTTAGGTGTAGAATTTGAAGATTAATGTATCACCTCCCAAAATACACCAATAATCTCTTCATCAATTCTCCTCTTCCAAAATATGCAATTCAAATTAATTTTTTAATTGTCGAACTGTAATTATCTTTAGCTTTTATGGGATTTGCTAAATGCAATTGTGACAAATTGTAAGATGTTTTTTAATTTTCAAAATATCAAAAGCATGGAAAAGAGAAAAATAAGTGAAATTTTGGATAAGATAAGGAGATCTTTCAAAAGGAAGATAGGATCATAAGTTGAAAGATGAAAGATTATAATTTTTTATAGTTTATGCCTAAATGGTTTTGGAAAGCATTTGTATTTATTTGTTTGATCTCTTGTCTATATATTTAGTACTTTTGTTGAAGGACAAACATGCAATTTACAAATTGTTGAAGAAGCAAAAGGTTGGAGCTTTGGGCGTGGAACTTTTTTTCTTGAATTTTTGTATGCAAATTCTAGAGTTATGGTTTTCAATTATTTTTCATCCATGAATAAATTTTAGTAATCTATTTATTTGGATACAATAATTATTAGCATTTTAAGAAAGAGCCTACAATACAAGGGTAAATTGTGAGCCTCTTATCTAGGAGGCCATGGGTTCAACTCCACTTGAACTTAACACATAATAATAATTAATCTCAACAGATAATAATAAATAATCTAGGCTTCAACCCATTACCTATCAAAAAATAATAATAATTATTAGCATTTTTTTTTATTGTATGTGTTATCCCAATTTTAACATTGTACAAGTGGTGTATATGTAAACACATTAGACAATGATGTTGGTAGATGAATGAAATTTCCAATATGATTGGAAGGATTAGAAAAGTTAAGAGATTGAAAACAACATTTTATAGACACGATATTATCATTAACAATATGAGAAATTCCACACAACACTTCTACACCATGTTTATTATTCAGAACCATTTTTCTTAATCTTTCAATCTAGGGGATTACCTCACTATTCAAGTATACTTGACCTTTCCATTTTTCAAGCTTGTCAAATTTATTGATACATTTTGCCAATTGGTTAGGATATACTCCTATTAAGGGGTCATTGTCACCATGAGAAGTTTTATAAGTTTGGTTCTCCATAATGTTAGGTATCTCACGTGCAGGCATGGGATTCATTTAAATTCCTATTAAATATGGTTGTTGACCTAGACTCTTTACTCCTCATATTTAAACTTAGTGAATCCATAAGCCTATAGTTTATTCTCACAATAATATTAGATGCATGACTAAAGGTCATAAAATTCATGCACAAATATAGATATAGAAGAAATGTCTAAACAATAAAATTACTTAATAAATTTATTAATTAACCATTACATTAATGAAATAGGATAGAAGATTTAAATTAATGAAATACAAACACATTATATTCATAAGAAGTAATAGATTTGTAAGATGCATTGGGTTCACCAAAACGTAAGGTGATAGAAAATAGTGTTCACTACCTTATAAATGTAGGTTATGAATCTTAGGCCTATTTATTCTTCTATATTGAGAGTAATACAATATAATTGGCTCAAGATATTAGACACCAAAATATTAAATAGTCCCTCATAAGGAGTTGAAAATGATATTGCAATTATGTAGAATGAATATCAAAGCCAAAGATAAAGATGAAAAAAAACGGGTTTTTTTTTTTTGATGAATAGTCCTTTTCAATTAATAAAATTTACTAAGATTACAATTCACAAAAAAGGGCCAGGGGATACAGGATCACCCCGCGAATGAGTTCAATCGGCCGAAGCCGGAGCAAATAACATGGCCGCAGCCAACAACTATAAACTATTCATAAAAAAAAATATTTAGAACAACCTCATGCTACCAAGGTAGTACCAGAAGAGGGAGGAGGATCATCTTTATCAGGAAATCCCCACGCATCAGTGGGATTGTGAGGCAGACTAGGAACAGTCCAGCCGTCAGCAACATCCGCAGGATCTGGGGTAGTTGCAGTCTTCGCATCCTTCTTGTTTGGCTGCAGAGGAGAAATTGCCAAGGCTAGCCGGGGAAACTTGCTAGAGTGCGCCCGTCCAGAGGGAGGAGCCGAAGACCAGCCAGAAGCCCGCCCAAGGGGGGAGCCGGGGACCAGCCATAACCACCACGTGGTGGGGAAGCGGAGTGGCGCCTCCAACCGTCATGACCACTGATGGGAGAGCGATGGCGGAGACCCTGGGAGCACGGTGTGTGTGAATGGCGGCTAGAGGACTGGCGTCTGGAATGGCGACCGCGGGATGAGGAAGCATCAGCTGAGGCATTCAGAGGCACTTTGGTAATGGTACAAGGAGCATTGCTCCAGTGGTTTAACAATTCTTGTAAGTGGGCAACCTCCAATGCAACTTTATTAGCTTGCACCTGTATCTGCATAATGACATTGTTACAAATGCATGCCTTAGTGTACATTGCAATGTTAACATCCAAAAAACTATGAGTGAATAAAATTGCATTCCTATCTTTCCATAGAGAAAACAAAATTTCCATCCTGAAGGTATGCCAAATCTGGGAAAACTTCCAAGGAAATCTAGGGGAATCACCCAGAAGGATCATGCGCCATGAAAAAGGTTTGGGCCTGAAAGGCTTGAAAAAATCATGGATCCAGTGCCAATAATTTTGAGCATGTTTGCAAAACCAAAAAATATGCAAAAAGGACTCAGGTTGGCCATAGAAGGGGCATCTGGGGTCGGGAACCCCAATGTGCTTGAGCCGAGGCCCCAGGGGAAGACCTTGGAAAGCAAGGCACCAAGCAAAGTGAGCAATCTTAGGTTCTGTAATGGCACTCCAAATGGTGTTGAACCGTTTTCTCCATTGAGAAAGCGAAGAATGCAAATGCCACCATTGATTAAGCATGTCTACCATCGGAAGGTGGGGCGAAAGCCATCTATATCCCATATTGGGCTTATAATTGGTAAATGGAGTGGCAGGAGACCACTTCTAATCATACCACCACGGTCGAACGGACTGAATCCCCACTTTATGAAGTAAGTGCACAGGGATGGAAGACAACAGAAGCTCATAAGTTTGACGATCAGCACGAACAAGGCGGTATTGAACTTGCATATCCTCCCAAGACCTGAAATTCATGGTGACTCTTGAAAAAATATCCTTAGTAGTGCAAATGCCACATTTATAGAAACGCAGAGCACTGGCACCTTGAGTCTTGGCAAGAGGAATACCCTAGAAGGCAAACAGGGGAGACCACCAAATGTTCTGCTGATTTAAGGACAACCCATTGCGAAACTCATTACCAGCCCAATGAAGCCAAGGTTTAACAACTTCCCAGGCTTTTTAGATGCTCTTTATAACGAAGGAGCCCTGTATGACCACTGGTTCTCGCATAGTGAGAAGGGTCTGAAAACCAATTCCCTTCCAGGCCGGTCTGTTAGCAGGGAAGCATGAAGAGATGCAATGTCTGACAAGAATTTTTTAGGCTTCATCTCCAGAAATAGCTCTGATAATCCATTTAGCACAGAGGGCAAGGCCCTGCTTCTGAGTGGAAAGCAGGCCGAGACCCCCAGATTCCCTCGGGAGACAACAGAAATCCCAAGCAACTCTGTGAAAACCATGATGGTCAGAACCAGAGGCCCAAAGAAAATCTCTGAGCAAACGTTCTAATTTGAGGTATGAAGCTTTGGAGGGAGCCCAACAAGAAGAATAGAAAACATGGGTGGCTGCCAAAATCTTAGAACAAATCTAGAATTTACCAGCAAGAGAAAATGGCTTAGTGATCCAATAATCAAGCTTTTTGGTAATCTTTGTAAGCACAACATTCCAAAGTTCCTTAGGGGAAGCTTGGAAAGCAAAGGGAATGCCAAGAAAGCAAAAAATTTCTCCATGAGTAACCCATTTCCATTGAAATTGGCTGAGCCAAGGTGGAGCTGGCAAAAAAGACTGTCAGTAACAGAGCGTTTTATGCCATTGAATGGCAGAGCCAGAGGCTTGACAAAAAGTGTCAAGACAATCTAATGCATTTTTGATGTTTTCTTCATCTTCAAGAAGAGTGAGAAAAGAATCATAAGCAAAATGACCATTGACTAACTAGGAGGAAGAATCAGGCAAGGAAATGCCACAGACCAGCCCAGAAGACACAGAGTGAGCAAGTAAATAACCAAAGCCTTCGGCAGCAAGGACATAAAGCGCAGGAGCTAACAGACAACCTTGTCTGATGGAACAAAAAAGTCCAAAAGCTTCAGATTGCAAATTATTGATGGTGATGCAAGCATTAGCGTCACCAAAGAGCATCTCCACGGACTAAAGGAAATTGGGACCAAAACCTAGAGCCTGAAGCATAGCCAAAATGAAAGGCCATTCAATGCGATCATAAGCTTTAGCAAAATCTATCTTTAAAAAGATAGCCTGCTGCTTGGACTTACGGGCCCATTCCATACCTTCCCAGACATCAATGATGTTGTCAAGAATATACCTAGATTTGATGAAGCCAGTTTGTTCAGGCCGCACAATTAGAGGAAGCATATGGCAAATTTTGAGAGAGAGCGCCTTAGCAATGATCTTATAAGACACATTGAGGAGGGTGATGGGCCTCCAGTTGCAGATGTGCTCAGGATCACCAGCTTTAGGTATGAATTTAATATTGCCTTTATTTATGATCGCTCTTAAGCTTTTAGAATGGTATGCTTCAAGATAGACTTTGTGCAGATCAGGACCAATTTTCTCCCAAAGATGTTTGTAAAATTCACAGGGAAATCCATCACACCCAGGGGATTTATCATCCGCCATGGAGTAAGCTTCCTCTTTAAGGTCTTGGAGGGAAAGAAGTTGCTCACAGAAAGCGCGTTGCTCAACCGCGAGGCGGTTTGGAGTAACAGAAATACACTTTCTGAGAGCCTCCTCTTGGGCAACCGAATGGCCCTGCGAAGCAAAAACGTTCTCACAGTGAAGAACAAAAGCTTGCAGGATGTCTAGCAGATTGGAAAGAACATCAGTTCCCTGTTTTATCTTTTTAATCCCAATATTGGTATGACAGGCTCGGAGAGCCTGGAAGAACTCCTTCAAGGCTTTGTTGCCAACCTCCAACTAGTGGAGACGGGCTTTGATTTGAGCTCCTCGGGCAGCATAGTTATCTGCAATTTGTTTTTCATGGTGAAGCTTGGTAAGCTGAAGTTGCAGATCCACATATAAAAGGGTTGAAGGTGAGTGCTTCAGAGGCTTTTTTGAGGGCAAGGGTGTTGGCTTCATAAGATCATTTTCTGAAAATTGCCAGCTGACGCCTGTAGATGTGCAAAAAATGAGCCGTTCTGGTAATGGCATCATTCCACCATTGAATCCAACCTCGATGGGAATGTGGATGTGGTTCCAAATTCCAGACACGTTGTATGTGGGAGATAGTGGAGGCATGCAATAACACAGATGTGTTGAGGAAGAATTGAGACTTAACCACTTTGGGGACAGCTGTTTGCCAAGAAATGCCAAAATAAATGGGATAGTGGTCTGACAACGTCACATCTGTTAGGGGAATGACAGGTAGATCATGATCTTCAAAAAAATAAAAAAATTATTGCACCGAGATCATAACACGATCAAGACGTTTCAATATGCGGTCAGGACCGGCTCGAAAATTGGACCAAGTGTGCCAAGCCCCATTATCATGATGGCGGCTAGTATTGGGATCAAAGAGGCCCAATTTATGACGCATGTAAAACTAGGCTTCTCTTTCCCCAGCTGTCTAACGGAAAGGCAGAATGCCATCTTTGTCAGAGGCCACTTCAACCATATTGAAGTCCCCACACAGGACCCAAGTAGCTGGCATCAGGTTGTCAGCAAGCCAAACCTACATTTGCGCCCTTTCCACAACATCATTGGAGGCATAAACATTAATGACTCCAAAAGAATGATTGTTGATGGAAAGCAAAAGCCAAATAATACGATGTGTGGGGTCAGAACCGTGCAAAATAATAGCAGAATGAAGGCGAGGTGATAGGAGAGTAACTACACCACCTCGGCCAACTTCATGTTGAGAAGAAAACATGATGCTATCCTGCCAAATGACGCGGCATGCAACAGAAAGCATGAAACCAAAAATCTTAACTTCTTGCAGGCAAAGAAAATCTAAATTCCCAAGTCTATGACGGGTATTTCAGACATAGAATTTTATGGGGAGGTCTGTAAGACCTCGAACATTCCAAGAGAGGAAGTTCATGAAAACTCTTCCATATCATCCTTGTCCTCGAGAGAGGAGTAACTATTCTGCAAAAAGGTAGAAACTAGGTGAAAGTTAGACGAGAAATCCTCTGGACTTACAGCCTGCCGTTTGACCCCTGATATCTTCGCACGTCCAGGAGGACTGCGAGAACGCCTTGTTGCTGGTGGTACTATGGAAGAGACTGCAAGAGGAGAACGAGCCCTAGCCAAGGATGAGGTCCTGGCGGCTTCCTTAATCCCTTGTGAGCCAGCAGGGTTTTAAACTTGTGAAACTGAAACCAGCGCAATAGAAGCCGTTGGCGTCTCCACGCTAGCAAGCGCTGATACTTCGATGGAAGTAGGAGGAATCGCGATTACGGCCGCATAGGATGGCTTGGGGGCCAAAGGATTCAAGGTAGGCTTGCCTTTGCGCCCAACAGTAACCCATTCTTCTTTTTTTCCTTCGACCTGCTTGACAGGCGTCGCTTTAGGCTGGGGTTTGACCCTAGGCGTGGCCAGAGGGCAGTCCCTGGTCTTGTGTTCCGCAGACTGGCACCTATAACAGGTGTTAGGTAGGTTCAAGTAAAGCACCTTCTGTGAGAAGGTTTGAGTGCCAATCTGGATTTCCACCGAATCCTTGAGATCTTTAGAAAGATCAACTTCAATGCAAACACGCCGCTGAGGGCGAGCATTAAAAAAATTTTCTGGCTCCTTCGTAACAACTTTGCAAAGGGCTTGGGCAATAGACTCAATAAAAGGCCAGCAGGGCAAGGGTAGACCTGGGAATTCAACCCAAACAGGAACCCTAAGCTTTTTATCGTCCGAGACAGAGAAGTCTCGGGACCGTTTCTAAAAAATAAGCAGAGAGGAACGCACAGACCAAGGGCCGTTGGTAAAAACCGCATCAGCTTGCGACGGGTTAGCGAAGCGAAATAAAAAAAACCTTTGGTAAGGTTTTGCACAGCGTCAAGGCGGATGCCATGCGGGGTCCAACTTTTTTTAACCCATTCTCTGAGCATAGCTTCAGGTGGGGTCCTACCAACAAAATACCCTATCAAGGTATGTTGTTCTAACCAGTCACATACGGCATCAAATTCTTGCAAAGGAAGGACAATATCAGGCTTACCTCGTGGAAAACCTTCGGGACAAACTTGTGCGGGCGTTTGTTCGGTGGTGGCGCCATGGCAGTCCGAAGTAGCAACGTGAACACCAGAAACAACTGGTTCACTGCTGGCCAGAGCCATTATATCCTAACCTAATGCTCCCGCAGTAAATGCGATATGACACGGGTTTTCAACATGCATAGAAATAAAAAAATGGACATGCAAATAATAGAAGCAAATCTAGAAATGAAAGGCAAAGAGGAATTTGTGGCCAAAACCTAGGCCAAAATTTGAGGGACAACATTGGGTGGGTCAATACTAGCCTGGTAGCTTTGAATTCAAACAGTACAAGAAAAATTTGTAATTAGAATACTATTAGAAGATTTCCTATTAAATTTCCCAAAAGTGCTTGGGACAATGTTAGAGTAGGCCAACTTGAATCCTACCTTTTTGGAATAGCTAAAGGAAAATATATAGCTCTATATCTCCTCTGACCTAAACCTAATTTGTTCTTTAGTATCTTATCACTTGTAAAGGCTAAATCTAAAAATTGAGTGCTTGTAACTTCACATGACTTGTTTGTGCCAAAATCCTTATGAAACTACTAATGTTGACTTGTAGGGTTTACTTTATGAAGAGTTGATCACATATGCTATTATAAATGCTTTAGATATGAACTTTACTTATTGTCTTGAATGCCTTGGATGATGCTTGATCACTCACTCTTACAATGCACTTGAATTCAAATTGGAGATATATGTGTTTGTGTGTTCAAATGTGAGGTTCATGGAGGGGGGGCCTAAGCTTGCTTTTATACCTCTTCCTAACATTTCAAGTTAGTAATTTGGACAAGTTTACCTAGTCTTACAAACTAGCTATTAAATCATTTGAATTTAGGCCTCAATTATCAATATGAGGATGCTCTTAATGACCTTGACCTCCTAATAAAGGCATGATCAAGGATTAAAGGTCCAAAATGTAGATGCAAAGCTAAAATTTTAACTAGTGTGAGTAGAATCAATCATGATTGAGATTGATAGACCATAAATGCTAAAGTGAGGTCTATGTGAGCTTACAATTATTTGCTAATTTAATTTACAATGCTAAACCTACCTTGTACAAGCAATTTGTTGGAAGTCTTGTATATGTTAGACACACTTGACTAATTGTTTCTTTTATAGTAGGTGTGACTTCAAGGTTTTTGAGTTCTCCTAAGACTCCATGTTCAATGATAGTGAAGAGAGCGTTGAGATACATATAGAAGCATTTGAGTATGTAAATATATTCTTATTCTCTTAGATACCTAAAACTTATAGGATATTCTAATTTAGATTAGGTAGGTTTCATAGATGACAAATAATCTACTAGTTTATGGTTTCTTTCCTAGTTCAAGCTAATTTTATCATATATAAAAAACTAGTCTACTATTGCCTCATCAACTCTTGAGGCAAATCATGCAACAAAAAATGTCGGAGCTAAAAAAATAATTATATTGAGTTATTCTTTTGATAAATGCCATTCAATTTTTAAAAGATCCAATGTTTCATTCCACCAAAAAATAGATTGAGTTCTATTACCATTATATGAAACATCTCCTCTAACAATATAAGATCTGTCTTCAATTTTATAGGATGGGAAACTGTATAATTAATCATTTCACTAAGATTCTATATGAAACTACATTTGAACATATTAGACATATCTTAGAATCTAGAAAAATTATTTAAAAAAAATAATATTTGTTGATTAAAAAGAATTATATTTAAAAATAATTATATGAATCTCGTCTATGAGATAAATGAATATTTTATCTTTAAATATACATCTTGAATAGATATTTTATCTTTAAATTACGCGACTTTATTTTGTATCATAAATCAACTTGTTAGATAGATGAGTTATATTATAATATCCATCGTAACTCAACTTGTTATATTATAATCTCTATAACAATTAAATAGATAAGTCAGAAAACTATGTTGTGAGATTAGACAAGTAAGCTAAAAATTGACTCACGCACTACAACGATTGAAGTCTGAAGCATGTCGTAAAATAAAACTGTTTGTTTACAAACGCGTATTTGCCATGGAAAAAATCAATCCAAATTTTGTTCTCTCGATATGCGGTCCTTTTACAGAGTCAATTAATACAAATCGGATAATCCTGTGCCCCTCTGTAGTTGCTCAATTCGTAGGCAACTGCGGTGGGCTTTGCGGCGTTTCCTCGCAACAAGGATTTTTAATCGTCTCCTGTAAACTGTTGAAATTTGCAATGCCACCAGATGCAGGAATTGACTTTTCAGGGCCTACTCTAAGCAGATTCTGAGGGAAAAGGTTGCATCCATGGAGGTCGGTAGATGCGGGCTGTATCTCGATAGATTCATTAGACCTCATGAATCTTTCAAACTTGGAAATGAATTTCATCAGTCCTCGTGGTCTCCCAGGAAACCCTCCTCCAAGATGTTGAGAACCCAATTCTTTGATCAGTGCAACAGAAACCCTAAGATTAGTCTCACAAGAGCTTCCGATGCTTTCTTTTACTCTCGCCACATCTATACTGAGGATGATTACATGAAAACTGTTCAGGAATTGTCACTTCCATGCCATGGCCAGACTGAGGTTTCACGAACTTCTAGCATTTTCTCGTGGCCGCCGAGTCTGGGAAACGGGGGAAATGATACTGGATTCCCTCTGTCTTTGAAAATTTTGAAGAGGAAGCATTGTGAAGAAAGGGAAAACAACATTTCAACCAACGGGGGAAGGCAGTTGGCCTTTCGTTCAATAGAGAGGGCATTTTCTTTAACGGTTTTTATGATAAGGGAACTTCAAACATATGCTTTGCAGATAAGGCAGATCCTTCTGCGTGAGGATTTACATGAGGTTATTGGGATGGTGCAGAGAGAAATGCAGATTTCCTTTGTCTGGCTATTCCAACAGGTTTTCTCATCTACTCCTATTTTCATGGTTGCTGTATTGATTCTGCTGGCTAATTTTACAGTATATTCAATGGGGAAGAATGTTGCTTTGGCTGCCATTCCTTTTGCTGGAAGCCCTACATCTGTCATATGTTCAGCAGGGGAAGAAATCAAAGCCAGACAAGAAGACCGATCATGGATCATGGAGCCCAATTGTTGGAAGGCATCAAGGTCTTTGTCAAATCCAGATTTGCCCAAAACATCTATGCCCCGAACTGTGGAAACTCAGGGAAATGGGATTCCTTTGGACCAGAGTATAAAAATTACACAACTTTGGCAACTTTTTCTCAAAGAGATTGAATCGGACTCAAAGAGAGAAATTTTAAGCGAGATTAATCTTGATCATGAAAGCCTACAGAGACTAGTTGCCCCTTCTAGTACTCAGCTTGAGCCAGACAATTATAATTGCTATGACAAAACTGAATTGCTTTACCAGGAAGCTATTAGGGCAGATCCTGATAATGCTCTTCTTCTTTCGAATTATGCTCAATTTCTCCATCTTGTGAGGCATGACAATCCCAGGTAACCCTATTCTCCTTGTTTCTTCTGGCACTTATTCTGTATCGACAATTTGTATTTTTGTTTTCCCTCACGCATCTCATGTTTATTAGTTGTTGCAAAAAGATCATTTTGGACCAGTTATATGATTTCAATTTTCAAATGCTCTTCCTAGTTAGGTCTCTTGCTAAAGTGTCTGCATCCTCAAATTAGAAAATTTAAGTTGTATGGCATTTTCTTTTATGCCATATTTTTTCTGTGATATTGATATCAGTGAGCCTTTGGTCTATTAGTGAAATTGAATGATGATAAAGTTTGTAATATCAATATTAGACCAGTAGCAAAGTTGAATGATTCTGAATAAGCTGTATGCAAAAACCAGACACTACGAGGGATGTAATCAAAATTGTGTCTTAAATAACTTTGGTGAAATGGATACCCTTCCATCCATAACTCAGCTGAAAAGTTTCAACCTAAGATTTGTCTTTCAATATTAAATAGCAAAATGATATTGTGAATGATGTAAAATCTTCCCCCCAAAAAATATAGTAGGGTCTATTATTTCCATCTTGACAACAAAATTTCAAAATTGACTCAAGTTTTAAGTCTGCATTTTGTTGTGATCACCAGGGCTGAAGAGTATTTTAGTGAAGCCTTGAGATCTGATTCAATGGATGGGGACGCTATTGTCAAATTTGCGAATTTCCTGTGGTTGGCAAAGGGTGACCTGTTTAGTGCAGAAAAAACCTATCTAAATGCCATAGGCATAGATCCTAAGAATCCTTTCCATGCTGGTTGCTATGCACACTTCTTATGGCAAACTGGAGGTGCATGATCTTCATATTCAGGCAATCTCACCGCCTCATCACCTATTTTATATCAAATAATTTCCTTCTTTGATCTGTACAGAGATTTTGTCCTGACTTTTGTTGTTTGGAAGTGTTTTGATGTTTTATGCACGAGTTCTCTGATACAGACAATAGATCAAATGCTTATGATAACAGAAAACTTGATAAACTTGTTGATACATATTCATCCTTAAACATCATGGAGTAGATTCATCCAAGTCTGCATAGTCCCTATACCAGTTTTTTGGGGTATAGAGGTGTAGTTTCTCAAACATATCATCCACGTATTATTTAATTGTTGAAAATATATTTTGGGTGTGTTGGACTTATTTACCAGTGTGGTTGACTTTAAGCTGTATTAAATAAAGTTATGGTTTATTTGGGCTAATATTGTATTTCACCAAGTATATAAATGTATAAGTGCAATCTTCGATCTTCTATATTGAGTTCACTTTGATGAGAACAATTTTAATATAACTGATTAGTCTTCTTTTATGCTTTGAGTTCATTTTGATGAGAGCAGTTTTTAGCTAATCTACGATTAGCTGTATTTTGAATTTAGCTTATTTCATTTACATTATTATTCATCTGAAAAATTGATCTAGGTTCTAACTTTACAATGCATTGAAATATTAAACTGTTGATAATATGAACATGTTATAATGCATGCTAATTATAATATATAGGTGTCTTACAAAGCACATGTGAGTTTCCTTTTAAAATTGTCTATTTGACCTCTTTTTTGTTTACCATCATGACATACTTACCTTGCATGGAAATATTATTTGCATAAAGCTATCTTTCTTGTATTGTGTCAAAGCTTTAGAAGCCTAGGAGCCTTTAATCCCAACTCTAATGCAACTGCTAAAAGAAGCAATAGTCATCCTAAGATTGGGTAGTTTCAATGTAATCCTATCCAAATTTTGTAAAATTAATTGTTGGACAACTTCTAATTATGCCACAACCCTATTCAAAAATCATTCTCTCAAACCCTTTCATTATACTTTAGACCAATCTATATAATATAATTAAGATTTATGTTATCAGGAGGATTTGTTGCCAAAGTTGGTGTAGAAAGAGTTTTGGAATTGATATGCATATTCACTCTTTTATATAAGAGAAACACCCTATAATTTAAATTGGTAATTAGAGTACTGTAATATTTGGAAGCAGTCTGCCCATAATTATGGACTAGGAGGCAATTATATACAGCCTTTACAATTTTATGTACAGCTAGACAAAAAGATGTAACGAACCCTCGCTTATTTTATATTGCTAACCAAAAAGGCTTCTAATCATATGGATATGATTTACAAAACAAATTGTTAACCAAAAATGTGAGAGAGAAATAGACCCTTTATTTCATCTAAATCTGATAAACATCTCAATGATACGAAATTATGAACTGGCAAAGAGCGAATTCGGGATGATGAAATGCTATATATCCCTGGGCTCCTGATGTTCCTCCTCCAATTTCCATTCGGATTGCACGCTGAGAGGGACATGGAGAATATACTTTATGATTGAGAAAAAATACTAGAGCACGAAAAATCTGAACACATTTGTTACATAGAGCATATCTGGTTTGTAAGCCCTTGAAGCTTTACAGAGATCTCTTTCATCCTGCTCAAAGAAAGCTCTTTTCAATGCAAAATAGACTGCTAGAAAACCCGTGTGATTTTTCTTAAAATCTCTATGCTTGAAGAGACCACCTACCTCTGCTTTCCGCTTTGCAGATTGTAATTTTAACAGCATTATGGAATATCATACCTGGGAGGAGTGAATCCTTGACATAATTGACGTACAAGTAGCAGACGGGGCCATATGTTGGAGAATTTGAATTTTTTTGCACTTCTACTCTATTATAGTTGAACACAAAGACGGAGCCTAAAAGAAATGAATCAATGCCTTTTGATTCTAGGTATTCAGTTCTGATAAATGACACTGCAATTCTGTTGTTACTTACCTTTTTCCTGTAAGTTAATTAAGAATGCAAAAGAAAAGTACAGAACAATAAGACGTATAAACACAGATGTTTATCGTGGTTCATCACAAATCGTGGCTACCTCCACACTGAGAGCAGAGGAATTATATTGATGAAATAGAATGAGTTTACAAATAGATGCCATCAGCATTTATAGATCACAAATGATCAGCTGAAGAGACACAATACAAGCGGAGGGAAAACACTCATGTGACTATTGGCCTTCAATATTCAACAATCTCCCGCCTAAAGACAACAGATACACTAGCCGATCATCCATTCCCCTGCTTTACATGCTGACCTACTTTTTAACAAGGCCAAGAGAAGTCCTAGCACATTCGAACTTCTCCTTGGCAACAACCTTCGTCAACATTTCCACTAGATTGATCTTTGTATCAATTTTGACAACCTTTAGTTTCCCTTCTACCACATAGCAAACATAGTGAGCATGCTTGTCAATATGTTTGGAGCATCATTGAGAGGAATGATTGTGAGCCATAAAAATTGCACTCTGACTATCATAAAATAAAGCATAATCATCTTGTTGCCAATGTAGATCCCTGAACAAGCGTTGGAACCAAATAATCTCTCTAGCTCCTTTGAAAAGAGCCAAGTATTCGGCTTCAGAAGAAGAAAGTGCAACACAATGTTGCAGCCTTGAGGCCCAACTAATGGCAGCCCCGACAAATATGAAAGCATAACTAGTGGTAGACCTACATTTTTCTCGATCTTCGGCAAGATCTGAATCACTGAATTCTTGCAGCTGAGCATGATTTCTACCAAAACACAATGCATATTAGAAGTGCCCTTGAGATACCACAATATCCACTTTACTGCTTCCCAATGAGGCTTCCCGGGATTGCTCATGAATCTACTAACTACTCCCATTGCATGAGCAATGTCGGGACGTTTAGAAACTATAGCATGCATTATACTACCAACCACTGATTTATAAGGAACACCATGCATAAAATCATTCTCTTCTTGTGTTTTGGGACACAAATTAGAACTTAGGCAGAAGTGAGGAGCAAGAGGAATAGGAACATGTTTAGCTTCAGCCATACCAAACCGCTCTACAACTTTGTTAATGTATGATTTTTGTGACAAGTAAGCACCTTTTTCTATCTATCTCTAGTGATAGTCATTCCAAGAATCTTTTTGGCTGCCCCTGAATCTTTCATGGAAAATCGTGAAGCTAACTCTTTCTTTAGCTTACTAACTATTTGAGGAGAAGTACCAACAACTAACATGTCATCAATATAGAGTAGAAGAATAACAAACTCACAAATAGAAAGTCTTTTATCGTAGATGCATGAACCTGATTCTCACTGGGTGAAGTTGTGTTCAGCCATGAACCGATCAAACTTAATGTACCACTGTCTTGGAGCTTGCTTAAGCCCATACAAACTTCACTTCAGCTGACAATAGAGATGTTTTTTCCCCTTTTGAACAAAGCCTTAAGGCTGTTCCATGTACAATTCCTCATTGATGTTGCCATGTAGAAAGGCTGTCTTGACATCAAGTTGTTCGAGCTCAAGATCCCAAATGGCTACCAATTCCAAAACTGCTCGAATTGTAATCATCCGCACAATTGGTGAGAAAATCTCTGCAAAGTCTAGCCCCTTTGTTTGAGCATACCCTTTGACAACCAACTAGGCACGATATCTCTTTCTGCCACCATCTTCCTCTTTCACCTTATATACCCAACGATTTTTCAAAGCTTTACGGTTGGGTGGAAGTGGAACTAAATCCCAAGTTTTTTTGGTTTTGAGAGAGTTCATCTCTTCTTCCATCGCAATCATCCATTGGATTTTATAAGTACTTTTGCAAGCATCTTTGAAATTAACTGGTTCCACTTGATCAGAGATTAAAATCTTAGGCTTTGCCTCCTCAGAGTAAAGTAACTTATAATATGAATACTTGGTAGGCATCCTCCCTTGCCTTGTAGATTACCTCATGTTTGGAATGTGTTCTTCATTCTAAGGATTGCTTCTTAGTAATTCATAGTTACTACCCTGTGAAGATGTGTGAATGGGCTGAGAAATATCCTAAGTCTCGTTTCCTATGACCATGAGCACCCAAATCTATGGGGTTCTTAGAACAATTTTTAAATGTAGATAACCAAGGCATGCTAGGGGTAGTTCTGTCCACGCAGGTTCCACCATGGACATTGTTTCCATTAGGCAAGGATGAACATTTTTGAGGAACTCCTGCCTCGTGTTTTAACAAATCAGTCACTATTCGGTGGTGTAGACCAGTATCCCCATCCCTTTGAGCCGCACACACACCTTGCATAATACGATGAGCAAGTTCTGTAGGAGCATGGTCATCGTGAGTTGAAATTGCAGGGGCTTGTGGAAACAAATCGAACTCACTTCCAATACCGTGATATGCCACTGGTCTGTCATAAATAAGCATGAGGGTAGGAGAAGTAATGTTTCCACCATCATTGAACATCTGGATATTGAGTGTGGTCTGGTTATGACCAAAAATGACGCCCTGCATATCATTGTAATAATGTTTGGGATGCACCATGCTGTAGTCTACAATTGCTTCTTTGACCACGAGATTCTTAACACCTTCGCATGACCTCCAACAGTCACGAATCCCATGTGAATCCTGATTGTAATTTGAATGAATACAGTGACTGGTCTCCAGTGGGGCATGACAATCAACAGGCCGATTATCTTGAAATAGATGTTCTTTCCTATTGCCGTGAACATGCTCTATTTGTGATGATGATAGATGTCTTGTATGAAATAGAGGAACTTCATCTCTGGTTGGATTGTCTTGTGAGGGAAGATGTGAGGTATCTTCAAACAATTCTTTAGGCTGCCAATGATTACAGTTAATGCTAGTGGAAATAGAGGATGAAGATAGAGCAGGATTTGGAGCTAAAAAAAGATAGGAGTAGAAGCCATAGACTGAGGCTGTGGGTTTAATGAAGAATTATTCTTAGTAAACAAAGACATAGGAATAAAATCTTCAATACCTCTTTCATGTGGTGTTGATTGAAGAGCCAAAAACTTCATCTCATTAAAGACCACATCTCTACTTCGTACAATCTTCTTTGCAACAGGATCCCATAATCGAAATCCAAACTGATCTTCACCATAGCCCATGAAGATACATTGCTGTGATTTTGAATCCAACTTTTTTCTTTTTTCTTTAGGAACATGAACAAATACTTGACACCCAAAAACTCAAAAATTTGAGTAGGAAATCCTTCTACCCAACCATTCCTCTTTCAGAATTCCAAAGTCCAAATGAGATGAAGGACTTCGATTAATTAAGTACATTGTTGTATTGCAGGCCTCCGCCCATAATTCTTTGCCTAAACCGACATTAGATTGTATGCATCAAACTTTCTCAAGTATAGTTCAATTTAGTCTTTCCAATGCCCCATTTTCTTGAGGGGTGAATGGCACAACTTTCACTTGTCGAATACCTTGATCTGCACAAAAGTTATCAAACTCCAACGAACAAAATTCACCTCCATTATTTGATTTTAAATATTTGATTTTGTGCCCGCTCTGATTTTCAACAAGAGCTTTAAAAATTTTAAATTTTGAGTAAACTTCAGACTTTCTAGACATCATATAGACCTTTCTAGTACAATCATCAAGAAAGGAAACAAAGAAATTTGCGCCTCCATGAGAGGTTACCTCTGTCGGACTTAAGACATCCGAGTGCACTAACTCCAATGGTGTTGTCTTCTTGTCATGACCATTTTTCAAAAAGTTGACACGTTTTTGTTTCCCATGAAGACAATGCTCACAAAATTTTAAATCTGCTAATTGGAGACCCGAAAGTTGATCTCGATTAAGCATAACCTCCAACCCCATTTTGCTCATGTGGCCTAATCTTTGATGCCAAAGTGCAACATCACTGTCCACAATAGTCATCACAGCTCCCACCTCATCATTAGTTTCTACAACATATAGGTTGCTAACTTTATCCCCTTTGGCGATAATCATGGAACCCATGGTAATTGTCCATGTGTTCGTGAGGAGTGTAAGAAAACCTTGAGCATATAATTGACTAACAAAAATCAAATTTCTTTTCAATTTGGGAACATGTCTAACATCCTGAAGCAATAATTGAGTGCCTCCTTCTATTGATAACAAAATATCAACCTTTCCTACAATATCACAGGCTTTGTTATCACCGAAATAAACAATCCCAAATTTAAATTCCTTGTAGTTTGTGAAGGCTTTGCTACAAGAAGATGAATGAGATGAAGCCCCGAAGTCAATCACCCATGAATTTGAAGTTGTGTCACTTGTCGCAAGAACCAAAACACCATCACCCTGATCATGAATGATGTTTGCTCCACTATCTAAAACCTTTTCTCGAGCCCTTTAAAATTTTCTGCAATCCTTTTTAATGTGACCGACCTTTCCACAAAACCAACAACTGCTTTGTTTACCCTAGGACTGCAATCTTCTAGCTGATTGTGACCTTCGGTTGTTATTTCTGCCTCTATGTTGAGTTCTTCCTCTATCTTCCGTAGTAACCATCGTTAGTGCGTTGCTAGATGAAGACTCTTTATTAGTTCTCCTCATGTCTTCACTAAGCAACGTAGAAGCCACCTCACTATAAACCAACTTGTTTTTGCCAATAATGGAAGTATTGACCGCTGTTACTACACCATCCCAGCTGTCCGGTAAGGAACATAATAAGATGACAACCTTATTTTCGTCATCTTGAGGCATACCAATGGAGTGTGTTTGACATAAAAAAGTATTTAGCTCATTTATGTGATTCGACATCACTGTTCTGTCCTTCATCTTCAACTTGTAATGCTTCTTCATGATAAGGATTTTGTTTGTAGTAGATGCCGTTTGGTACATACTTTGAAGCTTGTCCCATGCCTCCTTTATTGTCTATTCATTATTCACATTGAACAACACATTCTCAGACAACGCGAGAAAAATCTCTACTATTGCTTTCTCATTAGTTTTATTCCAAGTCTCATTTGTCATGGTGGTAGGCTTCTTCACTTTACCTTTGATTGCTATTGCAAGATCATGCTTGACCAGTAATGATCACATTTGTACCTTCCACAAATTGAAATTCTTTCCCGAGAATTTTTGCACTCTTGATTCTTCCATTACTTCGGAATTTGATCACCGAAATCGATCGCAAGCTCTGATACCAATTGTAAGTTAATTAAGAATGCAAAAGAAAAGTATAGAACAACAAGACGCATAAACGAACATGTTTATCATGGTTCACCACAAATCGTGGCTACCTCCACATGTAGAGTAGGGGAATGGATGATCAACTAGTGTATCTGTTGTCTTCAGGTGGGAGATTGTTGAATATTGAAGGCCAACAGTCACATGAGTGTTTTCCCTCCACTTGTATTGTGTCTCTTCAGCTGATCATTTGTGATCTATAAATGCTGATGGCATCTATTTGTAAACTCATTCTATTTCATCAATATAAATTCCTCTACTCTCAGTGTGGACGTAGCCACAATTTGTGGTGAACCACGATAAACATCTGTGTTTATGCATCTTGCTATTCTGTACTTTTCTTTTGCATTCTTAATTAACTTACATCTCCATGCCTTTCAGAAGACAAAATATACAATTGACTAAGGGAAGAGTTAGGAGGTGCCAAATAATAGCGACAATCTTTGAATTTAATAGCAAGAAGAAACCTATTGGCACACTTCAGCTGGCTAGGAGAGGATGATCATAATGATCAAGGTACAAGGTGCAAGGTGCAAAAATGAGGCAGACAATTTTGCATGAGAATCCACCAAGTGTGGAAAGATGCCAGTTAGGTAACTAATGATTTAAGAGAAGTTTCCCATCATTTAAGATTTGAGATAGAGGTTGGTTCAAGAGGTTCACACATGGAAGGATATAAATTGAACATAAAAGTTAAAACTAATTTCGTACAATGATGAAACTTCATTCCCAAGATACTCTCATGTGAAAAATCATAGGATTTTGCTCAATTGGAGGAAGTGCAATTATGTGCTATATAACACAAAAGATTTATATGTACTTGTGCAATAACAATTGATGATGATGGGGATCAATCCATTAAACATTATGAATATAAACTTCCTCAAAACATATATGATTGAGAATCCTTAAATAGAAAAGATGACAATGCAATATCTGTGTTCTAAGGGTTTCAATTTCTTTTGTTGCTTGAAATGGAAGAAGAGAGATAAAACTATTATACAATATGTTTGAGTATGAACTTCTTGTCGCTATACATAAGATGGAGATGGAAGATGATTTGTGTGCACCTAGAAACTAAATAGGAATAATGTTGATAGAGATCTAAATTTTTGACAATCAGGATACCACGACAACGTGTCCTTACAAATTTGAGAACTTGAGGCTATAACATGTCTCCAAAATCAATTTGACTCTATTTTGAAGGGTACAAAATGATTAAAACACCTTATACCCAGGAACAAAGTGTTTAAAATGAATTTGTTCTTTGGGTTTTGGCTTGAAACTTGTAGGGACGTTCTATTTGGTCTTGATTTCCCAAATTTTCTCCAATAGTTGTGTAGCCCATTCATCCATACATAAAAACACGGAAGAAGGTTGTAATGCTTTGCCTGGAGATCCTTGGAACACAAGGATAAAACATGCACTGAATAATTTTTTTCGTAAGATAAGTTACTTAATCAACAATGTAAAGTAACCAAGTGCAAGAATGAAACATCTACTCAAGATAACAAAATAGGGAACATGGCTAAACTCACATGTCCACCTACACCAGCGGAAGTCTTACAACCACTACCAAAGATCCCCAAACACTAAACCATATCTTACAATCCAAAGATCACACAAATCATGAGAGTATACTAAGGAGATGTTCTTTTTAAACCCAAAGTAAAAGTTCCTAGCATGGTTAAACATACAAGTCCTTTTCCAACTAACCATATCATAATCAAGAGTTACAAGAAGAGACCCTCAAACGATTATGCACAAGATGAGGGCTCAAAGTTACAACCACTCATATACTGGACACCATGCTGAAAGGCAAATGCTGAATCCTGAAATTTGGCCAAGTCTGAAATTTCGAGGCCTTGAAATTTGATGAAGTCTAAAATCCCAAAGCCCTAAATTTTTTAAAAGTCTTTATCTTAACTGTTAGAGAGCTGGAACCTATCTCAAATGAATCATCGCATATATTGAAATATATCTTAGTACTGAAACAATATATTTTATACACCCTATAGCCGATCTGTTTTAATATGGGAAGATGTAGGACCCAAAAGGGTAATCAAAACTATGATTCACATCTTCTCGAAGTGCGTGCAAACACTCACTGTTTGCTATGCGAGAAAGTACATACTCTTGCAAGACTTTGTGCTGCCATGCGAGAGAGTGCATTCTCATGTGAGACTTTGCTCATCACGCAAAAAAGTGCATTCTCGCGCGAGACTTTGTTTAGTCTCGCAAGAGATTACTCCTCCCAGGCAACATAAAATGATAGAAGGACAAAAATGCAACAAGGGAAGTGTGAAAACATGAAACCTCCACACAGGGGAGTACTAGAGCCATGTAAATCGAAGAATGATCAGTGAAGAGAATAAAAATAAATCTAAGAACTTGAATAAAGCTAAAATACGCATTGCAATAACATACATCCATCTAATTGACAACATCAACCTACAAAATGAACATAAGCAACATCATAGTGAAACGAATCTATCAAAGAGATATAACTGAATAAAATCAACCGTGCTTGTTTCCTCACTACCATAACAACATCATTGAGACCTCAAGGGCCCTAACCATACCCCCGAGAATGAATCTCAAATTGCCAACAAGATAGTTGGAGTTGTCTCATGAGAACCTTCTTACCAATAACCATCAATTAACATCATAAGAACACGTACATCCAACATGCTAATCTACCAATAAAATCACTAATCCAAAGCAGTGGTAAGAAACATCATCTAAGCAATAAGATACAACATCATGATAAAGGAATGCATCAAGCAACACACTAAACATCATCTAAACATGATATCAATTACATTCAAAGTAAAACATAAATCACAAGAGAACATACTTCAGATACATCAAAGTACCAAGTGAACGTCCAACACTAGCCTCAAACTAGAAGTAGACCATCTCTGTACACCAGTCCCCAATAATGGTATATGTAGCTACACCTCCCAACCATGGAGTACCCATAGGCCCACACCCACTGTGCTCATGGAGATAATGACCCAAGGCTAACACACACACCAGTCAACAACATGATACCAACATCTATATGATCATGAAGACAATGCAATACATCAGGTCGCTAGTTAGATCCACCAAGGATAACTAGGTAGGGACTCAAGTGGAGTATAAGTCGCTTGGCATTGGAAAGCCCAAACTAAACCAGTATGGTAAATCAACTCCCTTGGGAGGCCACATACCTAGTGAGGTAACATCAACTCCAATAGGAGACCACACACCCTTGTGCAATAACATCAACTCCCTTGGAGGTCACACACTTTTGCCCTTGTATAGTATGGTAAATCAATTCCCTCGGGAGGCCACATACAATAAAATTATTCTCTTATCATTAAATTTTATTTCCCATTTTTAAATTTTGGTTATCACTTGTTAGAACCTCTTCACATTACCTTGTTGCCCACTTTTGGGCCGAGGTACATGAGAGAAGCCACTCCACTGCCTACCCTACATACCCATAGTCACATGATGAGTGCCGTAGGCAATGTAAGTTCCCAACCCAATCCCCAAATGAACAATCTCTCAACCAACCTATATCTGAGAGTTTGGGTCTCGCAAGATCCCACCATATGCACGTGAACGTGCTCATGTGTGGGCACAACCAACTTGACGAATGTGATCACATAATACCAATGCAAGGGTTGGATATGAGAAATGCACCAACTAAAGAAAGTAACAATCTCACTCAACCTATATCTAGTTGTACGAATTCAACATGAATCCCAATAAGGAAACAAAACACAAACATCATGAACTCACTCAACCCAACTAAATCCAAGAGTACAGATTCTACATGAATCCCAATGATTCGAAGCAAAACTGTGGTTAGATTGGAAACCTAACATACATTCCACATCTATGACCAAAACAAATGCCAAGAAATACCCAAGAAAAGTGGGTGGTATGCAAAACGAGGTGATGTAAAAATCATTAAAAAATCAACACTAAAAAAATGACACAATTATAACACATTAGTCTAAATCCACCCAACATCACACTTTTCAAATAAAACCATGGATTCAGACACTTCACGAAAATCCAACAACATAACATGAAGAAAACCCCCGAACCCACATGCTGAAAACCTAAAATACTCACAATTATCCAACCGAGTGCTAGAATTGCATGAAAACGAAGGAGAACACCTGTTCTCCACTCCATAACATTTAGTAATTGAAAGAATGGATTGAAATGGGCTAAAAATAATTAAACCAGGAAGCCCTACCTCACACATTTGGTAAAAACCAAGATCAAAGAGAAATAAATTAATAATGCGCTGAATCGGTTGAAACCTTTGGCAAAGAGGAGCAATCCATATGTGAATCCAACGAGACTAATCTCGCGAAGATCCGCTGAGTCAAACTCCTGCAACAAACAAATCTCCGTTTGAGCCCAAAGAGGGTTTGAGTATTTTGCTCTTCAAAACATAAAATTCAAAGTGAAAAGTGAACAATAAAGTTTATTTTTGCCAATATAAGCTCTTTTTGAAAGTGACTTATAAATTAAGTTATTAAAATAACTTAATAACCAATTGACCCCTTAACACAAATAAATTAGGCAATTCCAGTTCAATTGGAATTCAACTACAACAAATAAGCCATCAATAAAATAAAGATTAAATCAAATAATTAAAATCCCTCTAAGCCATCAAAATAACTTTTAATTTAATCTTTTCTGTGATATCTGCAGAATCCTAAATGCACAGACACGCTCATGGGTCTAA
Organism: Cupressus sempervirens; assembly: GCA_028749045.1. Taxonomy (NCBI): domain Eukaryota; kingdom Viridiplantae; phylum Streptophyta; class Pinopsida; order Cupressales; family Cupressaceae; genus Cupressus; species Cupressus sempervirens. The sequence goes on from CM053793.1 coordinate 365,442,634, forward strand.
TCACAGGTTAAAAATAATAATAAAAGATATTGCCCATATGGGGACGATATTGACTCAACATGAAAGGTCTAATCACTAACTCCATGTGCCATTGCCAAGGATATAAGTCCTTCACAATAAACAACCCAATCAAGTGTAGATGCACAATAATAAGATAGTTGGAGCATCACTATTCGAAATCACATAAATAATCATTTAATAAATTCTTTAAAATAATATATTTAAATAATTCATTTGCACTCTAGTAAAATTTTACTGCAAAAATGATATAAATATTTGTAGCACAAATACATCAACTATAATGTGATAAATTCTATCAAATATCCATAAACACATAAGACAACTTGGTCAAACACACGAGTAAACACTGTTGTAGGAACCTAGTCCAGTGCAACAGGACAATAATACACAGTGCAATCACTGCACACATCTTAGGGTAATCACGAAATAACATCATAACACTTATCTATCCAGGAAACCACTAGCACAACCTTAGTGAAACATATAACACATCATAATCTCATAAATCAGGCAAAAGCATAAACAACCAGCTAAAGCAACAATATAATCAAATCATCTTAAGGGTGTAGACCACTCACGAGTCCCAATTATGATCACTTACAAAGAAAGATCATCAAGATTGCATCCATTAGGATGACTTACACAAATCAAATGGGAGAGGCACTATAAAGGTTGTGGAAATGGATTTGTTTTTGTCAAACCCCTATTTTGGAAAGATGAATAGAAGCTAGATTTGAATCATGAATTACCCCATGCCTTGACAACACAACCCTTCTTTGCATGTAACCACAAATGTTAATGCAATAGTTTGAACTCCACAAAAGTCTAAAAGAATATCTTGAAATATAAGTCTTGTGTGATGGATGTTGTAGTGTAAAAGAAAATCATGAAAGATAAGCCTTGTGTTGATGTTATAGTTTGCCACAATGCTTGAAGAAGGAGAAGAATACTTTGAAGAGATTAAGGATCTTGGATGCTAAATTGTATATGAGAGATTGAATTCCAATTGCTTGTTACTTCTTGATCATGAAAGTATAATAATGTCTATGGATTACAATGGATATCAAAATGATGAAAGATAGGGTGTGTATATGCTCAATTCATCATTTTGGGATTCAAAAATGTGCTAGGTTGACCGCAAAATAAAATTTACCACCAAAACCATGACATAGAACTCTAGGCCAAATTTGGGCCAAAAAGTACAAGAACATAATGTTTGAAATGTTTATTTCCTAGGAGAATTAACCCAAATTCAATTAAGTGCTAGAATGATAGGGCAGGTGCCAGATTATGAGACAATTGATTTTAAGACCTTGAAAAGGTACAAAAGCCACAAATTGTCTCATAGGGCTCATGTAGGCTAATGAAGAATTGAAGGGGAGCACTATTAAAGGAGTCACTTAGAAATGGGGGTTTACCTCAAGTTTTGGAGAAATTGAATTAGCATAGGATTTATAATATTAATTCAAAGGTCCAATGAGTGCTAGGAGAGCATGCAATCAATGCGAGAACCCATAATCACTAAAATGAACATTTAATTATAGATGATAACATTTTAGGATGATTCACTTAGCCCCCACTTCAATAGGAATATGGGTCCACTTCATGCTTACAGTAAAGTAGAAGAAAGAGAAATGAAGAGATGAAGATCATTGACAAACTACAAGAAGATAAGATATCACTAAATTTAAGGACATAAACCCCAAAACCAAGGACACATTTATTTGTAAGGACACATAATAAAAACAAAGGCCTAAATCTCACTAAGATTCCAAGTCAACTAGTTGAAGAAATCTCAATAAAGAAAATGTTTTCGTTGCTAGCATCACACTCATAAAGCTATTGCAAAAGCAGAAGTGTTTACATGTAGAAAGTGAGAGAACACATCAATTAACAAATGTGTTATGTTATAGAATCACGGAGGCGAGAAAACAAAATACAACCATGGATGACACAAGCTAGCCATTTGTGTTGTGCTAGGTGATCTATGAGAGAGAAGAAAGAGAGAGAGGAGGAGGGCTTTGATGAAAAAATAAGATTATCATCTTAAAGAAAAGAGAAACCAAGATAAGGCACCATTAACGCTAAATAAATAACCCTTAAGCAACACATAGTCCAAGCCAAAGAGATCACAATTCCCATGAGGTCAAGGAGCGAACAAATGCAAAGAGATTTCAAGTAGCAAGTGTAAAAGAATCCCTTTGAAGGATTCTGAAAAAAAATCTAGAACAAGAATGGAATAATTCACACCTTCTCTATTGCTCGATACAGGGTGTCTCGAGGAAGGATAACTAGGTGTTATCATCAATGCGAAAGGGGGAGATTATTGGCATAAGCATCTCAAAGACTGGGCGAAAAACTTAGTTATCAAAGGTGTTAGCATTAATGTCAACACATATGAAGGCACCAAGATGGGTAGAGAGGAACGATTGACAAGACACGTTGTTATATGACTCTAGTTCACAAGGGTGATCTGAGAAAGAGAAGTGAAGGCCTAACATAAGTGATGACAAAGGCGATCCACTTAGAAAAAGTATGCTAAGTGAAGTCCACGTGAATAGAAGGATGCCAAGTGGAAGGGAAAGCAGATAAACCCATGAAATGGTTTGGCCAAGTCAACAAGATGAGGATGGAGCAAGATACCCATGACTGCCTAATCATGTAGAGGGTATAAGTGCACTTAATGATGAATTTAATGGTGATGGAGGAATAGATCAAGGAACATTCAAAATAATTAAAATTTGAGTTCTTTCCAACTAGAGAAAGTCATCAATGACACATGACATCGGTGACTCCTGTATGAACATGCTACATCTGAAAAGAGCGACACACTACTACAATGGGAAGCTGAGATAGTAGTAGGGGTGAGAATTCAAAATTTGAATTCATAGACTAGGGCTTCCAAATGAAGCTAGAAGAAAGTATAAAAAGAAGCAGAGTTAAAGGAGGAAAGGTTAGATTTTTGAGTGATTAGCCAAAGAGCTAGAAGAGTTGAGCTAAGCAAAATCTCAAGGTGTGAAGGAGAGTGAAAAGGGAAAAGTCACCTTAAGAGAGTTATCATACTAAGGAGAAGCTAGAAATCCCAGACAACACAAGGTTATTTTGTGCAAGAGAAAGTCGAGCCAAGAAAACAAGTGAATGAGGTTAGAAGTTGCAAAGCCAAGAGAAGGCAAAGCATAGTTCTAGATGGGTCAAGAGAGCTAAAGAAGGATCTATTTCAAGCTAAGTGTAGTAGTTATCTGTTAGATCACTTGCTATTGTTTACTAACTTTTGCAATAGTAAATCCTGTCGAGGTTTGACCCTAATAGGTTATTTGTACAAATCCCTTAAAAAGGGTGATACATTAAATTGTGTTCTAAAGTCCTTTAACCAAGCTACTCCTAACATGAAAAGAATTTAATGGGTCTTATAAAAATCCTTTAACTAGGTGGCACCTAAAAATGTCTTTGTAATCTTCTAACAGGGATAAGCTTTCAGAAGAATACAAACTTTGAGAGGATTGAATCACACACCATGTTTTTACTGTATTCGAGTTTCTACAAGATAAATATTGTGTTATGTATTGCTATTTCATGTCCTTTATATTTTCTTAATTCTGACTGATTAAGTTATAGTGAGCACAAACCCATAGATAAGTGTGAAGTGAGATTTAGAGTGAAAAGTTGAAACTAGTGAGTATACTGAACTATGGTAGGACCAACATAACCTTCCATTTTTTACATGAAACTAAAATTTTAAAAGTAATTAATATTATCTCAATTTAAATTCAAATTTACTTTCCCTAATTTGAAAATTAAGGGTTGTTTTATGACTATGAATATACATATCATCACCTTTGTAATTTAAAAATGTGAATACAAACGTTTGACCTCAAGCTAAAAAATTCATGCATGCACTTTCAAACTCCATTGCCAAAATATAGTTAAGTTGATTTATTAATTTCATGGTTTAAAAATTGACAAATTATGACTCACAACCATGTGCAAAAATGCATTTCCACCTATTAATTTACCCATGTAACTTCATTTTCACCTTATTTGTTGAGAGTAAGTTAAAATATCATTGTGGAATTATTTTCAAGCCTTCTAAGTAGAGTACACACTAAAGAAAGATACACAACCATTTGTAAAAAAACTTAAATAAATGTAAATTAAGTCCAATTAGATTAATATTTATTGCGATCAAGCTTGAAATGTGTACTAAATCTAATATATTCAAACTTCAAGAATATTATTAAAACCTACTATCGACCTTCCAAAATATTTTGTTTGACTATGAGCTATAAAAGAATAAAGATGAACATACACACCAAGATGGCGAATAGAAGTGACCACTAAACTCAAAAAAAAAAAAAAAAACCTAGCTAACACATTAAGGTTGTTTGAAAATTTAAAAAACATTACCGCTCTAAGGATTCAAGTATTACCATGTACGTGACTTTATAAATGCAACCATGATCATGTTAAAATAGAAAAACTTGTGACCGATGTTTTAAAATAAATTAGTTTGATAGTATTTTTATGATTATAATTTTTAAAGAGTGATCGAATGGCTTATTTTAATCTTTGGTGGACACCAAAGAAATAGTGAGCATTCCAAACAAATAATAAAGGAGACGTAGTCATACTTTTTTTTTCTATTAACCAAAGCGAGATTCCATGATGTTGAGAGAAAACATGTCAGCTCCCATAAATTATCAACATGAAGATGTAGGTGTTGAAACTCTTCTTCTCTTCTAGGTTGACACATATCATTCATGAAAATAGGGTAGTTATAATGAATCAAATACATACACAACAAATAAATACAAAATAGAGCATACATTGAAGGATATTTAAGGTTAAGGAAGAAAAAAGTAAAGATAAATCAAAGGTATATTTGATTTCTTGATACAAGTTTGCAAAAGATTTACAAAAGTAGGATGCACACATTATGAGAATTCCAAAGCTTAGATAAATTGATATAATTAGGAAGGATGAGAAAGATGAAAATGTTATCATGGTGGAGGAGGTTGGGAAATTGTGAATATAGGTTTAAAGGAGAAATAAGAAGTGAAGAGAATACTTTTTAGAAGGGGAAGAAGTTATTCCTACCAAATTATGGAAAGGGAGACACAATAATTTCTTTCAATGGTGGATTTTTTCATAGAGTATTTTGAACCCAAAAAAATGATTCAATCACTCAACTCTATTTATATTCATGAATTTTCTTGCCCAATGTATTTGATGTAATAATATCAAAAGAAACAAGATGTCTATATATTCAAAGACATGTTTAATCTTCTTGTTTACTAAATTTGAAACTTACTAATTCCAATTTGTTTTGACATATCTATGGTCAAAGTGATTGAAATGTTTCTCTCTCTTTTTTTTTTCTCAATTTTGATAGGAAATGTGATATTGTTGAGTAGGATTTTTTTTAACGTTTTAAGATGCCTAGAATATGTGTTAGGAAAATTATAGATAAAAAATAATGAATTCTTGAGTTTTGTGCTCTATGGGTTGAAAAGGAGAAACCAAAACTATTATGGAAAGATATAAATTATTGGGAAAATTGAGACCACAAGTATTGAAGAGTTTTCGTACCAAATATTAACACCAAGGTGAGAGAATGGAACCTATGTAGAGGATTCATGTGTTGATGTTTGAGAGGTCAAAGACTAGTTTTGATTATGGGAAGGAGGTTGGTTGACAACAAAATTCATCCAACTAACAAAAGTGCAAAGTCATTGATTTTTACAATAGAGTTTTATAATGCTTGAATATTTTTTTAGCTTATAAATAAATATTTATATGCATATTTTTAGGTTAATGATTTGATGATAAGTAAGTTAATACTTGTAAAAAGGTCTAATATTTCATGTAAAATAAAATAGAAGTTTAAATATATCTCATAAGAAAAATGTGGAAAAGTAGACTTCACAAATATTCAAGGAAAATGGAAAAGTTCTTTTGTCCTTCTACTTCTCAAATAAAAAACAAATATCAAACATAAAGTCAAAAAGTAAAAGGGTAAGATTTATAAGCACACGGGGAAGTGTGAGATTCCTCCCATCCTTATATTTCCTTATTAAATTTTTATAATTCCTTAAAGAAAAGTGAAACTACCAGTATAAATCATGTAAAAATAAAATGGAAAGTTACAAAAAAAAATTCAAAATGTATACTTAACAAATGAAAATGAGAAATAAGAAAACCCTTGCAGCTTTCTAATAATCAAAATCTTTTAATATGTTAATCATCCCTTAATGTGCTAATAAAGTTCAATAGTTATTGATAAGTCTACAAACGCTCAAGTACTACTATGTGCAAGACTCTAACATCACAAGGGATGAGGTCGAGATAATTGCCTAGACAAGTTTTGTGGAATGGATACCCCTAGATATTTACATTTCTAATATCTACTTTACTTAAAGTTGTAAGATTTCATTTCATGTATATTTCATCTGTATTTCAACATTGATTCCTCAACAACATTGTGACTAAGGAAACTCCTCTTCCATACAACATTTTCTTTGTTTTATATGTGCATTTATAGGTGTCACTCACATTGGACCAGGACTAGAAAGTTCAAAAACTCATAGACCGCGTGTAACTAAAAGTAATTAGAAGTGCAAGGAATGGGTTGACCCAGTGAACCTAATCCCAATATATCTATCTCAAATTGGTTTTAAAAATTAGTTGCATCCTTTATCTTCTGTTTATGGTATCTGCACTGGGCTATTTTCTTTTTGTCGTCATGTGTATGGGTGTGTGCAAGATTGTAATGCCTATCCCTAGTTTACCTTTCTTGTTAGATTATGGGGGCTTGTGTTCTGGTAATTTTCCACGGTACATTGTAGAAGGTTTGTTTAAAAAAAAAAACTTATTTGGTGGGCGGGGGCCACCACCCCCATCCCCTTCTCATCCATGCATCATGGTTGCGACCACTTGGGCTGCATAAAACAGTTGTGAGCTCTGTAAGCAGCAACTTATGCTGCCTTGCAACACTCACATTGTTGCGTGCAACCAACCAAGGGGCTATAAACCTATATAAAAAAAAGGTTTTAATTTTTTAATTATTTTATATTGTATGTTATTTGTTAAATTGATTTCATTTATTAATATTAACAAATTTTAATATAATTTACAATTATTGTTATTAATTAATTTAAATTAATATTCAATGTTATTTTTTAATTGTTTGTAATTTTTATTATATTATTAAAATTAAGGATAATGATTATTACTGGATTAAATATTATTTATTAATAGTTTAATTATAATGATAGTTAATAATTGTTATTTAATTTTAATAATAGTTATTAAAAGTGTGGTTATAAGGTCACCCATAAAATTCAAAAAATATAATGATATTTTTAATTAGAGAATTTTAATGGATATTGGTGTTGTTAAATCGATAGTACTTTTTATACAAAATAAGGGTTTTATATTTAAATAACTTCTATATGAATTGTTAAGTCTTTTTGAGATTTTGTAAACTCGAAAACCCTTAACAAATATAATACTTTGAAAAGACAAAAGCTGAAACCCTGTTTGTATACCGAACTCTTATGTTTGAAAATATATTGAACTATGAAAATAATTGTTAAAATTCCAATGAGATGTATGTTGTATTATATGATTTGGGGTTTGGGTTTGACTTAGTACTTTGACCAAATTAGGATGTTTATCAGAGGCTTGGGGGTTTTGTTCTGTGATGATGTTATGTACATGATCTTTAATACCTAACCATGGTAATGAGTCACGTGTTGTTTATGATGAGTTTTGATCAATATTTGTTAGTGCTTTCCATCTCTTATGTAGAACTGAAGTGAATGATGTGTTTTCCTGATGTAACCTTTGAGTTTTTGATCAGTTATCTTTTGGATTCTTTCCAGTTGCTTGTATAGGACTAAGGTGATAATTGTGATTTTCTTATTGTAACCTTTGAGCTTTTGATCGATTATCTTCTAGTGCTTTCTTGTTGCTTGTTTAGGATTGAGGTGATTATTGTGTTTTGTCTTTTGGTGCTTTCTAGTTGCTTGTATAGGATTGATGTGATATTGAGATTGGTCTTTAGGTGCTTTTCAGTTTCTTGTAAAGGATTGAGGTGAATTCTGTGTTTAATCTATAGGTGCTTTCCAATCACTTGTAAAGGGTTGAGGTGAAAACTATGATTCTATGATTTTTACTTTTATGAATGTAGGGTAGGTAAACTATGTGTATGTGGGAAGTGGCTTGTAATGGAGATCAGATCCCAAAGTGGATGCCTAGGTAACCCATTGTAAGTTGTTTTAATAAGTGATAACATTTAATTAAATGGGTTTTAAAATGAATTACTAAGAGTCGGTATTTTTTTCGCTCATGCCTCAAGTGCTAGTACAGGATAGGATGGGAGTAGAGAGGATGTTTGGTTGTGACCTTGCTTCATTAGTATGCCTTGTCTGTAATAAAGGATACTAGTACCACATCAAGACATTAGGGGGCCAGAGTCTAGGGAGGCTGCCAAGGTAACCTTAGAGTTGGCTCATGCGATGACACTTGCCCACTTACATAGATTTCCTACGTGTCTTTGTTGCCTTTGGGATTAGATGATACTTGTTTCTTAGTACCTTTGATATAGTTTTCTTTTAGGTGTTTCCTTGACCTAGATGTTGGTTATGATTTATTTTTGATATCTGTATGGGACTTGAATTTATCTCCTCAACACAATGGGAGTGAGACATTTAGGTTCCATGAGGTTGGGTGGTAGTGCATTTTTCTACCATTGAGATCCGACAGTTGGATGTCATTGCTGGATGTGCTTGTGCATATGTTCCTTGCTATCTAATCTTCTATTTCTGTTGGATGGTTATATTCTATTGTACTATATTTGTTTATTAGAGATCTTATGAGATGATGTATTATATTCATGATGTATATTCTTTGAGCTTTTCATACTCTCTGACTTGTGTAGCAGATGATTATGCATTCTAATTATTGCCAAGTGACATCATGTAATTGTATATTATTTAAATAAATTTGTACTTCTGATTATTCTTTGATGTGGTTATGTTGTGTATTGGATTTAGTATTAATTAAAATTAAATGTGATTCAACATCATGGGACACTTAAGAGATGTAATCTATTTATGATGGTTGTATGTGTGCAAGTTATTGCTTTTGCTATATTTTATCCCTTATTGTTATTATCTTTCAAAAAAAAAACATTTGACAAACTTAGTGAAACTTTAGGTTAACTTCTTTTGGGTTCCCTAGTAGGGCATTACATCTGGTATTAGAGCCCGAGCTTCTACATTGGGAACTTTGGGTATATTGGAACACCACTAGTTGATAACTAGTTCACTAAAACAAAGCTTAAATTGCTATATCTATATTCTCAAACTTGAACACCTCAACTAGTTAACTAAAACAAAAATGGAACTGTTATATGTATCTATTAAAAACTTGAACACTTGAATTAGTTGAACTGATATGTAACTTAAATAGTGCTAAGTATCTTTTACAACTTGAACACTTGAATACTTGAAACTTGAATTTCTTGAAACATAGAAAAAGGAAAACCTAGTGAGTTCGATTTCAAAAATATTTATTATGATTGTGCTTTATGGTGGTATGCCTTTGATTGATATTTTGAGAAATTTTGTTGTTTTCTCTTGGGTGTTTTCAGTGGAGTCTTATCCTCCTACAAAGGGAAATGGTTCAATGGGACCCACATAGTGAGTGTTTTAGTTTTATCTTTCTTGTAGGATTCCAGAGTAAGCCTAAGTCTAGGGGGAGTGGATGTAATGCCTACCCCTAGTTTACCTTTCTTGTTAGATTGTCAGATTCTTTTAGGCTAGTTTTATGATTATTAGTATTTGGTTACCAGATTTGATTAAATGTTATTTCATACTCAGTTGATATATTTGATTAGTTACTTAGTTATTTCATGTATTCATGATTATTTCAATGATGGTATATGTATGTTTAGTTAGTGGTTATCTCATGATGATAGTTAGATGTGTGATTTATTTGTAGTTTCTATGGAACTTACCTGCTAGTCAGGATCTACACGATGCACCGCTCCCTACCATTTCATGTTTAGTTTAGATTATATGTGTATGTAAATGCGTGGATTTTATGCAAATTGTAGGTTCTGGGAATTGACTTCTCTGAATTGCCAGGATGAGCATGCCCTATCACAATATCTCAATGGTATAGCATCCTAAACCTACGCCAATTGTCCTAGAAAGTAGGATAATTATCTAAGTTGTTTACCCATTCAAATTCGTCAAGTGATATGAATTCGTGATTTGACCCTAGAGTTTGATTATGTTCTTTTTCTTCAGTTGAGTTGTCGTATTTAGTCTTGTGAGCATGTTGTGATTTTTGCTATAATTAAATCAACTTAAAAAGATAATTTAATGAAAATTTTATAAAGAAAATTCAATATTTAATTATATTTAATTGATTGAGAAATTAACTAAATAAAATAATTAAATTTAAAGTCTAATTTGGCATAATTATATTTATTTAATTTAATAATAATTATTTAGGAGTTTTATTTTAATAATAAACTCTAAATAATGTTATTAGTTATATTAATAAATATTTGATAAAAAATGTCTTGTGATTTAATAAGAGAAAGAAAGCATAGATTTACTATAGATATTTTAAAAATTACAAAAGGGTTGTACATGAAAATTTAAATATAATAAAATAATAAAGGAAAAAGGTTTTTGCATGATTATACAACCAAAGCCCTAATTTGGGGAAAACTCTTTATTAGGAAATCAAAGATCATTTCTCCATAGACAAGTTTGGAAGAGCCAATTTTTGAGAAGAGGGTTTCAAAGGAAAAAGGGAATTGCTTGCAGATTCTATGCACTTAGTTGTTTAGCATTAGATCTAGGTAGGATCTTGTGGGTTTTGAGCAATAGATTCATTCTTTGAAATATCTATCTCCTTTGAGATTGATTAAATTGTTTTTAAAATTCAATTGGGTTGAAACCCTTGTTTGTATTTTATTGTTCTTCATTTTCAAAGGCATCTATAAATGAATGGAAAAATTGGAAACCTTGTTTGGTAAATTTTATAGATTCATGATTTGATTGATTTTGATTTGAGTAGGTTCGAAAAGAAATCAAAATTTTGGTATGCAAAATTTGATTGTTTGTGCATATTTTTCCTATCGTATTTATGGTGAAATTTATTTATAAAATAATTATCACAGTAATTAAAATTACTGTGATAATTATAATATAAATAATGCATTGGTTATTATGTGGGGGGGATTGAATTTATTTATGGGGGCTTGTGTTTTGGTAATTTTCCATGACACGTTAGAGGAGGTTCATTTAATTTTTTTTAAAAATAACTTATTGGGTGGGCGGGGACCACTACCCCCCACTCCTCTTCTCCTCCATGCCTCATGACTACAACGGCTTGGGCTGCATACATCAGTCATGAGCGCTACAAGTAGCAGCTCATGCTACTATAGCAACGTTGAACATTGCCTTGCAACACTCATGTTGATGCGTGCAACCAGTCGAGGGGCTATAAAACTGTATAATTTTTTTTTTAATAATTATTTTATATTGTATGTTATTTGTTAAATTGATTTCATTTATTAATATTAATAAATTTTAATTATTGTTATTAATTAATTTAAATTAATATTTAATGTTCTTTTTTAATTGTTTATAATTTCTATTATATTATTAAAATTAAGGATAATGAATATTAATGGATTAAATATTATTTATTAATAGTTTAATTATAATGATAGTTAATAATTGTTATTTAATTTTAATAATAATTATTAAAAGTGTGGTTATAGGGTCATCTATAAAATTTGGATAATATAATGATATTTTTGATTAGAGAATTTTAATGGATATTGGTGTTGTTAAATCAATATTTCTTTTTATACAAAATGAAGGTTTTATATTTAAATGACTTCTATATGAATGGTTAAGTCCATTTTGAGATTTTGCAAACTCAAAACTCTTAGCAAATATAATACTTTGAAAAGATGAAAACTGAAGCCCTGTTTGTAGACTGGACTCTTATGTTTGAAAACATATTGAACTATGAAATTAATTATTAAAATTTTGATGAGATGTATGTTGTATTATATGATTTGGGGTTTGGGTTTGACTTAATACTTTGACCAAATCAAGATGTTTACCAAAGACTTGGGGGTTTTGTTTTATGATGATGTTATGTACACGATCCTTTATACCTAACCACGGTAATGTGTCACGTGTTGTCTATGATGAGTTTTGATCAATGTTTGTTAGTGTTTTCTAGTTCTTGTGTAGAACTAAGGTGAATGGTGTGTTTTCTTGATGTAACCTTTGAGTTTTTGACCAGTTGTCTTTTGGATGCTTTCCAGTTGCTTGTATAGGACTAAGATGATAATTGTGACTTTCTTGTTGTAACCTTTGAGATTTTGATCGATTATCTTCTAGTGCTTTCTAGTTGCTTGTTTAGGACTGAGGTGATTATTATGTTTTTTCTTTTGGTGCTTTCCAGTTGCTTGTATAGGATTGAGGTGGTGTTGAGATTGGTCTTTAGGTGCTTTCCAGTTGCTTGTAAAGAACTGAGGTGAATTTTGTGTTTAATCTATAGGTTCTTTCCAATTACTTGTAAAAGACTGAGGTGAAAGCTATGATTCTATGATTTGTACTTTTATGAGCCTAGGGTAGGTAATCTATGTGTACATTGGGATGTGGCTTGTAATGTAGGCCAGAGCCTAGAGTGGCTGCCTAGGTAATCCATTCTAAGTTGTTTTAATAAGTGATAAAATTTCATTAAATGGGTTTTAAAATGAATTAATAAGAGTCAGTGTTTTCCTCACCCATGTCTTGAGTGCTAGTGCAGGCTAGGATGGGAGTAGAGAGGATGCTTGGTTGTGCACTTGCTTTGTTAGAATGACTTGTTTGTAAGAAAGGATACCGGTGCCACATAGAGACACTAGGGGGCTAAAGTTCAAAGAGGCTACTAGGTAACCTTAGAGTTAGCTGATAGGATGACACTTGCCCACTTACATAGTAGATTTCCTATGTGTCTTTTTTTCCTCTAGGATTAGATGATACTTGTGTTTTGATACCTTTAAGATCATTTTCTTTCAGGTGTTTCCTTCACCTAGATGTTGGTTATGACTTGTGTTTTAATATCCATATGGGACTTGAGTTTATCTCCTCAACATGGTGGGAGTGGGCCATTTAGGTTCCATGAGGTCGGGTGGTAGTGCATTTTTCTTATACCATTGAGATCTGATAGCTAGATGTGCTTGTGCAAATGTTCCTTTCTATCTAATCTTATATTTCTGTTGGATGATTATATTCTGTTGTACTCTATTGTTTTATCATAGATCTTATGAGATGATGTGTTATATTCATGATGTATAGTCTTTGAGCTTTTCATACCCTATGACTTGTACAATGGGTGATTATGCATTCTGATTATTGCCAAGTGACATCCTATAATTGTATATTATTTAAATGAATTTGTATTTGTGATTATTCTTTGATGTGGTTATGTTGTGTATTGGATTTATTATTAATTAAACTTAAATGTGATTCAACGTCATGGCACCCTTAAGAGATGTAATCTTTTTATGATGGTTGTATGTATGCGAGTTATTTCTTTTGCTATATTTTATCTCTTCTTGTTACTATCTTTCAAAAAAAAAAAGTTTTACAAACTTAGTGAAACTTTAGGTCAATTTATTTTGGGTTCCTTGGCAGGGCGTACAAGGATCATGGTTTGCCAAAAAGTGGCGATATGAAAAAGTTGTAGTTTTAAAATTTCAAAATGTTTAAATATCTGTTTACCTTTTTTCCCATCCATTGTGATACCAAAAAAAAAAAGGTAATACTTTACCTTATTAGGTACCCAATGCTATATCAAGTACTTGATATGATATTGTACATGCAAAACCTGCGTGTAGAAAATAAAAACAAAAAACTTGAGCATCATTTTCATTACTTGGTTTGGTTGTTAAGGACCCTTATTTCATGTATCAGATCCAATATTGGGTATCAACTCAATGTCCACCTCTAATCCACCATTTTGATGAAAGGTTAGTTAGACTTTCTAGTTTTTTCTTTCTAGTTTTCTATTTAAAATTACATTTTTAAGTAGAAATCTTTGATTTTTTTCATTTTAATCATATACTATGAACAAAAGTAAATTTTTAGTTATTTTAAATTTAATAGGCAGGGATCACCCAAATGAAGTTGAGAAGATTGAATCATGAAACAATGTTCATCGAAACCCTTCGCCAAATGTTCAACAATCTTGTCAAAATCCTCAACCTCTGCCAAATGATCCAATACCTCCTCAAAATCCTCTTTGAATTTAAGATTTGATACAAAAAAAATCTTTTTAAACTAAAGGGTTTTCAAATCTCATGTAACAATATACCTATTTTGGTTCCCATGTTATCCACGTTAAACACCATTATGGATAATATCCAGACACTTATCGAGCAACAAAATGCTACTCTTCATTGACATGAGGAGATGCATTCCCTATTTGATGATGGGTTGGAATATGATGAGGCTGTGACCCTCAACATAACCAAATATGATATAGTTGACCTATTTGTGAACCTAAAAATTGGTAAAAAATTGGATCACAAATACCCCAAATTATCAATTACATGGTGCACAATGAGGCTATGCGTGCCAAATTTTGGGATCATTGGTAGATGGTTTTTGACAAACCAACACGCAAAAATTTAGAGGTACATTTTATTTCATTAATTAAACTATATGCTAAAGTTTTGTTGGGTCTCAAAGTTAACTACTAAAGCATGAGGTCCACCATGGGAATAGGAGGATAAACCATTTTCCCAATGAAAGAAAGCTAGCACCTATGTACCCCCTATTAATGTCTCCCCCCCTCCTCCAGTGCACATTCTAATGTCATTGTAGAGACTATCTCTCAGACTATTATAGCCATCCAAATATTGAGTAGCCTATTGATCTCCTAGACTAGGTTAGTGTTGCCTCTCTCTGTTGATGATGCTGGCATGAGTTCATCATTGGTGAGCACATCACATGCTTGTGTGCTCAATACTTGCATGATGTGAAAGAATTTATGTTTAGGCCCCATTGATGATTTTGATTATCAATTTATATTTGGGGATGAGGATACAACAAACATGGCTACAAAGACTATAAACCCTATCGTGACAGTGGAGGAGGGGCATGCAGAGCCATGGGATCCTTTCGTGATGGTAAGTGTTTATACACTTTTTTGTTACAACATAATTGATTTAAAATTACTCTTTATAGTAGAATAATTTTAACGACTGTACACTTATGCATGTATGTGATTTTCATTCATGTTCAACTAATGAATGAGGAGGAGCTCAGATAGGTTGATGATGTCATGCTCTTGGCTATTTCATTTAGCCTTAAGACATCTATGATACATTATTTTTTGTTCTCATTTCTTTTCTAATTGATACTAGAACATACATGGTTTCTCATCTTTCTTTTCTCTTGTAGGTATCACCTATTAGTGAGGTGCAGACTGTGGGGGGTGAGCCTCAACGTATTGACAAGGGAAAGGTAATTAAGTATTTTTTAAGTGATTAAATATAGATTCATACTTATAGCCTATGTGTGCCAATGAAATGTTATTACATTGTTTATTATATAGGGCATGTCCATTCGTGATGACTCCAGGAAGATTCAACATCCCAGACCCTCCAAAAATTCCATTCGTAGTGAGAGTCCCATTGTATGTATATTTATCATTTTATTTGTTAATTTCCTTTTTTTCATAAATTTTTACAAAATTGATTTCTATTATAGTAACAACTATGCTTTTGTCTCTCATAGGAATCACCTAGTGCTTAGGAGGTTGGACATCAGGGTTATGTATCTTTGTTGAGACAACCAATACTTCTAGAGGAGGGATCGACAGAGGTAAGTTTTAGTTTGAATCCTTGATTATATGTGTTGTTTTAGGATCCTTTGCAGATGTAATATCATTACCTTCTTGTTATATGCTTTCCAAATTGCAACCATGTTTATAATATATGATATAGAATGGATAGACATGTCTCTTCACGGAATATGTCTATTCATTATTATTTAATTAATATAATGATAAATAAATATGTCATATATTTAATATATTAATATATATTAAATATCTCTCTCACACACACACACATACATATAAATATATACACATATATACATATAAATATAAATAAATAAATAAATTATATATATATATATATATATATATATGTATATATATGTATATGTATATATATATGTATGTATATATATATATGTATGTATATATATATATATGTATGTGTATATATATATGTATGTATGTATATATATATATATGTATATATATATATATATATATATATGTATATATATATATATATATATATGTATGTATATATATATATATATATGTATGTATATATATATATATATATGTATGTATATATATATATATATATGTATGTATATATATATATATATATGTATGTATATATATATATATATATATATGTATGTATATATATATATATATATATATATATATATATGCTCTATAGTTTATCCAACCAAAGCTACCAAACATTAACACTCCCTCTTAGCTAGGGAGGATAAACAAGTTTCATACACAATATGAATAACATATTACCTCAACATAAAAATGATGATTTCTAGAATGCCAACTCATTTGACTTCCCAATTTACTGAATGCCAACTAATTTGGAAAATGTTAACTCATTTGACATTTGAAGGTCAAATCATTTGAATTTCTAGTTTCTTGAGTATCAACTCATTGATATTTAAATGTCAACTCATTTGACATTCACTAGGTGCCTTTTGAGTAATGGCCTCTTGAATGTTAAACTGCAAGATATTCACCAAGTACTGTGAGTAATGGCCTTTTGAATGTCAACTCATTTTAAAATCACCAAGTACTTTGGGTAATGACCTCTTGAACATCAATTTATTTAACAGTCACCATGTATTCAAAATGTTCATAAGGTATGTGCATCCACATTCTCATAATTCTTACTATAGGAACATTCACTATGCAAAGTATAATCTATTATGATCTACATAGACATCGTAAGATATCTATCATAATAGAAAATTAAGTTATTAGAAGATCGTCACCTTTCAATAACTTTACAAATAAAAATGACATCATTTAGAAGTTGTCACTTCCTCATGATGTACACAGGGGGTAGGCCCAATAAATTCTAATAGTCATGAGGTATACTCATGAACCACAGTCATCTTGATTGCTACAATTTATTGATCACTGGAGAATATCTCTTAAAATTGATCTACTCCCTCTAAATCAATATGGTCGAGATCACTGAATGTTGACTAAACCATATCCTCTATATTCTCCCTTTAAATGAATGCATCAGACTCCCTTTGAACATCAATCTTCTAAGCTTCTTTCTTTTAACAAAGTCTCATACTCCCTTTGAATCTAATTTCAATCATTTTTCTTGCAACAAAGATCTCATTGTTGGAATTAACAATGGGAAAACAAACTCTAGGGGGTGGGAGGGTGAATCAACACTTCAAAACTCTACCCATAAAAACATTCACCACACATCCATCTCACATATTATCATGTAAATCAAAATAGCTAGCTACACTTGTTCATCCATAGCATGAAATAAATAACACATGAAACAATAAGTTTGTTACCCAGAAACCCTCCAATGAGAAGGTAAAATTGGAGCGGGGATGACACCTACAAATCTTTACCGTTGCAACTGTAAAGTGTAGCCAATGAAGGTTATAATAAGTTTGACCATAAACTATGATCTACCTTGTGAAAGATTTTCCCTATTAAAGGCTTAGAAAGACTGTTAGGTCTCACCCTATTAAAGGACTTAAACACCCCACTAGATGCATGCCTTGTTAGAGGACTTAAACTTGCAATGAAACCAACACTCTATTAAGAGATTTACACAAAATTATGTTAGGACTTGAAACCTATCAAGGCTACTCTGTTCAGAGATTTTCATTGATTAACCTATTAGAATGTTTTAGCATTGATCCTTCAGTTAGCACTTCTCTGCTAGGTATTAGATCTACTCTTTCCTGATGTGTACTTGATCCTCTTAATCTAATGTATCTCTTCTATCCTTTAACAACTTTTGTTTTGTTCTCTCTAACTGATTCTACAATTATAGCATGATCATAACCTCTATAGCCACCATGAATTCTCTCTTTGCACTTAGCATTCATGCTTCTCTTCTCATCTACACACACAAACTCTTTAGGGGTTTCTCTCATTGAGAAGACTTAGGTGAGCTAGGATTAGGTAGGAATCAACAACTCACCTATTTTGTTGCTTAGAACATCCCTCAATCTAATTGGTTCCATGCACTGTATAGGGATTCTCAATAGACCTTCATATATATATGTATTACAATCATAAAAAAATCCTTAAGTTGGCCCAAAAACAATTTACATAGGGGTTTGTACCATTACAAACAACTATGTCCAAAACTATTTACTTGACACTTGAAATCTCCAATGCTCGACATCCATTACATCTTCAATGTTGTAACTCATCTCCTGTATGACTCAACATCCATTGTTTTACTTGGCATATGAATCACTCATCATAAATGTCTTTCTCAACACTTGAGTGACTTGGAAATACCATATGCTCAACACATACTGGTGCTCGACACTTACTGCGTATATTGCTCGACATACACTACTTACTTGGTACATACAAATTTTTGTTAAGTAGTGACCTAAGTGTTTTGTCACTGGCTTGTCAAAACCAATCTAAGATTAACAATCTCCCCCTTTGACATGAGTGGCAAAAGCACGTTTTCATGTATATACAACCTGACTTATTTG
Organism: Cupressus sempervirens; assembly: GCA_028749045.1. Classification (NCBI taxonomy): domain Eukaryota; kingdom Viridiplantae; phylum Streptophyta; class Pinopsida; order Cupressales; family Cupressaceae; genus Cupressus; species Cupressus sempervirens. The sequence continues at coordinate 365,461,521 of CM053793.1, forward strand.
CATCACTTAGAGAATCTGTATCTCATACAAAATTCCAAAATTTCAAAATTTTGCACAACTAATGACTTAAGTCTCATACCCCTTCAAAATGTTATAACTCCCCGTGAGTTGAGTGTTTCTTGTTGTATTTTAATTTTATATAACTCCTACATAAATATGCTATAATGCCATCCCCTACTATCTCAAAACCATGCTCCCCTTATCATCTTAATTCTCCTTATCTTTCTCATTCCCCCTTTTTGACACTTATGTCATTTGGGTGGCACACTATTAGTGTGTTTGTCCAAAAATGATTTGTGGACCTCCATGATTATTTTCAATGCTGCATCCCAATTATTACATGCTACTTCTAGAGATTGGTACTAGATGTTTAGCTCAACAACAAGGTTAACTAGGCCTTCATGAGTGGAAAGATGAGAATCTTTCTTCATCAATTTTTCTTCAAAGGTCTATTTCCTTGTGTAACACTTCCATGTGTGGGGTCAACATGGCTTGGATGTTGATCAAGGTGGCATGAATGGTAGCATCTTGTGCTTGAAGTGCTGATAGTTGACCTTGAGTAGAGAGTAATCTCTAAAAATGAGTCTAGCTTTGACCTGGAGATAGTTGTAAGATATTACCTGTAGTCTTTAGATCTCCCTGTAGCCGTTCAATAGCCCTCTGTACTTCTTGTGTGAATAAATTCACATCACAAATCTTTGAGTAGAAAGAAAAGATATTCTCCAACACTTTTATCACATATTCCATCTTGGTTTCTAACTCAACCTGTCTTAGTGCAATAGAACTAGATATCTATTCAAGTACTTTTATCTAAAACTTCTTTTTTCTTCCATGTCTTGTTCATCATTTCATTGACTTTCTCAACATCAAACTTTTCTTTGTCTTTATTGAATTCACTACTTGGTGCTTTTGACCTTGTTGGATAATTTTTGTTGATATAACCAGTCTTCAAATAGCTGAAGCATGTAGTTTGACTCAACCATCTACTGTAATCACTTCTGAAATGTGTTGTAATGCAATTCTTAGCAACATGCCCATACTCTTGACAATAGTAACAACTATATCTTGTATTATAATCCCAATTTTAGGATTTTCCATTGTGTGTACCTTTGTCTACTTGTTTGATGTCAACTTGGCATTAGATCTACATTCATATGCTTTATGTCCATACTTCTACCAATTGTGGTAGTATCCTTCAAATCTTTGTGTGCTTAAAGTCTTGGTGTTGAATTCATGTGCCTGATATCTTTGGTTGTTGCACTTGTGACAGTTCCCATGAATTTATGCTTAGGGTTCTGATTTGCATTGTTGCTCCTGCAAACATTGGTTGTATGACCTAACTTTCCATAATTATGAAAAGTGGGTTTGTAGTTCTTACCTTTGTTGCTTCTTTGTTCACCACTTTTAGATAATTTTCCTTCTTTAGTAATGGTGTAGCCTAATCTAGTAGTATCATTGTTAGATCTAGAAGATCTCATCAATTTCTCAAAGTATTTGATTACTTCACTGGGTTTGTTTAAACTTTCAACAAATCCCTTTTCTTTCCTTAGTTCATTCCTTAGTTGTTCATTCTGTAACTTTAGGGTTGTGATCTCAATGTCCTTTCCATTTACTTAATTATTGGAAATCATCACTTGATTCATTATTTTCAATTGTATGTTAGCAATCCTTTGTACCTCTGATGTCTTCTCTTCTAGTCTATTGGTTAGTTTTTTTTGTCATCTTCAATCATGACTTTGTCTTCCTCAGCTTTCTTTTTTTGTTCAGTCACCTAACACATTAATAATGATTGGACTTCTTGTTCTATCTTAAGATTTATGACCTCTTTAGTTAGAGCACCATTCTTTTCCATAAGATCTGTAACTACTGCATCAAAATCACTTTAACTACTGCATCAAACTTACTTGAGTTTCCATCTACAAAAAATTTAGTGGGTGAATCAACACTTCAAAACTCTAACCATAAAAAAATTCACCACACATCCATCTCATAATTTATCATGTAAATCAAAATATCTAACTACACTTGTTCATCCATAACATGAAATAAATAACACGTGACACAATAAGTTTTTTACCTAGAAACCCTCCAACGAGAAGGTAAAACTGAAGTGGGGATGCCACCCACAAATCTTTATTGTTGCAATTGTAAAGTGTAGCCATTGAAGGTTGTAATAAGTTTGACCATAAATTATGATCTACCCTGTGAAAGGTTTGCCCTATTAAAAGCTTACAAGGATTGTTAGGTCTCACCCTATTAAATGATTTAAACACCCTACTAGAAGTGTGCTTTATTAGAGGACTTAAACTTGCAATAAAACAAGCACTTAGTTAAGAGATTTACACAAAAGTCTATTAGGACTTGAAACCTATCAAGGCTACTTTGTTAAGAGATTTTCACTGATTCACCTATTAGAATGTTTTTAGCTTGATCCCTTGGTTAACACTTCTATGCTAGATATTAGATCTTCTCTTTCCTAATGTGTACTTGATCCTCTTAATCAGATGTATCTCTTCTGTCCTTTAACTACTCTATTTTTTTCTCTCTAACTTATTCTACAATTATAGCATGATCATAACTTCCATAGCCACCATGAATGATCTCTCTACACTTAGCATTCACCCATCTCTTCTCATCTACACACACAAACTCTTTAGGGTTTTCCCTCCTTAAGAAAATTTAGGTAGGCTAGGGTTAGGTAGAAATCAACAATTACAATTCACCCATTTCGCGACTTAGAACATCCCTCAATTTGATTGGTTGCATGTACTACATAGGGATTCTCAATATACCTTCATATATATCTTCCATAATTGTAAAAAAATCCTTAAGACAACCCAAAAATGATTTACATAGGAGATTGTGCCATTACAAACAACTATGTCCAAAACTATTTACTCAACACTTGAAAGCTTTGATGCTCGACATCCATTACATCTTCAATGCTATAACTCATCTCCTAAATGACTTGACATCCACTATTTTACTTAGCATATGAATCACTTGGCATATATGCCTTTCTCAACACTTGAGTGACTTGACATATACCATCTGCTCGACACATACTAGTGCTTGACACTTACTATGTATATTGCTCGACACACACTACTTACTTGGTACATAAAGATTTTTGTTAAGTAATGACCTAAGTGTTTTGTCATTGCCTTGTCAAAACCAATGTAAGATTAACAAAGGAAAGATCAAGGCAATATTATGATCCCATTCTTATTATAACCAATCTATTCTCAAAACAATATTATTATCCTATTCTTATTATTTAAAATAAGATTCTTATTTATATTCAATATTATTATGAATTTTATTCCATTTTATATAAATTCATGTAACAAAATATGCGTTAATATTTAATTATAATAGGCTTTACCTCTTACTTAAATGGGCGGTCTATGGGGGGTCTATGCCTTTTACTTACCCTTTAATCACTGGTTTATCTTACCTACATCACCTTCACTCTTCATATGATCTGATGCCACTGACGTGTTCAATGAATCACTATTTTGTCGATGATTTCTATTTTTGAGTTAAAGTACGATGTTCCATGTCACACCAATTAGATTGCACGTTTTGCTCCATGTCATACAAATAGATGGGTCCTATTCCACTTGTACGTATCCATTTTGATCTCATGTTATCTAAGTGGCTTTCTTATATTTCTATTTGAAGGGTCTTTGATATACCTCAATGGTAATGTTTTTTTATTCTTATTGATCCAATTGGTCTGACAGTAATAAATATATCTTATTTATTTTGTAACTTATTTGATTTTCACATGTACAAATCTTTCTTCCTCCCAATGGCACATTTGCTATCAATATTTAATACTTGTTTGTCCTTATTGATTGATGTTTTCCATGAGGATTATTTCTACAAGGTAAAGTCAGATACTTGTAGACCCTTTTTTCGATTATGGTGTTAGTCTCATGGTTGTATTCCTTATAAATTTTCTCTGTCTTCAATGGTCATGCTAGAAGAGTTAAATTCTTCAAGAGATGTAGTGAGGAGGAAGTTTGAATTTCCATGATTTCTTTTAAATTTAAAACAATACCCTTTCACATAGTCAACATAAGACATGAATTATATGGAATATGTTTTACTTGTGTTCATATATGAGTTGAGCCATGTACCATTGAAACAAAGACATCTTCAATATAAAAAATTAACATAAATTTGATAGAGCCAAATACTATTGAATTATTTTCATATTAACCTAACCAAAAATAGATTTATATCTACAATTAGGCTCTGATACCATGTTGTTTTAGGATCGCTTGCAGATGTAATAACATTTCCTTCTTGGTATATGGTTTCCAAATGGCAGCCATCTTTATAATATAGGATGAAGAATGTAAAGAAACACCTCTTCACGAGACATGTCTATTCATTATTATTTAATTATTTTTAACGAGAAATAAATATCCCATATATTTAATATATTAATATATATCATAGATCACACACACACACATATTTTCTCTATAGTTTATCCAAAAAAAACTAACAAACATTAACAATATGTTATATATAGTATACTATCAATTATAATATTATAGTTTAAATCATAGATCCATCTCACAAACATACTTAAACATATACATGCTAGAACTGACGAGGTTCGTGCATTGCCAAGGACTTGTGGAAAGACCCTTAACCCCTGTAGGAGGTTGATAAGAGAGGTTCATGATGAGAGTTTGAAACTATAAATCTTCATTAAAAAAATGATCATTATGAGTTTGAGTAAATTAATGTTTGATATGTAGAATCATATAAATTCAGTAGTCTAACTTTTGGTTTTCCTTTTTTCTCTATGTAGGAGGCATTTGATCTAGATAGTACAGTGAAGACACTACATTTTGATGATCTAATAGTAGCATAGGATAGTGTAGTTGTTTATGCTAGAGTAAATAATTAATTAATTATTAATTATTTATTCTATTACTTAAGCTTACTTAGGTAAATGCATGTAGTTAATAGTTGTAGAGATAAGTTTTTGACAACACGAGAGTTTGGTCCCTTCTAGCATGTTCCACCTTTTTGTGGAAAGTGCGCTTAGTTGTCAAACTTATCTTCTACCACCTTCCAAGCTTATTCTACAAGCTTCCTTGAGGTCTTTATAAGTGACCTCTCTCTCATTGTAAATTCATTCCATTCACATAGCAATTCTAATTTTCTATTGTGAAATATTCTCTTGTGCGGTATTTGTTTCAAGCTCTTTGCTCCCTAGGTTTCTCTTCAGCAACCTATTTGCATTGTAGGTGATCTTGGTGCATTTCTAGAGTTGGATTCTTAACTCCTACATGGTATCAGAGCCTCCTTTCTGCTTCTTGTTCGAAGGATTTTTGAAGTCGTAATTTGGAGTCACAAACCCTAGTTTATTTGTGCATTTTTCTTCAAATCAGGGGTAGAGCAATTTTTTTGAGCACTTTGGGGTCAAACGAATGCTGCCATTGGATCTAAAAGGCCATTTGCAGTTAGGTTTCATATAAAACTTTTTGTTTTTGGCTACAGGCATTTTTTTGAAATTTTTTTAGCTCCCTTGGTTGTAGTCATACGGCTGTACGAACACGCAGTTCAAAAAATAAAAAAAATAAAAAGTGCACCGCCATCGCAGTAGTGCTCATGCACCACCGTGGGGTAGCTAGCGTGCCACCAGCATGCTGCTAATTTTCTAGCGCGCTGCCACCGACAGACCCACCTCCTCCACCTCTAGCGCACCACCAAATCTTCGCTCGTCCGAGTGGCACCGCCAGGTTCTCCTCCCAAGTGCCACCACCACTAACAGTCTTCACTCAGACACCAGCTTCGGTGGCTGACATCACTTTCAAGCACTATGACATCATTTCTTGACATAGACATCATCTTTTCGACGCTGACATCATTCCAGCCTGCCACCTGCTGACATCATATTTCCAGCTACTGACATCATCTTTTTGGCTACTAAAATCATGTTTTTGGTAGATAGATTTTTTTTAGCGATGGCCTTCTGACAGTCGTACAGGCATCAAATTTAGCATAGTGTCTGTAATTTTTCAGCAAGGTGCATTTTTTGAGCAGTAGTCAGTTTTTTGGCAATAACTTGAGCATACGAAGGTCTTTTTCTGATCCAAAAGAAGCCTTGGAAAGCTGAATTAGAGATGAAAACATTGGGGCTAGTTTCATAAGATTCTAAGTTCATTTGAGCTCCCATTTTTGGCATCAAAGTAGAGGCTTGTGTTTCCTCCTATTCTGCATCAACAAATCCAAGTTCTTTTCCAATTTTTTTGCTTTCCATAGTTGTTTTTGTAGTATTTGAGGGATATTCTTATATGTTTGTGGGGGGCGGGGGGGGAGGGGGGTGTGTATTTGTTTTCTATAATTTACTTCAACTAAGACCCTTCTACTTCCATCTTCTTCTTTCTCTCAATGGTGGATCCATCTGTGACCTGTCTTACTCCGCACAACTATCACACCTGGAAGGCACAAATGACTAGGCTTCTCATGTCAAGAGGTCTATGGTCTTTTCTGGATGTGAATCAACCTATTCTTACATGACCTTTTGAGGTTCTACAGCACAGGAACAAAATGGATATAGCCATGGGATCAATTGCACTCAACATTTCAAATAGTCTACTATTTCACTTGGATGGTTTGACTACTCCACGGGCTTATTGGCAGAAATTTTAGACTTTGTTTGGTTAGGTGAATGAATTTTGGGCACTTCAATTGGATGTAGAGTTGACTTCTTTTTCACCAAGAAACTTTCCCACCATTGAGGACTTTATGATGAAGTTCAAATCCCTACATGCAGTTTTACAGGGATGTGGGAAGAACAAAACTAATGATGAGTGCAAATTCTTGATACTCTCAAAGTTGAAGGGGCAGTATCAAATTTTTTCTTCTACTTTCTACTCCACCATGGATGCCCTTGGAGATAGACATAGGATGCCTACATTCGAGACATTTTGTGATAGGTTGACTAGGGAACAAACAAAGATCCAATAGGTGGATGCCTCTGGCTCTTCTAGCCAAGCATTGGTTGCTCAAAATTCTAAGAAGAAATCAAAGAAGAAAGGAAAATCAAAGAAAGATACATCACAATCTGATCCTAAACCTCTAGCTAATCCTCTAGCAAACCCTCCCAAGACTAAAGATTCTTCAAAGTTGGGTGAGTCTACCTCCAAGACCAAGAAGAAATCGAGTGAGAACTGTAGTTTTTGTGGGAAAGATGGACATTCAATTTCTAGGTGTTGGAAATGATTAGAGGCTTTAGAGGAAGCCATGAAGGAGCATCACATTTCAGCTCCTCAGTCTTCATCTCCACCTATAGTTAAAGGTCATGCTCTTTCTGCATGAGCTATGACTTTAGCGCCTTCATGGATTCTTGATTCTGGGGCTTCTCACCACATCACAAACACTCCTAAGTTGCTTACTTCACTTGCTCCTTGTGCCACCACACAGATTACAGTTGGGAACTCTTCACAACTTTTAGTTTTAGGTTCTAGTACTGTTACTTTGGCCAGAGGCTCTCTATAGGATGTGCTTTGTGTTCCTGATATTTTGATGAACCTTCTGTCTATCTATCAGATTTGCCACTCTGGCTCTAGGATGAAAATTGAGTTCTCACCACATGATGTTGTTATTCGAGACTTGCATGATCCAAAGATGATTGTGGCCACTGGTAGTATTGACTCTGCATCTCACCTCTATAGATTTGATGGATTTGAGTCTTCTGATGACACAGGTTCATGTTTAGTTGCACATGCAGATTTAGTAAGAAGACTTTGGCATGAAGGTTAAGGGCATGTCAATTATAGATATCTTTAGCAGATGAGCACATAGGCACTTGTTCTTGGGCTTCCCTAGATTTGTTGTCTAGATGGTGTTCGTCAAGGATGTGCACTTGGTAAGCAACATAGGGATTCTTTTCCACATGGATGAGCCTCTTGTGCTTTAGAACCTTTGGAGTTGATTCATAGTGACCTCATGTCATTTCGTACTCCTTCTTTTTCAGGTGCTAGATATGTGCTTACATTCATTGATGACTTCTCAAGATGCATGTGGGTGTACTTTCTTAAGTACAAGTTTGATGTCTTTGAGTCATTTCAAGTTTTCAAGGCATTTGTAGAGAAGTAGTTTGGGCTTTCTTTTCGATGCATACGCATGGATAATGGGGGGGAGTATGTGAACCAGGCTTTCAAAGATTTTTGTTTTGAGCATGGTCTTCAGCATCAGCTTTTAGTGCCCTGCACTCCTCAGCAGAATGGTGTGGCCGAGAGGAAGAACAAAACCCTTTGGGAGATGGAAAATTGCATGATTCATTCTACATCTGTGGATTCATTTTTTTGGGTAGAGGCAGTCAATTGTGCCAACTACATTAAGAATCGGATGCCCTACAAGGCAATTTGACATATGACTCCTGAGGAGGCTTGGTCCCATGTCAAGCCTGATGTATTGTCATTCAGATTTTTTGGGAGTATGGCATATGCATTTGTACCTGATGCTCAAAGGAAAGCAATGGAACCGAAGAGCCAACCACTAATTTTTTTTGGCTACTACGAGGATGTAAAGGCTTATAGGTTGTTTGATCTTGATTCTAGAGAGGTCCTATTTTGATGGGATGTCCAGTTTGATGAGAGCCCTCCTGTAGTACATTCCTCGGCTCCAGTGACTCCTTCAGCTCCCACTACTCCCTGTTCATCTCCACTTTGTTTCACAGATGATGAGGATGATGATCATGGTGATCTTGATATACCTCCACCACAGGATCCTCTCCAGATGCCTAAATGGGCTTGAGCTACTATTGAGGCTACAAGATCTCTAGCTGGTGACCCATCCACATCCCATTGCACTCATTCTCACATTGCGAGTTCTAGTCTACTTAGTCATGCTGTTAGTACTGATCCTCAAACATTTGCAGAGGGGATAGGACATTCAGAATGGGATAGTGCAATGGAGGAGGAATATTCTTCTTTGATGAAGAATCACACATGGGATCTTTGTCCTCTTCCCAAGGGGAGAAAGCTAGTGCGTTGTAAGTGGATTTACTGCACTAAGTATGCTGCTGATGGCTCTATTGATAAGCATAAGGCTCATCTTGTTGTGAAGGGTTTTTTGCATGTTGAGGGTGTTGACTACTCTAAGACTTTTGCCCCTATCACCAAGATGAATTCCATAAACCTTGTCTTATCCCTTGCAGCTTCATAGGGATGGCCAGTTTATTAGATGGATTTGAAAAGTGCCTTCCTGCACAGTGATATCACTGAGGAGATTTATATGGAGCAGTCTCCAAGTTTTGTGCAGGATCCTACCTTGGTTTGTAGGCTTCAACGTTCATTATATGGTCTCAAGCAAGCCTTTAGGGCTTGGTATGAAAAGATGGACTCATTTTTGCTGTCTATAGGCTTCACTCATTGCCATTCTGATCCCATAGTGTACATTTACCATCTTGGTGATGACATTCTAATTCTTATTTTGTATGTTGATGATCTTATCCTTACAGTTAGTTCATCATCCATGCTCTAGGATGTTAAACATGCACTAATCGACCAGTTCAAGATGACTAATCTTGGTTTTCTCCACTACTTTCTTGGTCTTCAGATTCATCAGTCTCCTACTGGCATTTTTGTGTATCAACAGAAGTATGCTCTTGACATGCTTCGTCGCTTTCATACGCCTGATTGTAAGGCTTCTCCTACACCATTTTAGTTAGGTGTCACTTTGTCTACCTCCTGCTCCTCACCTTTAGTGGATGCTACTTTGTATTGGCAGTTGGTTGGCAGCCTGTTGTACCGGACACACACACACCCTAATCTTTCTTTCGCGGTTGGCCTAGTCTCTCAATTTTCTTAGGACCCTCATGAGAGTCATTGGCAAGCTACCAAGTGTATTCTATGCTACATTCAGGGCACACTCATGTATGGAATTCACTATACTATGGGGACTCCACACATTGTTGGCTACACTGACTCCGATAGGGCTGGTGATGTTGATGATCGCAAGTCTACTTCTGGCTTTGTGTTTTGCCTTGGCTCAGGTCCTATCACATGGTCATGCAAGAAGAAACATGCACAAACATTTTAATCTATAGAGACTGAGTACAAGGCTCCAGTTCTTGCTAGTCGGAGGCTTTATGGCTTCATTAGTTGATGATTGAGTTTGGCTTTCCTCTTGATCATCCCACTATTTTGTGGTGCAATAATTAGAGTGCCATCCATATTTCTTACAACCTTGTGGAGCATCAGTGTACCAAACACATTGAGTTGCATATGCATTCCATCCGTTAGTTGATCCAGGATGGTGTTATTGCATTGGAGTACATTTCTACCACCGGTCAGGTTGCAGACATCTTCACTAAATCTTTTGCATCACCACACTATCTTTAGTTTTAGTCTATGCTCGGGGTTATGGATGTTGTCCTTGGGGGGACTGGTTGAGGCCTTCCTTCCTTCACTTCATGTTTTTTTTCAGCATGTTGGTTTTACCTCTTTTTGGAGGAGGGTTTTTCCCATAGGGTTTTCCCTCTTTCTCCATTTTCAGAGGTTGCATTTTCTTGCATTGTACATGGGTACCTAACATGGCCTTGTTGCAGAGACCCATCTTGCATTTCATCTTAGTTTTTTTGAGCTTAAGGCATTCCCCTAAGTTGCACTTAAGGGGGGGTGTTAGAGTAAATAATTAATTAATTATTAATTATTTATTCTATTACTTAATCTTACTTAGGTAAATGCATGTAATTAATAGTTGTAGAGATAAGTTGTTGACAACACGAGAGTTTGTACCCTTCTAGCATGTTTCACCTTTTTGTGGAAAGTGTGCTTAGTTGTCAAACTTATCTTCTACCACCTTCCAAGCTTGTTCTACAAGCTTCCTTGAGGTCTTTATAAGCGACCTCTCTCTCATTGTAAATTTATTCTATTCACATAGCAATTCTAATTTTCTATTGTGAAATATTCTCTTGTGCGGTATTTGCTTCAAGCTCTTTGCTTCCTAGGTTTCTCTTCAGCAAGCTATTTGCATTGCAGGTGATCTTGGTGCATTTTTTGAGTTGGATTCTCAACTCCTATAGTTTAGAGATGTGTCATGAGAAATTTTGAGATTTCATACAACACATTTTATACATAAACTTTTATATTATACATATATTTCAATGGCATGATCAACCAAATTATATATATATATATATATATATATATATATATATATATATATATATATATATATATATATATATATATATATATATATATATATATATATATATATATATATATATATATATATATATATATATATATATATATACATATATACATACATACATACATACATACATACATACAAGAGCATCTTGGGTGTAAGGGCAATTTTGCATCACCCAAAATTTTTTTATTTTCAGCCTTTTTTATTTTAATAAGGACTAGTAAATAGGGCGGTTACTATTTATGAAAACTTTCTATTTTTAGTAAGTTTTTCATATGAACTCAGAATGTTATCATTTTTTTATAGGAAGGTTCATTTTAGAGATATAAGCCTACCATAAAAATCTCATTGCTCTAGCTTAAGTATCAGAGAAGTTATTGTGGATTTTTGGTGGAGAAATTTGTAGAAAATTCTTCACGCTCACTGTTAGAGGTCTTAGAGTGCCTAGATGAGGTCCGAAAACTTGACAGAAGGGCACTAGCATGGTTCTAAGCATGTAGATAAGGATCTGACATTTTCAAAAATGTGGTTATAATAGCCAATCAGAGCAATGGTTTGTGAGTTATGGCCTTCCGAAGTTAGGCTACCAAATTTCTAAAATATTTTTTCAAAGATGTATTTGGTCGACTCTATGTGTATTGTTAGGGTTTATCATCCCTAGGTATTAAGTTTGAGCATCTAGAACCTTCCTAGGCAGCATAAAACTACATATTTAAGAAAGGCTCAAACATTGTCTAGGACAACTCTGGGTGATACTTCGTAGCACTGTCTTGTAGATTACTGTAATGAAGGAACCCATTTGGGCTAGCATATTGTAATTGAGAATTCTATAATTTCGCATTTGCAACAATAATAAAAAAAATCCATATTTTGATCTCACATTTTTTGTTGATTCTTTATTTTTGTTATGTGTTTATGGTATTAAGGGGAGTCCCCTACATCAAGTGGTATCAGAGCTAGAGTTCCTCACTGTGTGGATAGATCGCCGACTATGAGGTAGTTTACACCAAGAATGTGGTTTGGGCTAAGCATGTAGACAAATTACTTTTTTTGAGGCAGTTTGCACTAGGGTTTCAGTAGAAGCGCAAAAATGCCTCCATGAAGAGAGTGTGGAAGAAGAGCTATAGGTGTTACACCTGAGGGTTTTTGAGCCCTCCAAAGACAAATGCAAGCATTGGAAGAACAAATGTGCATAGGAATGAATCTTCCTATAAGAGATGAAAGCAAGGATGAGGATGAAGTAGAAGAAAATGCCAAAGCAGATGTAGTTCTAAACCTAGAGGAAGAGAGGCTTTTTAGAGCCATTTCCAATATTGGAGAAAGACCTAAGTTTGGGGTTACCACATTTTCATGAAATCATAACCTAGAAGAGATGATTGATTGGATTAATGAACTAGAGGAGTACTTTGAGTATGAAGATATTGAGAATCCGGATAGGGTCAAGTTTGCAAAGGCAAAACTAAAGGGACATGCAAAGATCTGGTGGCAAGAGGTTTAGTTGAAGAAAAATAGAAAAGGAAAGGAAAAAATCACCAGATGGGATTGGATGATAGCTAAAATGAAGTGACAATTCATTGCTATGGTGAAGATGCAAGGAATGAAGCAAGTGGGAAAATTTGTTCAAGAGTATACCGAGGAGTTCTACCGAGTTCTCATTAGAACTGATCATGCAGAAGCTGATAAGGAGAAATTTGCCTATTATCTTAATGGGTTAAGGCCCAACATTCAAGATGGGCCGAGTCTAGTTCGGATGAATATTATTGAAGAGGCATACTAGTTTTCCCTAAGAGTTGAGGAGAAATTTAGCAAAAAGTTTGACAATAAGAATAGTGGAAGAGATCATGATGGAAGATTTGGTGGATGATCTTATGGAGGTCATAATGATGATCAGAAGAAAAAGGATGAGGCTGGAAGTAGCAACCAGAACCAAAGGGGAAACAATCCCAATCATTTCCATGATAAAAAAAATAGAGATTAGAGAGGAAGAGATAGAGGAGAAGGATCTAGAAGAGGAGGCTTCCATGAAAAATGTTTTCACTATAGAGAAGAAGGGCATAGAGCATTTGAATGTACCTAGCACCAAGGAAGAATAGATCAAAGAACAGAAGGTCAAGCGAGAGTTGCACATGTTCATGAAGATGCCAGATCCTCACATTTTGAAGATACTAAAAGAGGAGAAGTCCTAGTTAATAGAAGAGTCTTGCTCAGTGGTGAGAATAAACCTGATCAAAGAAGGAGTTTGTTTTGAACAAGGTGTAGATGTGAAGATAAGTGTTGTAATGTGATCATTGATGGTGGGAGTACTGATAATCTACTATTAGAAATGATGGTCACCAAGTTGAAGCTGAAGAGATAGAAACACCCATGTCTATATCGTATTGCTTGGGTGCAAGATGATCATAAGGTTATGGTCAATGAACAGTGCTCAGTGAAGTTCAAGATTGGGAGCTACCAAGATGAGGTACTATGTGATATCATAAATATGGACATATGTCATATGTTGTTAGGTAGGCTGTGGTAGTTTGACAGGCATGCTGTACATGATGGGCAAACAAATACCTACACTCTAACTAAGGATGGAGTGAAACATAAGTTGAAGCCATTGAAGGATAAAGAAGAAATGGTATGTAGTGCTGCCAAAATAAATTTTTTGTTGATGGAAAAGAGTTTCTTAAAGATATGAAGCATGAGCATATGTGTTTTTCAATAATTCCTAAAGATAGTAAGGAAGAAGTAGAGGAGGTACGTGCAGATGTTAAAAATATGTTGGAAGAGTTTTTTGATATTGTATCAAATAATGTACTTGACTTATTCTCCCCAATAAGGAAGATTAGTCACTAGATGGATTTGGTTCTAAGAGCCAATTTTCCAAACAAGGTAGTGCACAGAATGACACCAATAGAAAGTGAAGAGTTGAATAGGAAAGTTCATGAGTTATTGTAGAAGGGGTTGATTCAAGAGAGTCTGAGTCCATGTGCTGTACCAAAACTCTTAGCACCAAAGAGGGATGGAGAATGGAGGATGTGCATAGATTCTCATGCTATCAAAAAGATCACCATCAAGTATAGATTTCCTTTGAAAAGGATGGATGATATTATGGGTTGTTTGAGTGGAGCTTAGTATTTCACAAAGATAGATTTGAAGAGTGGGTACCATCAGATTCATATTAGAGAAGGTGATAAGTGGAAGACTACTTTCAAGACAAGAGAAGGACTGTATGAGTGGTTAGTCATGCCTTTTTGGTTAACCAATGCACCGGGTACTTTCATGAGGCTCATGAATAAGGTACCAAAGGAGTTTCTATTTAAGTTTGTCATTGTTTACCTAGATGATATATTGATCTTTAGTAAGACATTGGAGGAGCATTTGATTCATATTCACAAGGTATTTGAAAAATTGAGGGAAGAAAAGTTGCTGATAAACTTGAAGTAGTGCAATTTTTTAAAGGAGTTGGTGTACTTGAGATTTGTAGTCTTAGGAGAAGGTCTGAAAATGGATCTAGAGAAAGCAAATGCTATTCTTGAATGACCTACTCCAAGGAGTGCGCCAAAGGTGGGATCTTTTCATGGACTGGATACATTTAATAGAAAGTTCATAAGAAGTTTTAGCAGTATTTGTGGACCCTTGATTGAAACAATGAGAGGGAATGGGAAAGAGTTTAAGTGGATTGCAAGAGTAGATAAGAGATTTAATTTGTTGAAACAAAAAGTTACTAAGCAGCCTATTTTAGCACTACCCAATTTTAACAAGGTGTTTCAGGTAGACTATGATGCTAGTGGTACTGCAATAGGAGCTATTTTGATTCAAGAAGGTAGACGAGTTGCTTATTTTAGTGAGAAGTTGAATGATGCAAAAATAAAATATTCTATTTATGATAAAAAATTTTATGCCATAGTTCCAACATTGAAGAAGTGGAGACACTATCTTCTTCCCAAGGAGTTTGTTTTGTATACTAATCATCAAGCTTTGCAATACTTGAATAGTCAAGGAAAATTGAGCAAAAGGCATTTAAAGTGGGTTTTTGCAGAGTTATACATTTTTTTTGAAATAAAGAAGTGGAAAGTCTTACAAAGTTACAGATGCTCTTAGTAGAAGACAACTTTTTCTAATAAAATTGCATATAGAGGTGCTTGGGTTCAAGGAACTTAGTACATTATATTGAGATGATCCTAACTTTGGTGAAGTGTGGAAGGCTTGTATAGAACCTGTTACACTTGACAAGACAAAGTGGTTGGATTTCATGATCTAGGATAATATGTTGTTCAAAGGAAGCTAGTTGTGCATTTCAAGAAGTTCAATGAGAGAGAATCTCATTAAGGAGAAACATAGTGGAGGATTGGCTAGACATTTTGGAAGAGATAAAACTATAGCTTTGGTTGTTGAAAATTATTATTGGCCACAGTTACAACAAGATGTGACAAAGTTTGTACAAAGTTTCTAAGTATGTTAGATGGCAAAAGGAGTGAAGTAGAATATAGGGCTGTATCAGCCATTACCTATACCAGAGAAGCCATGGGAGGAGTCCAACATGGATTTTGTTCTTGGATTACCGATGACACAGTGCAGGCATGATTCTATTTTTGTGGCAGTTAACAAGTTTTAAAGATGACACATTTTATTCCTTGCAAGAAGACTAGTGATGTTGTTCATGTAGTAGAGTTGTTTTTCAGAGAAGTGGCAAGATTACATAGTCTGCCAAAGAGTATAGTTTCAGATTGAGATACCAAATTTGTTGGGTATTTTTGGCATACATTGTGGAAGAAGTTGAAGATAGATCTAAAGTTTAGTTCATCACATCATCCTGAGATTGATGGACAAATAGAAGCTGTGAATTGCAGTTTGGGAAACTTGCTGAGATGCTTGGTTGGAGATAAACCAAAAGGATGGGCTACGATTTTACCACAGGAAAAATTTGCATATAATAATTCTATCAATAGGAGTACTAGTAAATCACCATTCTAAATTGTATATGGGAATAGTCCCATAAATGTTTCTAAATTGAGGAAATTGGATAAAGGAGAGATAAGTAGTGTTGAAGTAGAAAATTTTTGCTTAACATTTGAAGAACATCCATGAGGAGGTGAGCAAGCACATCATAAAGATGAATATACAGTATAAGGCTAAGACAGATGTAAAAAGGAGATATAAGGAATTTTAGATTGGAGATGAAGTCATAGTTCATTTGAGAAAGGATCATTTTCCAATAGGTACATATAATAAGCTGAAGATGAAGAAGTTTGGACCATGCAAGATAGTGAAGAGGCACGAATCTAGAAATGCATATGAGGTGGAGTTGCTTGCTAAATTGAATACTTCATTAGTATTTAATATTTTATATTTGATAAAGTATTATGAAGGAGGTGATGGAGATGAAGTTGTAGAAGTACAGTGGAGCATCCCAACAGCTAGTTCAGCTACAAAGGAGATTGAGGAGATACTATATAGTCATATTGGAAAAAGTAATAGAAATAGAACTTATAAGGAATATCTGGTCAAATGGAAAGGGAGACTAGTTGAGGATTCATCATGGCTAGCAAAGGAGGAGATGAATAATCTTGGTTTTCCTCTAAACACCTAAGACGTGACAGGGTCACTTCTCAAATTATCCTAGGTGTTTGATGTAGGAGCATCCTAGGTGTAAGGGAAATCTTGCATCACCCAAAAATGTTTTATTTTTAGCCTTTTCTATTTTAATAAGGACTAGTAGATAGGGTGGTTACTATTTATGGGAACTTTCTATTTTTAGTAAGTTTGTCATACGAGTTTGAAATGTTCTCATTTTCTATAGAAGGGTTCATTTAGAGATATAAGCCTACCATAAACATCTAATTGCTCGAGCTTAAGTATCAGAGAAGTTATTGCAAATTTTTGATGAAAACATTTGTAGATAAATCTTCAAGCTCACCATTGGAGGCCTTAGAGTACCTGGATCAGGTCCAAAAACTCGACAAAAGGGCACTAATGTATTTCCGAGCTTGTAGATAAGGTGCTGGCATTTTCGAAAAGTAGTTATAATAGCTAATCGGACCAACGGTTCATGAGTTATGGCCTTCAGAAGTTAGACTACTAAAATTTCTAAAATAAGTTGTCAAAGATGTATTTGGCCAACTCTATGTGTATTTTTAAGGTCTGTCGACCCTAGGTATTAGGTTTGAGCACCTAGAACCTTCTTGGGCGGCATAAAACTACCTATTTAAGAAAGGCCCAAACATTTTCTAGGACAACTCTGGGTTATAGTTGGCAGCACTATCTTGCAGATTATTGTAATGAAGACACCCATTTGGGCTAGCATATTGTAATTGAGAATTCTGTAATTCTGCATTTGTGGCAATAATAAAAAAATCCATATTTTGATCTGGCATTTGCTATTGTTTCTTTGTTTCTATTATGAGTTTATGGTATTAAGGGGAGTACCCTACATCACACACACATTTATATATGTTGCATAAACATGAAAAGATACACATGCTCAATAAATTTAACAATACTATAGTATATTAAATGATGCATATACATACATACATACATACATACATACATAGATATATAATTTGGTTGATCATGCCACTGAAATATATGTATAATATAAAAGTTTATGTATATAATGTGGCATATGACATCTCAAAATGTCTCATGACACATCTCTAAACAACTACACATCTCTTAAAATACACTTGCACAATAAATTTAACAATACTATAGTATATTAAATGATATATATGTGTTTGTGTGTATATATACATCTATACATATATATCATATATATACGTATACATGTATACATATACATATATATGATCATCCAGATTATATGTATACATATATATATGTATGTATGTATATATATACATATATATGATCAACCAAATTATATGTATACATATATATGTATATATATGCGTGTGTGTGTATATATATATATATATATATATATATATATGATGATGATGATGATGATGAACTAGATTATGATGAAAGGGTCTTACTAAGTAGTGAGATTGAACTTGGACAAAGGAGGAGTTTGTTTTGTACCAGGTGCAAGTGCAGAGATAAGTGTTGTGATGTGATTGTTGATGGTGGCAGCACTAACAACTTGGTGTTTGAGGAGATGGTCTCTAAGCTAAAGCTCAAGAGGGAGAAACACCCCCAACCCTATCAGATTTCTTGGGTAAAGGATGATCATAAGGTCCTAGTCAATGAATAGTGTTTGGTGAAGTTCAAGATTGGGAGTTACCATGATGAAGTTCTCTATGACATTATTCCAATGGATGTCTATCATTTACTGTTGGGAAGACCATGGCAATTCGATAGACATGCTATACATGATGGTCATGCAAATACGTACTCTCTGAAAAAGGATGGAGTTTGCCACGAACTGAAGCCCTTGATAAAGGAAGGTGAAAAGGTATGTAGTAGTACTAGGATATGTCTTGTTGATGGAAGACAATTTTTGGATGGAGTAAAACATCAGCGTATGTGTTATGCTTTGATTCCTAGAAGAGATAAGGAAGGTAGTAGTGAAATTCCACCTAAAGTTTCAGGCCTATTAAGTGAGTATGGAGATGTCATCTCTGATAATGTTCCAGAAGGGTCGCTACTAGTAAGGTAGATTAGTCATCAAATAGATTTAATCCTTAGAGCTAGTTTGCCTAACAAGGGTACTCATAGGATGACTCCTACTAAAACTGAGGAGCTAAACATATAAGTTCAGGAGGTATTGAAGAAAGGTCTGATTCAAGAGAGCCTGAGTCCATGTGTAGTACATGTAGTACTAGCACCAAAGAAGGGTGTAGAGTGGAGAATTTTCACAGACTCTCATGCTATAAATAGAATAACCATCAAGCATCAATTTCCTTTGCCAAGAATGGATGATATTATGAATTGTTTGAGTGGAGCTCAGTACTTCACAAAGATAGATCTCAAGAGTGGCTATCATCAGATACATATACAAGAGGGAGATGAGTGGAAGACTACATTCAAGACCAAGGAGGGTCTATATGAGTGGTTAGTCATGCCCTTTGGATTGATCAACACGGCAAGCACCTTCATGTGGCTTTTGAATGAGGTACTAAAGAAATTCTTGGGAAAATTTGTTATTGTCTATTTGGATGATATTTTAATTTTTAGTAAGACTTTGGATGAAATTTATTGCACATTCATAGTGTCTTTGAGAGGTTGAGGGAAGAGAAAATGTTGATTAATTTGAATAAATGTAGCTTAGCAAAAAAAGAGTTAGTCTACTTGGGGTTTGTTGTATCATTTGAAGGTCGCAAAATGGACCTAGAGAAGGTAAAGGCCAACTTGGAATGGCCTACTCCAAAGTTTGCTACTGAGGTGAGATCATTTCATGGTTTGGTTAGTATTTACCAGAAGTTTATTAAGAATTTTAGTGGCATATGTGCACCCCTGACTGAAACAATAAGAGGGGATATGAAAGAGTTCAAGTGGACTACAATAGCTACAAGGAGTTTTGAATTGTTGAAGAAGAAGGTGACAAAGCAACCTATGTTGGCACTCCCAAATTTTAGTAAAGTGTTCCAAGTAGATTGTGATGCTAGTGGCAGTGCTATTGGGGCTGTATTGAGCCAAGAAGGTAAGCCTATTGCATATTTTAGTGAAAAATTGAATGATGCAAAGAAGTATTCTGTTTATGATTAGGAGTTCTATGCAATTATTTAAGCCTTAAAGAAATGGAGGTATTATTTATTGGCAAAAGAATTTGTCTTGTATACTAATCACCAAGCATTGCAGTACCTAAATAGCCAAGGTAAATTGAACCAGAGACATATGAAGTGGGTAGAGTTCATGCCGAGCTATACATTTGTGTTGAAACATAGAAGTGGGAGGTCTAATAGGGTTGGAAATGCATTGAGTAGGAGACAATTGTTGCTTACAATAATGCAAGTTGAAGTGGTTGGGTTTGATGAACTCAAGAATCTATACCTAGAGGATCTTGATTTTGTTGAAGCATGGAAGGCTTGTAAAGAACCTGTTACTATAGACAAAACCAGGTGGCTAGATTATTTGATTCAGGATGGTATGCTGTTCAAGGGTAGTGAATTATGCATTCCAAGGAGTTCCATAAGGGAAAACTTGATCAAAGGGAAACACAGTGGGCAAATGACAGGACACTTTGGTCAAGATAAGAACATTTCCATTCTTAGAGAACATTATTTTTGGCCTCAAATGTCACAAGATGTGAAGAAATTTGTGCAGAGTTATCAAGTATGTCAAGCAACCAAAGGATTTAGTCACAATACTAGACTTCATCATCCATTGCCTATTCCACCAAAGCCTTGGGAGGACATAAGTATGAATTTTGTTCTTGGATCGCTGAGAACACAAAGGGGTGATGACTCAGTATTTTTGGTGGTTGATAGGTTCTCCAAGATGGCACATTTCATCCCATGCCACAAGACTCATGATGTTGTACATATTGTAGATTTTTTTTTCAAGGAGGTGGTGAGACTACATGGTCTCCCAAAGAGTATCATTTTCGACATAGATACTAAATTTGTGGGGTATTTCTAGAGGACTTTATGGAAGAAGTTGAGGATAGAATTGAGGTTCAATTCTACATATCATTCATAGTTTGACAGATAGACCGAATTAGTAAATAGAAGTTTGGGCAATTTACTGAGATGTTTAGTGGGAGATAAGCACAAGGGATGGGATTTGATTATGCTACAAGAATAATTTTCTTACAATAATTCTTTAAATATGAGTACTGGGAGATCGCCATTCTAAATTGTGTATGGAAGTAGTCCAAGGACTACATCATAATTGAGGAGGATGGAGCAAGGGGAGAGGACAAGTCCCAAGGTAGAAGAATTTGCTGAGCATATCAAGAGCCTACATGAGGAGGTCCATGGACACATCACCAAGATGAATCAACAGTATAAAGCTAGGGTAGATCAAAGGCAGAGACATAGCGAGTTCCAAGTAGGGGATGTAGTTATGGTATATTTATGAAAGGAACAATTTCCAGTGGGTACTTACAACAAGCTGAAGAAGAAGAAATTTGGCCCCTGCAAAATTTTGAAGAAACATGACTCGGGAAATGCATATGAGGTGGAGTTTCCAGACGGGATTCACATTTCTCCTATCTTCAACATTGTAGACTTAATAAAATATCATGATGATGGTACAGATGAGGGGTTGATGTTGGAGCCAAGTCCAATTCCTACTTCTAAGAAGGAGGAGATAGAAGAGATTCTAGATAATCGTGTGGGTAAGAGTACCAAAAATAGGTAGCATGAAGAGTACCTAGTGAAGTGGAAAGGATGACTAATAAAGGACTCAACTTGGATATTAGTAGTGAAGGTTTCCCATTTGGGATTTCCTCTACCATAAAGTGATAGGGTCACTTTTCAATCCACCCTAGGTGTTTGATGTAGGAGCATCTAGTGGTGTAAGGGCAATCCTGTATCACCCAAAAAAAATATGCTTAGGGATAGTTTTTGAATAATGTGTTTTTATTTTTGGATACCTATTTGGATCAAATAAAAGTTTCAACTCTCACAGTTCCACTATTGGTTTTCTAGGTTAGAATTTTTAAGCACCTTAGGATATGTGTAAATGTAGAAAATGGGTTATTTTGTAATAGAGACAAAATTATGATGATTTAGAGGGCGTAATTTGGAGGGATGATTATACTTGTAATTTAAAATGCTCTAGAAAAAGAATCAGGTCAAAAGACTTTACAGTTAGAAAGTTATTACAATTTTAAGTTTCCTGGAGACCTCATAAGAGCACTTCAAAGTTAGATATGGGGCACTAAAAAAATTTTTAGGGGGCCAAAAAATGGGGGAGAAGAAAAGATGGTCCATAAGGCTATAGAGCACTTTGAGAGCTTTCTAGAAATGTAAATAGTTTGTCAATCAGAGTCTCGATTCAAAAGTTATGCCTCTCAGAAGTTGGACTACCATTTCTGGATTCTTCTAGTTTTACACTGACTTCTAACATGACTTTTGGAACCTTGTGTTTTGGTGGTGGATGCCAAATGGCATATTCTAGAATTTATTCCTAACCCTAAATGAATTGGGGTCTATTTAAGAACATTTCTGGCATTGTAAAGGCAGTTCTTAGAGGAGTTAGAGAGAAGGTATTGTGTGGAGGATTTCTTTCTCTAGAATCATACTGTTGTAAGCCCATAGGAAATTTTTCATTGATAATAATATTTTCCTTTTACTATATGTTCATTCTGGTCTTTGGTTATGTCTCCATCACATGAGATATTTTGAGATGTCATATACCACATTGTATACATAAACTTTTATATTTTACATATTTAATATACTATCCTATGTAGCAACATAGGATAATGTAGTTGTTTAGAGATGTCTCATGAGACATTTTGAGATGTCACATGCCACATTATATACATTAACTTTTACATTATACATATATTTCAATTACATGATCAACCAAATTATATGTATGTATGTATGTATGTATGTATGTATGTATGTAGATATATACATATGTATATATGTATATATGTATGTATATACATATATACATATGTATATATCTATATATGTGCACATATATATGTATGTATATATACATCTATACATATACATACATACATACATACATACATATATGTATGTATGTATGCATGTATATGTATAGATGTATATATACATACATATATATGTGCACATATACATATATATGTGACATATACATATATACATATGTATATATATATGTGCACTTATACATACATACATACATACATACATACATACATACATACATACATACATACATACATATATATATATATATATATATATATATATATATATATATGTACACATGTATATGTATGCATATATATACATTTATACATATAATATATATATACATATATATATACATACATACATATATATATATATATATACATACATATATATATATATACATATATATATATATATATATATATATATATACATATATATATATATATATATATATATATATATATACATATATACATACATACATACATACATACAATATCATTTAATATATTAAAGTATTGTTAAATTTAGTGTGCATGTGTATTTTTCATATATAAATATATTATATATATATGTGTGTGTGTGTATATATATATATATATATATATATATCATTTAATATATTAAAGTATTGTTAAATTTAGTGTGCATGTGTATTTTTCATATATAAATATATTATATATATATGTGTGTGTGTGTGTGTGTGTGTGTACATATATATATATATATATATATATATATACACACACACACACACACACACACACACACACACACACACACACACACATATATGTATACACACACACACACACACACACACACACACACACACACACACACACACACACACACACACACACACACATATATATAGATGTAGATATACATATATATACATATATACATATATACATACAATATTATTTAATATATTAAATTATTGTTAAATTTAGTGTGCATATGTACTTTTCATGTTTATGCAATATCATTCATTTTGATCATGTTTAGTATATTCGATTCAAATGTACTAATATGTGAAGAACATACTATCAACCTAAATAGTATCAAAATATAATCCTATGTTTAATTTGAAACTTTATCCTATCTTTAATTTGAAATGATGTTTAAATTTTTTTCCACGCTAGGATCCCTGATTTAGGACTAGGAAAAGCACTCTTTCAAATTAAGTATATGAAATATTGAATCCCAAATCTAGAAACCTTGGAAAAATACCTTAAGATGTCTCCAATTAGCCAAATCCAAAACCTATTTGATCTTAGGTGCTCATCTACTATAAAAGCCCCATATTTGGCTTAAAAACCCTTACCAAACCCTTACAAAACTAAGGCCTTCTTAATATACTCATTACCAATATTTTTATAACTCAAAAAGAGTTAAAATAGAATCTATAAGGGATGAAATAAATGTTCCAAACATTAAATAGGGTCATTCTTCAAGTAGATTTCGTATTGCTATAAAATACCCCTCAAATTGTGCTTAGTGCATCTGAGGGGATGCTTTGGTATGTAGTGGCTGTGAATGTTATAGGGGCTTCATGGTCAAGATACATGCATTATTATGGGTGACTCACCCATTTGGAGCCAAGAACACTAACAAATCAATGCCACAATCAATGGTTTGAAAGTTACATAGTGATGCACTAATGAACTAAGGTACATTACAAGTTTTGGCATTAGGCAAGATCACTGTTCCAAATTCAAATAGAATTAGATCGTTCCAAATTGAGATATGTTATCTTAGACCTCAACATTACCATCCTATAGCATTCGAGGATTCATTGATAATCCTTGCAAGCTCAAAGTTACAAACCTTAGAAGATTTATCTCCAAATGCACCTAATACATCTTGGAGACACTTCAATGTAGGGTGGTTACAAACATTCTAGGCTCTCCATGGTTTTAATAAGAATGTCATTAGGGGTTACCTACCCATCTAGAGATAATGACACTGATGATTCAATATCACAATCAATAGTTTGAAAGTTACATAGTGATGCACCAATGAATTAAGGCACATGTAAGTTTTGGCATTAGGTGAGATCTATGTGTCAAATTCAAATAGAATGTGATCTCTTTGAACTAAGAAATGTTATTTTAGACCTTAAAATCACCATATTGTAGCATTTTTTAGTTCATTGATAACCCTCATGAGCCTCAAGTTGTGACCCTTCAAAGATTGATCTCCAAATGCACTTTGTGCATCTTGGAGACACTTTGGTGTGGCGTGCTCACAAATGTTCTAGGATCTTTTTGGTCAACATAGGGGTGTCACTAGGGTTGACCCATCCATCCAAAGGTAACAACATTGATGATTCGATGCCATGATCAACAATTTGACAGTTATGTAGTGATGCACCAATGAACTGAGGTACACTGCAATTTCTTGTATTAGGCGAGATTGTTGTGCCAAATTCAAATGGAATTGGATCTCTCTAAACTAAGAGAGATTATTGTAGATCTTGACATCACCATCCTATAACATTTGATGGTTCACTCATAACTCTCTCATGATCTGAGTTATGACCCTCTAAAGATCAATCTCCAAATGAACTCAGTGCATCTTGGAGATACTTCGATGTTGTAATACCCCAAAATTGGCTCATTGCCATGATACCAATTCTGCTCTATTTTGATCATTACTAAAGTCCTATTTCATTAGACACATTCTTGATCTAACTTGCTACTTGACTTAATTGTCAGATGCAGAAGACCCTAATCTGCATTCATCACATTTCTTATTTAATTCCTATAGTACGTACTCATATTAGTCGCATTAAACCTACTTGATTTAATTATAATTTAATTTAAAAGTATTTATACTTTATTAAATTAAATTATCTCCTAAGGCTAATGTACTATGGAATTAAATTTATTTAATTTAATAAATGTGCCTATTTTAATTAATTAAATGAAATTATTTAATTAAATGGAGAACTTACTTCTAATTAATTAAACAAAGTTATTTAATTAAATGGGAAGCCATTCCTAATTAATTAAATGAAGTTATTTAATTAAATAAGAAAAGTGTGTCTATTAATTAAATAGAATTATTTAAATAAATAGAAAAGGTAATTATGAGAGCATATCTCATTTTATTAAATTAAATATCTCACCAAAATCTCTCTTCAGTTCAAAAAGGGAAATTTTCAGTTCATTGTTGATAAAAAAGGAATTAAATCAGTTAACTCCCTTTAATTTGGGAATCTTCCTTTATGATTGAACTTCATCTTCAATCCTTACCGTTGATTGAAATCAATCTCAACCATTGATGGATTCCAAGAAAGTCTATTTAAGAGACCCTCATCTCTTCATTTTGGGAGAGGATGAATTTGGAATTTGCATCAAATTGCTGCTGGAATTCATACTCACAGTTGCTCACATTTGCTCATATTTTACATACATTTGCATCCTTAGCTTAATTTCATTTAGCACAATATGCATATGGTTAATCTAGTTTCCTTTACTTGTTCTTAGATTAAAATGCATTTCTCATTCTAGATTAATCTGCATAATCTTATAGATTGATTTCATTTCTTAAATCCTTCATTCTTAGAGGGTCTGGTTGCTTAACACCTCAAATTTGAGGATATGTAACAAGAAAAATCCCTTTAGATAGAAGGCAATAGGTGGCCTTGCCAGCCAATTTTTAGATAAACAATCCAATGTTCATTCTTGGATGAATTCGCAAATAAAGATCGTGTTGAAGTGTGTGTGTTAGCAGAGGCCGCATATTCATGCATACATTTCTAGCGCCCACCGTGGGGTTGAGAAAATCAACTTTTCTGGCCTCTTTCTAAATTTTTCTAATCATTTTCATGTTCTCTGTCTGTACTATTTTGTATAGATTTAGGAATCTTCGCGCAAGAGTGTTCATTTTCGCACAAGGATCTAGAATCTTTGCGCAAGGATTCTTTTCAGGTCGTGCAAGAAAGTACCTGAGCATGTGAAACTTTGTGCGAAACCTATTTTCTTCATGCGAGGCACAAAAGAATTTCACATGAACCTACAAAAGATTTCGCGCAACCTTGCAAGATTTCGCACGAATTTGTACATCATTTTGCGTGGGTCAGTGAAAGATTTCGTGTGAAATTTTGCAACAGCAATACAGAAGATAGTTTTGTCCAATTTTCCAGATCAAATAATGTAAAAAAAAAAAAGAAGAGTATAAAACAAATTTTGACTTTTGATGTTTTCATAGGTTTTAGCATTTTCTAAGCTTTTTTATGGGTATAAAAAAGAACAAAAAAAGTTAATTTTTGATTTTCCCATAGTTAAGCTTCTATTTTCACTAACGTGTTTTCTCTGAAGCATCTTCATTTTGGTTTTTCTAATTTTTTGGAACAACCTAACAACAGTTTGTAGGACAATTGGAAAAGCGTGATAAAGTTTCTAAAAATAGGTAAAACATCTATTAAGCATGTTGCAAGGATTACTAGGTAATTCTCTTTGACTGATAACACTTCATTTGGACCTAAAATGAACATCTCTTATGTGAAGCTTGTGTGTGTTTCCTTCCATGTCCTCATTTTACAACACATGCATAATTTGATACTAGGTTGTGATCTCCATTAGTTTTCATCTAGCAGGCTTAGTTACTAGTGATAGATCTAATTAGCTATCTTGGGTTGTTGGACTTGCTAATCTGCCAGACCCTCGTTCCACCCTATGGTTGCAAGATCAGCACCACATTAAAGGGGAGGGGTCTACAGGAAATAAGTGTTAAATGCTCCACTAGGCAACCCTTTTGTGCTTTCTAGAACTCACTAGTTTCTACGTTGTGGACTCGTGTTGGCTTGTGTGAGGGGTTAAATGTTCCACATCTTTGGACTCACCTCACATTAGTTAAAGTGTTAAGTGTACCACCTTGTGCTCTTTGATTTCTTTTGGATAGATTTGCTTTCGAGAATTAACATCTGTACACACATAGTAATTAGGCCCCATGAACACTATTCGTGGATCTTGAGAGAGTGGGTTCCTAGTGAAACTACTCTCTACAATGGATTCCTTGTAGGTGGGGAGGATACTTTGAGCATCTCGCAGATAAATGAATCTTCAAATTTTTGATTGAGGCATCCTTTCTCTAGAGAGGTTGATAGATCACTGGGAGTTGATATCATAGATCTTTAAGAGATACTCTTAGTTTAGTGTGTCGGATTAATCTATCTGCTTTGATTGGGCTAAAAGTGAAAAGGTGTCAAGACCTTGAATCTCGAAGCTAAGTCCCCTTGTGGTACACTATTGTGAGTCAGTCACCTTTAGAGAGCATTAACTATAGCAAACAATCCCTCTACAGGGCAAACTGTGTTGACAGAACCTCGAGCGGTAATAGCCATTTTTGACGTGGTAGTGACAACCGCTATATAAATGTCCTTGTGAAAGAAATCTCCCTGGGTGTGGTTCATTGTGGGTTGTCAGATCTCCCCAGTAGCTCTTGAAGATTATGTTCTCGGACTGTGTTGAAACCTCGGTGCATTGGGATTGGAGGTCACCCCAATGAGTCATAAAAGTTACAGAGTCAAAACATTACTAAAAACCTTAGAGAGGCCAAATTTTATTTTCTAGGGATGTATGCATGATTGCAAAACCTTTTGAAAACATACACAATTAGCTCTCTTAGGAATCAGTGCATACTAAGTCACTTGATTGTTCATGCGCAAGGTTGCTTTTGCCCTTGCTCATTATTTTCAGACATGCTTGATATCGCCTACTTGCTGTTCTACATGCTTGTTTATTTGCTTACTTACTAAAATGATCAAAATTAGTTGCTATTATAAAACTAGTCTGCCTTCTCATGTGAAATCATTTTGGTCTCGCGCAAAATCATATGGTCCTCGCGCGAAATCATTCTATTCTCGCGCAAAATTAAACTGCTGTCATGATTCTTCACATGACCCTGTGAACTTCTTCGCGCTAAATTAAAACACTATCATTGACCTTCACGTGATCTAGGAAACTTCTTTGCGTGGCCTGTAAAAGTTTCTCACGTGAGACTTTCTGTTAACATTACCAATTTGCATCTGTTTTAGCTGTCTCTGACCTACACGCTATCTTTTTCTACGTCCATTTATTGTTCTCTGTTTGCAAATAGTCTCAAACAGTGGCATCCTGCTTAGCTAATGACTTGTGATCCATACTTTAACTAGTCTTGTCTCTCAGTTATCTTGCTCTTGTCCTTTAGTACTTGTTGTACTCCATGTCATGATAGTCATGATCTTTGGCTGTTCTAGACTTCAAATCAGACTATTCGTACCTTAGTATACTGCACTCTTATCTTGCTTTTCTGAGACTACATTCTAGTGTGGTCCTTGTCTAAGCTTTTGCTTTTTGTCATTGTCTATGACTGTGGAAACTTGACTTATGTTCTAAAACTTGGCTGTCACTACTTGAAACATAGTACATCAAAATGGCTAACAACAAATGTGCTAAATCCAATATTCCTAGTGAGGAAGAAAAGCTACTTATTGCAAACATGAAGCAACAAATCCAATCAATGAGCACTCAACTTCAAAGATTGAAGTAGGAAGATGACACATCATCGAACAAATTCTCCTTGCGAGATTATTTACCTTCCTATAATGTTGAGTCCAAGCCATCTCAAAACAATTTGCAAACACCCAAGAAATCTAGAAATATCTTTGAAGAAAAACCTTGGGAACCTAAACCAAAGTGTGATTTAACACCTTTGGGAAAATCTTACAAATTAACCTTGGAAGAACTTCTTGAAGAAAAACTCATTACTTTACCTAAGCTCACTTTGGCAGGAGTTTCCTTTATGAGTGACTATTGTGTCTATCATAGACATAATTTACATAAAACTTCCCATTGTAAGGAGCTAAAAATCAAGATCCAAGATCTCTTTAACAATGGTATAATTCAAAAATCTAAGCTCTCAACTACTAAAGATTCTACTCTCAAGAAGGATCAACCTCATGAAACCATGTCTAGTAATGGTTTAAACAAAACTTCTACTGCCTCCAACATACATCCACCTTCTAAATTGTCCAATCTTTCCAACCCATATTCACCAAAAGAACTCACTACTCCCCCAGTTGACCATGTGTACCCTCAAGGACTACCTTTAAAGGAAACTAAAGCTAATTTTGACTTAGCTACAAACCTCTCCCATACTACACAAAGAAAAGATCCAAAACCTCCATGTGTTGCTCCTCCTATTATCTGCAATCCGACTATTCCTCCATTGTCCCTTCAAGAACCTATTATGGAGACTGTAGAAATATATTTGAATACAGATTCAGATACTCCCTCATCCTTGGATTTGGTTTCATGTCAAGAGGACCACTTAAATGATGAAGAAACAAGTGTTGGTCAAGACCAAGATTCCTTCATCCCCTTTCAAGTCTTCCAAGATCTCATGTCTCCATCTCAAGAGCCACATAGTCCTCCATCTCCCATGTCATGCACCTCTACTAAGCAAGATCAAGATATTCCTTCCACCATCCTTAAGGAGATTACAAAAGACCAAGAGAAGGATACTTTTCCTATGTTACCCAAAATTCCTTTTGAAGAGAAAAGTGTTTCCTTGCTCTCTTATTCTACCTCGCTACATTCACTTCCAAACTATGCTCAAGCTTTAAATACTCTTGTCAAAGGTATTTCTCCTATAATAGTTACTCATAAATCTATTGATGACTTTGGTCATATTGCTCACTCTAAAGATGCTGATATCCCTACTCATGGTCCATTCACATCTTCTAAATCTATCCTTGGTTCCTACCCATCTAAGCTAAAACCTTCAAGTCTTCCATCCATATTGGGACCTTATGTTCCTCTATCTCCTACTTCCACTCTTAGCTCATTATACATTCCTCCTACCCTACCCCAAGATTAACAAAGATACACATACTGGAGCTCTTCACATCCACCTTTCCATCTAAACCATTTATATTGGCCTCATTCATCCATAAATCCCAAGTCCTTTGGAAGCAATTTGGATGATCAACTCAAACACAAGTGCATGAATCCATCCTCAAAAGTTCACTATGTCTCCTCTAATCGAAATGTGAAAGTCAAGAAGAAAAAAACAAAAAAGAGACTACAAAGGTCCACTATTCAAAGAGCTCAACCAAAGAAATCATGGGTTCTTAAATCTATTATTAAAGAAATGCATTCCAAAGCATCTAATGAAAAATCAAAAGCTATATGGATTCCCAAGTATCTTTTGAAGGACTTTAATATTGAAAACAAATCAAAGTTGACATTCAACCTTCCAAAGGCTTTCACTCCACCTTCTTCCCAACATCTTCCTAAAAATGTTTCAAAGCCTTCTACTCCACCTTCCTCCGAAATTATTCCACCACCTCATACATCTAAACCTCATACTATTTCATCCATATTTCCTCCATTATTCCATCACCCTTCAAGGTGTGTGTCAATGTTGATCTTGACCACTTTTTCTTCTCCCCTTGCGCATTCCTTTCATTACCCTATCCACTCCACCTTCTATCCTCCACCTTTTATCCTTCCATCCCATTTATCTTATCCATAGCCTAAACCTTTACCTCCATATATCTTTTCTACTATCTCCCCCCATTACCTTATCAACATATTTGAGCGTACCTTGCTATGGCCTTGGGTTATCATAACTTACATTATAGGAGTGCTATCTAACTTGAGAAAGGCTTGAATTCTTTCCAAAAACTCTAAAAATCCAAAAAAAAGAAAAAAAGAAAAAGAAAAAGAAAAAGTGCCTTGGTGAAAACTTGGAAACAAGCACCTTGGTAGCAAAAGTAAAGAAAAATAAATCTATCTTATGGTGAAAACCACTTCTTGTGGCACCTTGGACAAGTACCATGATGAAAACTTGGTAAACAGGTGTCATGCGTAATTCTTCCATCCATTACATCCTATCATGATCTTGCTTATCCTTCAGATGTCCTCATTTCCCAAAGTCATTCACTCGTAACCTCCATAACAAACTTTTCTGTCCTATTCAGTTAACCCTTTGGTCTTGATCAATGAAAGAAAGAAGAAAACTCAGTTCTTAGCAATCTCTTGACGTGGTCATTTTCTTGGATTACGTACATGATTCCCTTCATTACACCATGAGCTTATATTGTTATATCCTTTTCCCTAGCTTGTGTAATCTTGTGAAGGCTTTCCTTGAGGGTAACATTCACTGCTTCATACTCCTTGCCTATCCATCTCCACTTATCTACCAACTTGATACTACATCTCATCGTACACCTTGCTAGACACTAGAGAAAAATCAAGGTAATCCTTCTTGTGAGCTAGTAATCTCTAAAAAAGTTTTAAAATTTGAAAATTCCTGAAAAAATCCTAAAAATTTGAAAAAGTACTAAAAAAAATATTTACCCTAGTGAAAACCTAGTAATAGGCACCTTGGTAACACCAAAAAAAGCGAAAAATCTCAAAAATTAAAAAAAAAAATAAATCAAAAAGAGAAAAATAAAAAAATTTGAAAAAACAAAAAAGTGCCATGGGTGAAAACCTAGAAATAGGCATCATGGTATCAAAAAAAGGAAAATCTTGCCAAGAAGGTGAAAACCTAGTAAACAAGCGCCTCTTGTTCCCAATGCTCTGTCTTGCAACACACCTTTAGGCTTTCTGTACAGTTGCTTTAATGCTTTCATTTTCCTACTTTTCTTGCTTTCTGCTCATGTATCCATGGATTGAGTCTTGTCACAGCTCGAGGGCATTCCCTCTTTATTGTCACTATTTTTTTGATTCTCCTCATAGAATCTCCTTCACAAAAGTCACCAATGGTCCTCACTGCATCTGCCTACTATCGCTAATATCACTATTTTTGAGATTCTCCTCATAGAATCTCCTTCACGACAGCCACCAATGGTCCTCACTACATCTGCCTACTATTGCTAATGTCACTATTTTTGAGATTCTCCTCATAGAATCTCCTTTGCGATAGTCACCAGTGGTCCTCACTACATCTTCCTACTATTGCTAGTGTCACTATTTTTGATTCTCCTCATAGAATCTCCTTTGTGATAGTCACTAGTGGTCCTCAGTACGTCTGCCTACTGTCGCTAGTGTCACTATTTTTGATTCTCCTCATAGAATATCCTTCACGACAGTCACCAGTGGTCCTCACTGCATCTATCTACTATCGCTAGTGTCACTCTTTTCAAGATTCTCCTCATAGAATCTCCTTCATGACAATCACTAGTGGTCCTCACTGCATTTGCCTACTATCGCCAGTGTCACTCTCTTTAAGATTCTCCTTATAGAATCTCTTTCGTAACGGTCACCAGTTGTTTCAGCTGTGTCTGCCTACTGTTGTTTGGGTTATGTCTCTAGATTCCTTTATGGAATATCTCTCTTGCATTAGTCACCAGTCATTCTGGCTGTGTCTGCCCACTGTCGCTCAATCCTTCTTAGGTTCTTCAAAGTGAAGATTCCTCTTTGACCTTAGTCACCAATCTTTTTGACTATGTCTACCTATTGTTGTCACCCTACTGAAGAAATTTCTTTCAAATGTATTCTAGACACTGACACTTGACATCAATCCAAAAATTGAACTCAAAAATGATATACTTGTTTGGATATGCTGAGCTTTTTCTTTGTTTGCTTTGTTTTTGCTTTATCATATCTCCTCGAGCAACTTGATGATGTCATCTTTGACTAGAGAAGTAATGACTGGGGGCATGATCTTTTCTTGACTTTCTGTCTGTGGTTTAGTTCCAACAAGTTGATACGTTCCTATAAAAGGGGTGTCCACTATAAGAGCCTCCATCTCATATTGGATGGCCATGTGTACCTCGACTCCTTTTATACAGATATGTCAATGACATTGGTTCTTCTCCTGGTTTGTTGGAGTGAACTCTTCATGCTATAGTACATACTGATACTCGTCCTATTAAGTGAACGTACGGTTCACTGTGAGTATATCTAGCACACTTCTTTCTCAAGTTACGAATGCAAGGGTCGTTGCAGACAATATAAATACTGAGTACTTAGCATAAGATGGATCTTCCCTGTGTTTGGTGTGTCTATTATGCAAGCAACATTTAGGTCATCCTAGCGTCTATGCTTTGATGCTTATGTTAACTTGCTACATTAAAAGGGACAAATGTTCTGGTCATTCTGGCTTCTTGTGCCTTGAATGCTTACATTTAATCTCGACAAACCAATAATGTATGTTATATTCATATTTCCATGATTGCAATGTCAGTGGGAATTGTATGACCTACGAGCTTTGTTCTATATCCGGTGATGATTAAATATCGAGGCTTGGTAACTAGACCTAGGGTTGCATTTACCATAGTCTTGCATTGCATACTTCACTTACATAAGCATGCAATTCAATTGCAAATCTACTTTCACCTTCTTTGATGAGGGATTGCTGATCTCTTCAAAGTATCATGTTCTTTCATGAACTGCACAATGATTGATTAATCACCCTCTTGGCTACTTTGGTTGCTCTGAACCCATTTTCGAGATCAAATTCAAAATTTGACACACTTAAGTGGCTAAAAATGCATTTTAAAATGTTTTGTGCAATCCAAATCTTTCTGATACTTTCCAATTCTTGGAATCTTTTCAACTCAAACTTGGTCTTTTGGATCTCGAAATCACTTTGGATCAACTTCCAAATATCCTCAGATCATTTTGATCTCTTCATATTTCTTCAGATTGTTTTGATCTCTTTATATTTCTTTAGATCATTTTGATCTCTTTATATTTCTTTAGATTGTTTTGATCTCTTCATATTTTTTTAGATCATTTTGATCTCTCCAAATTTCTTCAGATCATTCTGATCTCTTCATATTTCTTCAAGATCATTCTAATCTCTTTATATTTCTTCTGATCATTCTAATCTCTTTATATTTCTTCTGATCATTCTAATCTCTTCTATATTCTACTAAACCTTGGATTTCTTCTGTATCTTTCATCACTCTCCTAACATCATACTTCTAGTGTGTCATCTTTCGATTTCACTCCCAAGGGGGTAGGATGATTACATCATTGAACTAAATTTCAAAACATTTTGAGTCTCATTGCTTGGGGCATTTGGTTCCCATTTTATGTCCTTCTCACTTGGGGCATTTCATTACTCGGGGCATCTTGTCCTCCTCTTTCTGGCATCCTTGTCATCTACTTCATCTTTTCGTCATTTGATCACATCTTATAAAATTTTTGATCCGAGTCTGATGGACAGGTATCGAGATAGTCTAAACCCCAACTCTTGAGGATCAAGCCTCATTTTGAGGATGATTTTGTGACTCATAATTAGATCTTATCAACTTAGGTATCTAGATGTTCTACCTGGATTCCTTAGGATTAAGCTTCATGCTGGAGATGATCCTTAAAAGCTTATTTTTTTCAATTCAGGTATCTAGGTATTCTGCTTGGATTCCTTGGGATTAAACTCTTTTCTAGAGATAGTCCTTAAAAGCTCATCAATTGGTCTCTAGAGAATCAATTTCATAACCAATCTCTTTTTTTTTTTGATCTGTGCATCATACTTTCTGATTTTCTTTGAATTGAACGTGCTGCTTGCACATTCATTCAAATAGGGGCAAAATGTAATACCCCAAAATTGGCTCATTGCCATGATACCAATTCTGGTCTATTTTGATCATTGCTAAAGTCCTATTTCATTAGACAAATTCTTGATCTAACTCGCTACTTGACTTAATTTTCAGATGCAGAAGACCCTAATCTGCATTCATCACATTTCTTATTTAATTCCTATAGTACTTACTCATATTAGTCGCATTAAGCCTACTTGATTTAATTATAATTTAATTTAAAACTATTTATACTTTATTAAATTAAATTATCTTCTAAGGCTAATGTACTATGGAATTAAATTTATTAAATTTAATAAATGTGCTTATTTTAATTAATTAAATGAAATTATTTAATTAAATGGAGAACTTACTTCTAATTAATTAAAAAAAGTTATTTAATTAAATGGGAAGCCATTCCTAATTAATTAAATGAAGTTATTTAATTAAATAAGAAAAGTGTGTCTTATTAATTAAATAGAATTATTTAATTAAATAGAAAAGGTAATTATGAGAGCATATCTCATTTAATTAAATTAAATATCTCACCAAAATCTCTCTTTAGTTCAAAAAGGGAAATTTCCAGTTCATTGTTGATCAAAAAGGAATTAAATCAGTTAACTCCCTTTAATTTGAGAATCTTCTTTTATTACTGAACTTCATCTTCAATCCTTACTGTTGATTGAAATCAATCTCAACCGTTGATGGATTTCAAGAAAGTCTATTTAAGAGACCCTCATCTCTTCATTTTGGGAGAGGATGAATTTGGAATTTGCATCAAATTGCTGTTGGAATTCATACTCACATTTGCTCACATTTGCTCATATTTTACATACATTTACATCCTTAGCTTAATTTCATTTAGCATAATATGCATATGATTAATCTAGTTTCCTTTACTTGTTCTTAGATTA
This sequence comes from Cupressus sempervirens, assembly GCA_028749045.1. Taxonomy (NCBI): domain Eukaryota; kingdom Viridiplantae; phylum Streptophyta; class Pinopsida; order Cupressales; family Cupressaceae; genus Cupressus; species Cupressus sempervirens. The sequence continues at coordinate 365,497,697 of CM053793.1, forward strand.
AAATGCGTTTCTCATTCTAGATTAATCTACATAATCATATAGATTAATTTCATTTCTTAAATCCTTCATTCTTAGAGGGTCTAGTTGCTTAACACCTCAAATATGAGGGTATGTAACAAGGAAAATCCCTTTAGATAGAAGGCAATAGGTCGCCTTGCCAACCGATTTTTGGATGAACAATTCAATGTTCATTCCGGGATGAATCCACAAATAAAGACCATGTTGAAGTGTTTTTTAGTAGAGGCCGCATATTCACGCATACAAATGTAGGGTGGTTGCAAATATTTTAGGCTCTTTAAGGTCAAAACAAGGGTTTCACTAGGATTTACATTCTCATCTAGAGCTAATATTGCTAACATTAGATCCATGATTAATGGTTTTAAATTTGCATAGTCATGCACCAATGAACTGAGGTACACTACAAGTTTTGGTATCAAGCAATATCTGTCTGCCAAATTATTACCTAAAGATCAATATCTTGCAAAATTTTATGATTCAATAATACCCTCATGAGCTTTGAGTTACGATCCTCAGAAGATCAATCTCCAAACACACTTAGCACATCTTGGAGATACTCTAGTGTGAGGTGGTTGTGAATGTTCTAGGCTCTCCATGGTTAGAACAAGGGTGTCACTAATGTCCACATATCATGTGGAGCTAATGGAACTAACTATTTGATGCCATAATCAATAGTTTGAAAGTTACATAGTAATACACAAATGAACTAAGGTACATTGCAAGTTTTGGCATCAGGCAAGATCGCTATGCAAAATTCAAAAGGACAAGGGTATCTCCAAACTAAGAGAGGAATCATATTTCATTTGATAGCTCAATGATAACCCTCATGAGCTCCAAATTATGATCCTTAGAAGATCAATCTCCTAATACACTTAGTACATCTTGGAGACACTTTGGCATGCAATGGTTGCAAAAAATATCACTAGGGTTTACTTGCCATCTAGAGCTAATGAAACTGACAATTTGATGCCATGATCAGTGGTTTGAAAGTTACATAGTGATGCACCAATGAATTTAGGTACATTGCAAGTTTTGGCATCAGGTGAGATTAGTGTGCCAATTTTAAAAAATGTGATCTCTCTAAAATGAGAGAGGTTATTTTATATCTCAATATCACCATCCTATATGATTTGATATTTTATTGATAACCCTCATCAGCTTAGAGTTACAACCCTAAAAAAATTGATCTCCAAATGCATTGAGTACATCTTGGAGACACTTTTGTGCTAGGAGGTCTTGAATGTTCTAGGCTATTCATGGTTAGAATAGGGCTGTCACTAGGGTTCACCCACCTATATGGAGCTAGAAATACTAACAATTTGATGCCACAATCAATGGTTTTAAAGTTACGCATTGATGCACCAATGAATTGTGGTGCCAAATTCAATTGGAATGTGCTATCTTCAAATTGAGAGAGATTATTATAGACCTTGATATCATTATCTTATATCATTTTATAGTTTTTTGATAACCCTCATGATCTCTGAATTATAACTCTCAAAAGATCAATCTCTAAACTTAACTAAGTGCATCTTGGAGACACTTCTACACAAGGTAGTCATGAACATTCTAGTCTCTCTATGGACAATGTATGGGTGGAAATAGGGTTCACCCACCCATCCAAAGATAATGCCACTGATGATTTGATGCCACAATCAATAGTTTCAAAGTTATGTAATGATGTACCAATAAATTGGGGTACAGTATAGTTTTTTGCATCATGCGAGATTGAAGTGCAAAATTCAAACAAAATGTGATCTCTCCAAACTGAGAGAGGTTATTGTAAACCTCAACATTACCATCGTGTAAAATTTTATAGTTCATTGATAACCATCACAAGATCTGAATTAAAACTCTCAAAAGATTGATCTCTAAACACATTTAGTGCATCTTGGAGACACTTTGATGTGGGGAGTTCATGAATGTTCTAGGCTTTCCATGGTCAGAACAAGGGTATCACTAGGGTGCACCTACCCATCTAGAGATAACATCACTGATGATTTGATGCCATGATCTAGGAATTGAAAGTTATTTAGTGACGAAAAAATGAATTGAGGTATATTGCATGTTTTGGCATCAGGTGAGATCACTATACCAAATTCAAAAGGAATTGGATCTGTAACGCCCCACCAAGGGATCCAAAGAATTAACCTAAAGTTTCACTAAGTTTGGTAGCATTTTTTTTTTTAAAACATGGAAGTTAAACTATTCACAACATAGACATAGTAACGGAAGCAATAACAAACATTCAACTGAAAGTATACATAACAGGTTACATTCTTTAAAGATCCCTTAATGTTGAATCACATCTAAATTAGCTATTATTAATTCCATCTAATACCACATCCACATGAAATAATAATGAAAAGTCCAACGTTCTTAAAACAATATACTTTGGTTCCAAATGTCCTTTAATAAATTACATCACAAAAAGCTCAATCATCCACTGTACATGTCACAGGGTATGAAAAGCATACAAGAATATACATATGTGAAAATTAAGTACATCATCCTAATCTAATCCATGATGTAAGTGCAATAAAGTAAATGAAACCAAAAACCATACATGATACATCATCATAGAAGTTATAAACATCCATCGTAAAAGATAACCAATAATCACAACACATAATTATCTAAGTGCACGATTCCTCCCAATCATAAATAGCATCATTAGATCATTTTGGGTCCTAGCCATCCCTCCATGCATAACATCCCAATTCATCGAAGAGATCATCAGTAATATCATAATAGGAATGTCACTCCTAAAACATACTACATCATATGCAGAAAGAAATCTAATCATGCAAAATAAAGCATAAGATAAGTAAACAACATCATCTATCATATACTAATAATCAATATAAGGATATGTGTCCACCATCATAATCCATGAACAGAATAAGGATGGATGTCAACAAGGAATGCATCAGGCACAGTGTCTCAGATGGATCTCAAATGGTAAGAGTGAAAAAGCACTACCACCTGACCGCATGGAACCTAAATGGTTCACTCCCACCGTGGTGAGGAGATAATCAAGTCCCAAATAGGTTATCAAATCACATAGCACACATACTCTCTAAGTCCAGGAATCCTAAAAGTACACTAACTCAAAGGTTCCAATCAAAAACCGACATCTAATCCCAGAGGCACAACAAAGACATGTAGGGAACCTACTATGCAAGTGGAAAAGTGTCATCACACAGATCATGCTAGAGTTACCTTGGTAGTCTCTCAATAGACCCTAGCCCCCTAGTGGTCCCTATGTGGCCACTAGTATCCTCTCATATTGACAAAGCATACTACAGAATGCAAGGTCGCAACTAGGTGTTCTCTCTACTCCCATCCTAGCCTGTACTAGCACTCGAGGCATGGGTGAGAACACACAATTATCTTAGTAGGTTCATTTAAGTCAGTATTAGGTGTAATGTTTTCACTTATTAAACAAGTTACAATGAATTGCCCTGGCAGCCACTTAGGGCCCTGACCCCCATTGCAAGCCACTTCTTGACACTACATGTAGATAACCTACCCTAAGCTCATGTTATCATAAATCACAAAATCACCACATTCCTATACAAGCAATTGGAAAAATACCAAAAAGATAATCCACAATAATAGAATCAAATCTCCATGAGCAACTGAAAAGCATCCATAGATAATCATGACCACAAAAGTTCTCTATTGGCAACTGAAGGTATCACTCATAATCACAAGATCCATTGGTTCTCAACAAGCAACCAAAAAGTATCTCAAAGTAATACTGATCGAAGACTCCAAAATGGTCAAGTCAAAACATGTCACAACATGACATCAACAAGATCAGATAAGCAATTCAATCCCATCAAGGTGACTGGAAAGTAATCCAAATACAACTAATCGATAACTCATAAAAAGGTTACATATATCACAACTTACACAAGAAGACTGAAGACAATATCAATCAGCATGCCATCACATAACTATGGTTGAGTTTAAAAGATTGAGATCAAAAGACATCATCATGACATCACAATCATAATGCCCGAGCCTCTAGTAGACATCCTATAACTAGTCAACAAACTAGTCAACCCAAAAACCCAGAACAAGAAGCATAGAGAAAACACAATGCAAGCACATGTTTTAGTTTGCTAAAATTACATAGCTGATTTAAGTATGGGGTTCCAGTTTTCATTTTTTTCCAAATTTAGATATCAAGTGGAGAAATTTGTACAATTACCTAACTCGTGTAGTTGCTTGATAGATAAAAGTACTTTCCCCATAACCTGTTAAATCAATATTTAAGATGTTTGAAATAGAACCTCATCATTCCATTAAGACACAAAGAAAATTTCAATGTAAACAATACAATTCATCCACATTTATATATTCTTCATTTAAATTTGACTAAATTAGTTTTATATTATTAAAATATTATAAAATGTTTAATTACTAAAAGATGATTAATTATTAAAAGGATTAATCTTTTAATAAAATTTTATTTATAATAAATAAATCAACATTATATAATAATTAACATTATATAATAATTAATATTATATAATAATTAATATTTAATAATATATAATAATTAATATTTAAAAGTTATTAACATTTAATTATTTTAATAACAATGTAATATTCAAAATCAAAATTCATTAATATACACATATAAAAAAAGCAAAACATAATGCATACCCTCTGCCTTGGTACGCAGTATCTACGATCACAGGCACTGCGCTGACAGTGGGTACATAGTACCCCTGTCGTCACAGTCCTTGTGACGACAGGCCTCTGTCACCCGCAGGGGTATGGGGGATATGATTCATCCCCTTCTCATTTCCAATTAAATTTTTTTATAACATTTTCTCAAAAATGTTTTTTTAATCATGTGCGATTCGAATTTTATTATAATGTTTTTCCACTACAATTTAATGATAAGTGTTTTCAATAAATAAATAAATAAATAAATAAATAAATAAATATATGTATATATGTATATATATATATATGTATATATATATGTATATATATATATATATGTATATGTATATATATATATATATATATGTATATATATATATATATGTATATATATATATACATATATATATATATATACATATATATATATATATATATATATATATATATATATACATATACATACATACATCCAAAATGTTATTAAGCACTACAACATTTATATATATATATGCATGTATATATATATGTATATAGATATATGTATATATGTATGTAGATTTGTATATTTTAAAAAGAGAACATATACATAGTTTTTAAAGAAAAAGGGCTTTCCAATTCTATAAGTTAAGAATTTCCTTTTTAAAATAATTGTTCTCTAAATCTACCTATTCATCCTACTAATAGGTTTGTCCATAAGCATTTGAACACCCTAGCCCCATAGTTTCCTCAGATCTACGCATGTGGGAATTTCTCATATAGGAATTTAACTACCCATGTCAAAATGCATACAACCAAGATATTCAACATATGAAAATCCTCAGAAAGCATTCAGAAGACATGAAGAAGACAGGAATTGCAAGAAGCGAAATATCATATGCAAAAATCACAAGTGTCTACCTGGACACTAATGCTAAATCGCTTCTCCTTTGAATCTGCAAAGCAAGCTCCTTCCTTCTCCAACATTTTTGGGTCCTCCAAACACGCTCTCTGAGCTTCTAGGAGTGCCTGAATATAAAGAATTCTTAGGAAGCACCTAGAATGTCTCTAGAAACAATCAAAAGATGAGAAAAAGCATTGACAACTAAGCACGAGTTTTTTTTCCAACCTTCTGGATGAGTCACGAGGTTGTAGACACCATGTGCTTAATTTGTGCACTAACTCCTATGTTGTAGACATACGTGCATAACAAAGGTGTGCTTACTCCTAGGTAGGCTTATAACTTTTATTTTAATTCTTTTATAATTATTATTAATATTATTTATTTATTATTTATTATTATTTTTATTATTATTAATTTTAATTTATTTTATTTAATTCTTTAACTCAATTAATTTCTATTTAATTAATTAAAATAAAAATACCAAAAGATCTATTATATTAATTTCCCCCAAAATAATTAAATTATTAATTAAATCTTTTAATTTTAGACTTAATTAATAGAAAATTCACCATAGACCTCCAAGATAAAATATGAAAACCCATCATAGAACAATCCACACAAAATCAGTCTAAAGGGTTAAAATCATGAATTATGTCATCCGACACATTCAGAAGGTAAAATATCTCAGATACTTGTCCTACCTCTCTAGGACAAATGGTTTAAGCATTTAAGATTTGGACTTGAGAATTTATCTCCCCTCTCTTACCATTGAGATAGTGCAATAGGGTATTCTCATCCTGGCAATTTACGGAAGTCAATACTCGATACCTGTAACCTGCATAAAATCCATGCATGTACATACAATATATATATATATATATATATATATATGCTAAGCTAAGTAGGCAATGGTAGGAAGTGGTGCATTGTGTAGATATCGACTAACAAGTGACTATGACTCCCTTCCTTAACCATATCAGAAATGCCATACATAAGAAACAAACACGCACACCATACAAATGCAAGTATGGGGTAAGTATCCATAAGAAAACACATGTGATAATAAACCATCTAACTAATCATCATCAATAATCAAGAATAATGTAATAATCATCATGCATACATGAAATGTAGAGTCTAAGTAATCTCATCATATATCAACTGAATCCATGGCACAATATCTGATAGTCTCAAAACAATGCTACTAACCATCAACATATAACTAGTCTAACAGAGTTCGGCCATGATAGCAAAAATGTATCTAGAAAGATGTAAACAAGGGCATGCATTACATCCACCCCCCTAGGATTAGGCTTACTCCTAGAATCCTACAAACAAGTAGGGATATAACTCCCGTAGTCTAGCTTTATCCTCCCATGTAGCTGAAGAGTCATCAGTGTGGTCCTAGTGGACCCTTACCTTGTCTATGGTTCAACCCCTGAGGGTCAACTCTCGCTGCTCCAAAATACAAACTGGCTCCAAAGCCAGCTGCCTATCCTCTACCTACAATGCATTCCAATCAAGAACATGTACAACATCAAGGATATACTGCATAAGTACTGAAACATGGAAAACATAATGGATGCGAGCAAGGCTAGGTGGTAAAGCAAGGTGATAAGCAACTGGCCCAATCCTCTCAAGAATCTTGAATGGTCCCACAAAGCAAGGTGGTAGCTTTGAACCCTTTTCATATTGGATTAAACTCTTCCGTGGATGAACTCTAAAAAAAAACCTTATCTCCCATAGCAAATTGCTTTTCTGTCCTATGTGCATCAACATAATTTTTCTACCTATCTTGTGCCATAATCAAGTGCTCGTAGATACACACTTCCTATTGATCCATATCAAGAAGCATCTCAAGACCCAACAAGATATGATCTTCAAGACTGTCCCAACTCAAGGGTGTACGACAATGATGTCCATATAAAGCCTGAAATGGTGCCATGCCAATAGAACTATGATACCCATTGTTGTAGGCAAACTCCACTAGGTAAAGATAGTCCTCCCAATGTGTTTGCCTATCCATCACATACATCCTTAACATATCTTCCAAAACTTGATTCACCCTCTTTGTCTGACCATTTGTTTCTGGGTGTCCATAATGCGGATGTGAATACAAGATCCCTATCTAAAATGATCTTTTGGGGAATACCATGTAATCTCACAATATCACACATGAAGACATTAGCTATAGAAGCTACTGTGTAGGAAGACCTGATTGGTGAAAAAATGTACCACCTTAGTCAACCGATCAACTGTGACCATGATAGAATCATGACAATGAGAAGTCATAGGTAATCTTGCTATGAAGTCCATAGAGATGATGTTCCACTTCCATGAAGGAATGAGATTTGGTTGCAAAAGTCTTGCCAGGTGTTGATGTTCTTCCTTGACTCTTTGACACTCAAGACACCTAGCCACATAATCAGCAATGTCTTGCTTCATCTTAGACCAATAGAATAAATGTCGCAAATCAGCATGCATCTTCTTGACACCTAGATGTGTCAAGTAAGGTGCATGATGGGCCTCTAATAAAATCAAGGTGTGAAGCTCATCCTATGCATAGCGGTACATAAATCCTTCTTGAATGTCTCAAAAGACCATCTGACTCTAGGAAATAGCCTAAAAACTTACCCTCCAAAGGTCTTTCTGAATCTATTTCCCTCCACACTTCTTGGTAACTAGAACTTGTAGGAAGTGCCTAAAGAATTTGACTCCTCAAATCAACACTAAGAGTCATAGATGCTATCACATGTCTCCTATGACTCAAAGCATCTGCCACCACATTCTCCTTTCCCTAAATGTACTTTATCTTGAAGTCATACTCACATAGAAATTCCATCCATTGCCTCTAGTGAGCATTCAAATTAGGTTGAGCGAAAATGTATTGAAGATTGCGATGATCACTATGCAATTCGAATCTGTGCCCCAAAAAGAAATGTCTCCACCTTGTCAAAGCATGAACTACTGTTGCTAACTCAAGATCATGTGTAGGATAATTTATCTCATGATCCTTGAGCTTGCGTGATTCATACGCAATCACTCGTCCATTCTGCATCAAAACTGCTCCAATCCCCTCAAGGGAAGCATCTGTACATACCATGAAATCACCTTCTAGATCAGGTATTGGTAAGATCAGTGCACTAGTCAAAAGCTCCTTGAGCTTTTGAAATGCTTCCTCGCATTTCTTTGTCCATATAAACTACTTTCCTTTCCTCTAAAGGGAAGTGATAGGATGTGCTATTCTGGAGAATTTTTGGACAAATCTATGATAATAATTAGCTAGACCCATGAAACTATGAATCTATGACACATTAGTCGGTGTAGGCCAATCTACTATTGCCTAGATCTTTGAAGGGTCTACTGAAATACCATCACCTAAAATGACATCCCTGAAATACTGAATCTCTGATTTGAAGAATTCACACTTAGTAACATTGGCATAAAGTTGATTGTCCCTTAAGCACTACAAAACCAATCGTAGGTGTTCCTCATGCTCTTTCTGAGACTTAGAATATATCAATATATCATCAAGGAAAACAAGTACAAACCTATCAAGATAAGATCAAAATACCCCATTCATCAAACTCATGAAAACTAATGGAGCATTAGTCAGCCCAAAAGGTACCACTATGAACTCATAATGCCCATAACGAGTTCAAAAGGTGATCTTGTGAATGTCAGCTTTCTTAATGTGAAGTTGATGGTACCCTGACTTAAGGTCAATATTGGAGAATACTATAGCTCCCTTGATCTGATCAAATAAGTCATCGATCCTTGGTAAAGGATACCTATTCTTTATTGTCACCTTATTTAGCTATCTATAATCAATACAAAGGTGCAAAGAACCATCTTTATTTTTCACAAAGAGCACTGGAGCTCCCCACGGTGACACACTAGGTTGAATGCCCCATTTGGTCAAAAGTTCCTCTAGCTAAAGAAACAACTCATCCAATTCTTGAGTAGTCATACGATAAGGAGCTTTAGAGATAGGCTTCACTCCTGGAATGAGGTCAATGCTGAAATCGATGTCCCTTTTCAGAGGCATGCTTGGAATCTCACTTGGAAAAACATCTATGTACTCTTGTAAAATCAGCTAATCTAGAGTCTTCCTCACAGGATTTTCCTCATTGAGATCATTTACCATAACCAAAAATATTTGACATCCCTTATGGAAACTCTGCTTCAATTGCATAGCAAAAATCATCCATAGAGATATAGGCTCGATATCCCAACAATCTTCACATCCTTTCCTTGGTCATCCTGACACATAATAATCTTCTTCTTGCAGTCTATACTAGCCCTATGAGATCCAAGCCAGTGCATGCCTAAACCACATCGTAGGAACCAAGAGGTATAACCTAAAGGTCAACTACAGTATCAAATCCTCCTAAGCTAAGGCCACACTTATGAACTACAAAATCTATGGAGACCTTACTGCCTGAGGCTAGTTCTACTTGCCAAACATGATGCATGCTACTGTATAGCATAAAAGACACATGTTTTACAAATAGACTAAGTTCAATAATAATTAATAATTAATTATTAATATAAACATAATTGTTAATTGAATCTAATATTGTTCTAGAATGAAAGATAATAATGAGGAGAAGTTAGTAATCATTCAAGTTTAATTTGATTACGATGAGGGTTATTGTCCAAATATGTATTTATCCTATAGGCACTTTAGAAAATTGAATTCTAAGAGTCATGGGAAAATCTTTAACTTATTAAACTAATACACGGGTTAGTTATAAGGAAGACAAACAATGTTCCTTCATTTGATGCTCAACTCTTAAATGAAAACTGAAACCTCCACACTTAATTCAGCTATGCAATTTTAGCGAACCAAAACATGTGCTTGCATTTTGTGTTTCTCTATGCTTCTTGTTTTGGGGTTTATGGGTTGACTAGATTGTTGACCAGTTATAGGATGTCTACCAAAGGCTTGGGGGTTATGATTGTGATGTCATGATGATGTCTTGTGATCTTGATCTTTTTAAAATCCAACCATGGTTATGTGATGGTATGCTCTATGGTGTGTGTGTGGTTTACTGATTGATATTGTTTCCAGTCTTCTTGTGTAAGCTATGACATATGTAACCATTTATGAGTATCGATCAGTTGCATTTGGATTACTTTCTAGTCACCTTGATGGGATTGAATTGTTTATCTGATCTTGGTGATGTCATGTTGTGACATGTTTTGACTCGACCATTTTGGAGTCTTCGATTAGTATTACTTTGAGATACTTTCTGGTTGCTTGTTGAGAACCAATAGATATTGTGATTATTAGTGATACCTTCAGTTGCCAATAGAGAACTGCTATGGTCATGATTATCTATGGATTATTTTTAGTTACTCATGGAGATTTGATGCTCTTATTGTGGATTATCTTTTGGTATTTTTCTAGTTGCTTGTATAAGACTATGGTGATTTTTTGATTTATGATTCCATGAGCCTAGGGTAGGTTATCTACTTGTAGTGTTAGGAAGTGGCTTGCAATGGGCCCGAGGCCCTAAGTGGCTACCAGGGTAACTCATTGTAAGTTGTTTAATAAGTGAAAACATTACACCTAATACTGACTTAAATGAACCTAATAAGATAATTATTTGTTCTTGCCTATGCCTCGAGTGCTAGTATAGACTAGGATGGGAGTAGAGAGAACACTTTGTTGTGACCTTGGATTCTGTAGTATACCTCATCAATATGAGAGGATACTAGTGGCCGCATAGGGATCACTAGTGGGCCGAGGTCTATTGAGAGACTACCAGGGTAAATCTAGCATGATCTGTGTGATGAAACTTTCCCACTTGCATAGTAGGTTTCCTACATCTCTTTGTTGTGCCTCTGGGATTATATGCCAGTTCATGTTGGAACCTTCAAGAGTTAGTATACTTTTAGGATTATCAGACTTAGAGAGTATTTTTTCTATGTGATTTGATAGCCTGTTCGGGACTTGAGATTATCTCCTCAGCGCGGTGGGAGTGGACCATTTAGGTTCCACATGGTTGGGTGGTAGTGCTTTTTCACTCTTACCATTTGAGATCCATCTGAGACACCGTGGCTGATGCATTCTTGATTATGATGGTGGACATGTATCCTTATATTGATGATTAGCATATGATAGATGATGTTTGTTTACTTATCTTATGCTCTACTTTACATGATTAGATTTATTATGCATATGTTGTAGCATGTTAGATTTGTTTCTGCATATGATGTAGTATATTTTAGGAGTGACATTCCTACTATGATAATATCGATGATCTCTTCAATGATTTGGAATGTTATGCACAGAGGGATGTCTAGGACCGATGATGGTCTAATGATGCTATTTACAGTTGGGAGGAACCATGCACTTAGTTATGTTTGTGATTTATGGTTATCTATTCCCTAAACTGAGAGAGGTTATTATAGACCACAACATCACCATCCTTTAATATTTGATAGTTCACTAATTGTAATCAGCAAAAAATGGTCATCTAGACTATAATCCTCTTCCTAGCAATTTTGCATAATTTATCCATTGCTAATTCTTGATCAGATCATCATCATCATCATCATCATCATCATCATCATCATATATATATATATATATGATTTGAAAATACGGTTTGACTACCTTATCCTAAGCTTTTTATTTAATTTGATTTAAAAATATGGTTTGACTACCTTATCCTAAGCTTTTTATTTAATGGAAATAACTTTCTCCCTTTTAATTAAATAAAGTCCTCACTTCCCACTTATCATAGGTGTGCACACATAAAGAATTATTCCTATCTTAAAAATAAAAGAAATACCTATTTGTCTCAAATGAGGTGCACATTTCCAAAGTAGGTGGAATCTTCATTATCCTCCACACATCTCTCACCTTCTTGAACTCCACCATTGATCTTGATTAGGTGAGATGCTTGTGCACATGGATCACCCAAGATGTTTCCTCCACCCTTGATTAAGATTCTCTTGGATTTTGATCTCAACCATACATTTTTCTTTAAAAGAGGGCTCTCTCCTCAATCTCAATATCTTATGCTTTGTACTGATGCTATGCTACAATATTTCTAGGTGACTTTTGAACTTTGGAGGACTTGGAGAAATTTTGCATTTGCATTCTCATATTTTTTTTCTCATTGTTTGCATCATGGAATACATATCTTGGATTTTATTTATGCTCATAGATTAGCTCACATGGTTTAACTAAGAGGCTTTATAATAATTTCTTTCTTGTTAGCTTTATCTTGTATATTCATCTCTTAGCTTAACTCTTGCATCTCTCATCTATCTTGAATTGAATTTGCATTGTGATTCCTAGATGCTTGCATTCTTTCTCTTATCTTTGAATATCTTAGTCTATGGTGCACCTTGCAAGGGTTGCATAGCTCAGTTTATTTGAGAGCCACCAACTTCTATTTTCACCTTTGCATGCCATAGATAGAGAGCTATAAGACACCTCTTGAGATTCAATTTTTCATGGGTATTATTGAGAATTAGGGATTATAGAATAGTGTCCATATTTTTGTTATACATTTTAGCACCAAAAAAATTGTGTCCACTTCTCTTGTTTTTGTATCATCTCAAAGGGTTAATCTTATCATCTCATCTATCTACCCTTTTGCATTCTTCATATATCTTTTGGCCTAATTTTTTAACTTGTCAAATTTACACAAAAACTACACCCCTAGCTAATTTCAATTTCTTGGATCCATTTTTGAGATCAAAATTAGAATCTGGGTTCATCTTGCTAGTCAAAATTATGTTTTTCTCCTTCTGCAGAATTGACTGATCTTTTCAGGCTTAATATTTGACTTTTTTAAGGCAATGATCATTTCTCCATTTCTTCATCATATCTTCATTTCTTCATCATTTCTACTCTCTTCCTCTCTTCTTATTTATTTCATTTCACCTTTTCTTCTTGGTTTGACCTAATTCTCATGCTTTACCTCTCTTGGTCAAACTTAGTCATACTAGGGAATACATCTTCACTTCTTGGTGGTCATTATTTTACCTTAATTTCTTATCTATCATCAGAAAATTTTCTTTATCTTGATTTGATCAAATCTATCTCATTTATGTATCTCCTCTATCTCATCTCCTTTTTGATCCCAAAGGTGAAGGGATATTCCATCATTGCTGCAAATTTCTTTTTCTACTATGGCTATCTATTCATTTGCTTATTTTGGCTACTTGGCTTGACATATCAGTGCTCATTTTGGTTATTGCTACTATTTATCTCTCTCCTAATGTTCAATCCTGCCTCTAATAGTCTAAGCATTGAAAATTTAGTATCTCTTTGCACTTCGCTCTTCAATGTCAGTTTCTACTATCTTGCTATCTTCATTCTTTGAGTTAATGTGTTCCTAGATTGATCACACATTAGTCAAAGAGGGGAAAATGTAATAACCCAAAAAGGTCATCTAGATTATTAGCCCCCTTTCTAGCATTTTTGCTTAATTTATCTATTGCGTATCTTTGATCAAATCATTAAAAATCAATTTATTCTATTATAACCTATGGTTTGACCTCTTTATCCTAAGTCATTTATTTAAGTGAAATAATTTTCTCTCTTTTAATTAAAAAAAATCTCCACTTCCCACTTATCCTAAGTATGCATGCATAAACTATTATTCCTATTTTAAAAATAAAAGAAAATCTTTTTTAAACCTCACATGAGGTGCATAGTTTCCAAGTGGGTGGAATCTTCATTCTTATCCACACATCTCTCACCCTTTTGAACTCCACCATTGATCTTAATTAGGTGAGATGATTGTGCAAATGGATCACTCAAGATATCCACCCTTGATTAAGCCTCTCTTGACTTTTGTTATCAATTGTCCATTTTTCTTTAAAAGAGAGGGCTCTCTCCCCATTCTCATATCTCTTGGATTTGTACTAGCATTGTGCTACAAGATTTTTAGGATACTTTGGAGATTTGGAGTGCTTGGATCATTCTTTTATTTTCATTCTACACTTTCTTTCTCAAGGCTTGCATCATGGCTCACTTTCATTACCTTAGTTTTTCTTTATGCTCGTATCTTAGCCCACATAGTCTATTGGCTTTTGATTTTACAAAATTTTAACAACCTTTTAAAAGATGATAATACCTAGTACTTAGATAGACACCATAATGGGTATTCAAAGAAACAAGTTAAAAGGACCAACTAACAAGACTCTGTGATGTCTTCTCCACTTTGAACTTTGCGAAATTTAGGTGGGTATACCTAGAAAACTACTCTTTATCTCTTTAATTTTAGAATCTCAGCATGAATTCCATTATAAAAAATAATTTGGCCTTAATTCTTCTAATTCTAGGTGTCATGCCCAAAATATCAGGGCAAAAACAAAGATTTTTAATTTTTTTTAAAAGTTAATTATTCCACTATGTTAATACATGTTACCTGAATAGGTTAGGGAAAGTTTCCATAGTTTCCACTAAGAAATGTAAGACACATTAGGTTTTCTAAGGTTCCATATTTCATTTCATGTGCCAGTTCAATCTCCTAGTTGAATCAAGTTTCATTATTTTAGAACGTTCATCCAATTACCTTAATACCTTTTACCATTATTTAAATGAACTTTTAAACTAGTTAAAATAATTAAATATTGACTATTAAATTATTCAAGACATTCAACCCATAAGTCATTGAATTTTTAATATCAATCCAACCCTTAACCCTAGTTATCTATCATAACTTTCTACTTGCAACCCAAATCCAACTTAGTCTTAACCAAGTAGGCTATTGTTCTTAGCTATAAATTCAACTTAATCAAATCTATTAAATTATAAAAAATAGATTTCCATTTAATTAAATTTATTATTTCAACCATAATGATGAAACTCTATTTTCTAAAAGTCTATTAAGATATTCCAATATTAAAGCTAAAACCCAAACATAATCTTCTAACTCTCTCTTATTCCATCCTTTATTAAAACAAAACACCTATAACTTACCTTTATAAAGAAATGACATAAATACCTTTAAAAAAATAAATAACATAATAACTAATTGTCAAATTCAAATAAAATCAAATAATACTATTTACAAATCTAACATTTTAATTCTAAACTAAACAAATCCTATCTACTACTAACACCTAACCACTTCCACTAACACCTACTAACCAATACTCTAACCAATTTAATTAATTCAACACTAACCACATATCCTAAATGTTACTTTTCTTAAAATCACTAAGAAATTACTTAAATTATAAATACTATTCTAACACTAATCAAATCACAACCACTTTTTCCTATACCTTACCCTTGCCCCTTACTCTAATTCCATCCCTACCCTTTCCACTTGCCATGGGTGATCCCCAACATCCTACACGTGATCCTATGTCTATAAATTCATAGCCCCAAGTGAAGATTTGTCCCTTTTAGGTTGGTATGCATGACACCATA
Organism: Cupressus sempervirens; assembly: GCA_028749045.1. NCBI lineage: Eukaryota > Viridiplantae > Streptophyta > Pinopsida > Cupressales > Cupressaceae > Cupressus > Cupressus sempervirens. Next base: position 365,513,689 of record CM053793.1, read on the forward strand.
AAAGGGTATTATTTTAAAGTTTTAAAGATTTCTTGTGTTGATTAGAGGAAGGATATTGGAGGGAAGTCCCATGTAATCATGTCTTTGGATTTGTTCCCTGACCACAAGTCCACTCCACACTCTACCATGCATCCAAATAGCTTGGAAAAATCTTAGGATTTTAATGGGGTGACATTGGCAAGGGTGTGAAGTTATGGGTTAAAGTTTGGTGGATGAAGGGAGTAAGGTTAAAATAGGATATCCATAGGTTAATTTAATTGATATCATTTTCTTATTGAATTTTATAATTTTTTATTTTTTATTTGAAAAGTGTTAAAAGATTTAAAAAAGAATCTTTTTAAGAATATTCTCTGTTGCAAAAGAGAATTAAAACTTTACATACAAAAACTAGCCAACATTTTTGCTCTAAAATAGATGGAATTTTAAGGTTTCATTTTCTCATCTAAGGATTAGATTTTTTCATAGAAATTTTAACATGGCAAGGTATAGTAAAGTTTTGTTCATTTTCATAGATGGGCTATAGATATAGTTTTTGATGTTATATTATGCATTCAAAATAGGAGTAATTTTTTTTTCAATAGTTACTAACAATGCAATATAAACTAACATTTATTTGAATCAAATTTCCTCTAAAACATAATCATAATTAAATCAAGCAACTTTGTATAACATTATTATACATAATTTAAATTGATCATTTGCATATGGAATGAATTTTTAAGAGTACAAGGAATGCCATATGAATTTTTTTTTTTGTTCTTTTTCTAAACATAAGTGTGCTAGCAACTTCATATATATTTTATTAAAAACCTGATTCAAAGACTCAATCAGGAAAGAATCAGGGAAGAAAACTTGATATCATTGTCATTACAAATATAAAGTTAGCAATCAATTATACACTAGGATCATATTTCCTGAGGAGAAGTCTCCATAACAATGGACTTAAGAACACCAAAAAATATTTTGAATCTAGTTTTACTCCATATCAAGGTATCAAATAAGCAATTTGCAAATTTACTTAAAGATAACCATGGACAACTGAAATTAACCAGGTGATAATCAAATATTGACACACTTAACAACTAATCCCATCCAAAGCTTGCACAACAAGTTCCATATTGAGGAAAGATTAGGAAGAAGGAGGATTTTTCCAGGGCAAGATATGTCAATCAAAAACACCAAACATATGTCTCTTCTAAGGCTAATAATCACAAAGAACTTCTATTCTTCCTCTCCTTATCTCCCCAAAAAAAATTAGTTTATATTGACAAGTAAGGGCCCATAACACCTTACTTTCTCCCTCTCCTCATAAAGAGGAGAGACTCTACACTAACTCAGAGTCCAACTAAGGTCCTTCTACCATACATGGCCACTTCTACCCTATTTGAGGGTGAGTAATGCCAACACAACCTTAACAAATTTCCCCATAAAAAAAAAGGAAAACATGAAAGGAAAACAAATACAAAACCTTCAATAACCCATCCATCACATGTTTCATCACACACAAAATACACAGACACACATAGACACACATGAGATATTTACATAAAGAAACAAAAATAAAACATGAAGAACAAGGCCATTAAGAATCCTTCCTTATAGAGGTCATGGAAATGGAGTTTTTGAGAAGAGATAATCCTTATTCCTCTTCAATTTCAAGCTTGCCTCTCTCTAAATGTAGAGAATGGGTGAACACCCTTCAACCCTCAAAATGGCAACTAAATAGGCTTCTAAACTCACCCACCTAAAATGGTAATAACTCTAGACTTGACTTAAGCCTTCTAGGGTCTTTTCATTTGATCCTACCATTAAGACAACCTCTTGACAAACCTCAAGGAGATGTTCAATTTTTGCACTAAAGGGAAAATGAGATATTTAGGAGGTCATAAAAGTCAATAGAAGGATCTAGAATGGTGGAAAATGTCCCCTTCCCATACACATACCACCTAGACACTTGGATTGCATTAATTTTGTCCTCTAGGATCATTTTAGGACTTGTATAATTGGCTTGAAATATTTGAACTTTTAAAACCCCTAGGAATGCAAAATTTAAACTAAACCCTAATTGGGGTAATTAATCTAGGTTACCAACTAATTAATCTTAGGTTACTAAATCAATATTAGATTATCAAGTTACATTGCTAACCATAATTAACATGCTGATACACATATACTAATTATGAGTGTCAAGTGACACCATAAGATTCACTATTACGTAACATTAAAAATCTCACAATTACAGAATGATACACACATTTAGATTATGATACAAATAAAATACATAACAATGAGTTTTGTGTCTCTTCATTAGACTCAATCCTGGGTTTCATAGATTATACATAGGGTCAATTACCAATTCTTCGATAAATTCCATGGTTAATAATCCTGCACACTCAATTCACATGTCAGTAGTTCAATAACACCATATTCATATATTTAAACCAAATTATGTAATCACATTGATCAGAATTAAAGTATTAATCATATTCCTAATTCTAAATTCATTTACTATAGTACACCATCATTATGCTATAAAATATCAAATAACATGATTAAGCATTTTTAAAGTAAAGCATCACATGACATAAAATAATATAATAATGTCCAATCCATTAGATAATATCTCAACATTTTGAATCATATTGTGTCAAAATAAAATGTATCAGATTTGTTATGATGGATTGGGGTGAGGCCTCACACTAGGACTATAAGAGAGATGATAAATGACTAATCTATCAAACCCTAAAACTCCATGAATCAAGTACATGCTCACTTTTCAAATCTTCAACAATAAACCATGAAAGGATTGATTAATAAAAAATATCGACATTCCATATTATATCAACTATAATGGATGACTAGTGCTTTATCCATTGGGCTATTAGCTCACAAGAATTTGACATTTACTTATCAGATCTATCTTAGCACTTTGTGAGAAGAATATCAATATTCAATTCTAGATCTCATTCTTATTAAAATCTTTTTTGTAAACCAAGAAATTCTTCCAAGTTACATCAAGTAGTTTATAGAACCCAGTTAGATTATAAGTAAAATGCAAACTGAAATATAATTCAAAATGAATTACAACTAAGACTTGGTAAACTTTTCCATTAAATCTCAAAGAATTAAATGATAACAAAAGACAAGATCTAAAAAGTATAACCAACTCTCTGCACCTCTCTATTACTTTCTTTGAAGCATGTAAAACTCAATGCCAACTCCAATCAAAGAAAACTCAATTAGACTAGCAACTATTAACTTTTTTCATTCTATCTTTTGGAATAAACATATATAGTATACATGGACTGACTTAAGAATGAACAAAACTCTACTCAACCAAATGAATCTCAGACCCTTCCTCTAGCCTTGGAAACTCACTTATATAGTATGAGTTGCAACAAGCTTCAGGCTTAGATAGAAAATGACAACTGTCCTTAGAGAAAAAAAAAAGGTTACACAAAAGGAAAAAATGTTATTGTCTTCATTGCATCAGAAAATTGAAAAATATTCATGGCATCTTTCTTGATGACATAGTAGATATTTCATCCACTTCTTTTTCGTGGGGCCTCTTCTATTTTTTCTATTTCATGTTCCTCCATAATATCTAATGATTGGTCTTCATCTTTTTGCTCTTCTTGAAATTGTGGGGCAACCTTTTCTTCTTCTACTCTTCTCGGATATGATTCTCTTGTGTTTGTAGAATGTAATTGGCTATCTCTTTCCTCAACCACCTTTGATTTCTTGTCTTTAACTTCCTATGTCGGTTGTGGGCTCATCTCATCTAGCTCTGCCATAGTTACCTGAATGACCTTGTCAAACATTTTATTTTCCTCAGTGGTCACAAATTTCTCCATTGATGTATCCTCAGATGCCACCCATAAAATCTTCAAGGTCGAAGAATATTCTATCATCTACTTATCAAAATTAGTGTCATTTGGTCAATTAAAAATGAGGATTTCTTCTTCTCTCTTCAAAATATTCTTTCACAATTTCTTATTTCCTCAAAATCTTGTTGGAAAGAATCAAAGAATATCTAGATGTTAACTATGTCTTCAACGGTTCTAGAAAACTAGATATAGTTTTCTTTGATAATAACATTATTCATCCTTGTATTCATTATTTCTTTTAATTCATTTCCCTATTTCCCTTTATGCTCAATGTTAACCAGCCCATGAGGAACGAGATAAAAATTCCTACTAAGATATTTAGAGAAACATGTTCACAACTTTCTCTATAGCTTATCTCTTTTCAAACCAAAATCTAGTAGGTCACTTTATTGATCATATGTTTTCTCAATTTGGTCATCAATTTTGTCAATGATAGTGAAAGAGAAGTGATATCATCTTCTCTACTGATCCATTTTCTCAAAATTTGTCTCAAGGTAGCATCATTATTCTCTAATATTTTCCAAATCTCTATCAACCTTGAAATTTCTAAATGGAATAGAGGCCATGTTATTCTATCAACTAGAAAAAAATTTGTATCTCTAACCATATCCTCATATTGAATTTTTACCTCTACCTATTTTGCCATGAGTTTAGCTTTTTCTTGATTCAAGTCATCTATAGTATATAATTCTTGATGCTAAGTTGTATCTAGGATTTCAATAATAGGCCTAGTAGAAGGAGGTGGAGTAGGGGAGGTTGAAACTATAATATGGCTAGGTTCTGCCCCTACTTTTCTCTTTCCTTTCTACTTCTGCAAATCTGAAATAATTTTCTCCATTTTATTTATTTTTGTCCCTCTCTCATCATGAGCTTCAAAAACTTTTTCAAATTTAGTGTTGAGCTTGAGGAAATTATTCTTATCTTTCTTGGCTACCACCATACCAAAATTAACCACCTCTTTACTCATGAGAGAAATTTTCTCACTATCAACCTCTCCTACTTTGTATACTACCAAACTTCCTATATGTTCTGCATCTGAAGCTTCTTAAAGCCTAGATATATCCTTTTTATCAATTGACCACATAACTAAGGCCTTATGATCATCACTGTATTTCACATCTTTGTGGGCTTCCTTAACCTCCTCTTTTGTGTTAAATTTGGCCCCTTATTCTCTTTTGATAGCATAAAAAACCATTGCATTAGCAATGTACCATTCTAGTAGTATAAGATCACCTAAGTCTTTTAAGAGTTGTCTTCCCCCCTCACAGGTTATCTAATTAAAATCTTGCATCATCTTATCTTTTATTTCTTCTTCTATGTCAGAGTCCTATTTGTTAGGTTGCTCCACCTTTACCTTTTTTCATTTCACCTCAAAATTAGAAATATTACTTCTCCACAAAAATTGAATAAATGCCCTAGAATTTACAAAATCATCATCAGTCAAAAATTTTCTAGTAGTTTTCTTTACAATAAGGTCTATTTCTTTTCCTTTGAAATCCTTAACAACGAGGGCTAAGAGTGGCGTTAGGGTTCTTTAGGCATTTCCTCCTCTATCTTTGATGTTGTTATTAAAACATTATCTTGGCCTCCCATTTATTTCAATTACCCCTTGAAGGAGTCTTTATTATCAAAGTGTATGGGGGGTTTGAGAAGGAAAGTATTCCTCAATCCTTGATGAAGATCCATCTTCCAAATTTTGTCTTTTTGTTTTTGGCTCTAAAGGTGGGATTTCTAAATGTTTCCTTTAATAAACTGGCACAGGATGTGCTCCCACATTCCTAGAAACCACATATCCATCCTTCCTTTGGAGGGTGTATTATCCTTTACTAATGACAACTTTATTCACCATTCTTTTTTCCACCTCCTTTGCCTAGTTCATATATGCCTTTATAAAGTCTTTTTCTTTTTACTCAAGGTTTTCATAATGCCAACAAAATTTGACATCAATTCATTTACCTTATCTCCCCAAAACTTGATGTCACCCAAAGGATCATATTTTCTATCTAAAGCATTAACAAATTCCAAAACTCTACTATAAACTCTCCATTTTTCTTTTTTTACTTCCTTTTCTTGTAAAGAGAAATCATTTCTAATTATATCCTTAGGAAAGTGAAATATATGATCATATATTTTAGCTATAGTTATTTCTTTAAACATTTACAAAAATTCCTCTAGAGCTATAAACATAGAGTGAGATTGGGCCATCTGATTATTTTCTAGGAACTTATCCAAGTGTCTCCATCCTCCTTTAGTTATCAAAAAATTATGGACAACTATTAAATTTGGAAAGATTGTCCCCCTAGATCTTCCCACCAACTCTCTCTTTTCAAGTCCTTCAATTTTCCATAAAAACTTAGCAACTCCTACCTTCAAGGGTACTTGGTAGGGAAAAACATGGGGCTTTCCTTGGAAACCATATACTCTAAACTTATTAGAAAATGAATATGGGATGACATATCCCTAATTGTGGCTCACCTTCAAACCCTTAGCATGATCCTTAGGCCTAATTAACTCTAGTAAGGGTTTGGGAATTTTACGGTTGTCTTGACTTAACAATGTCCTCATCTTAGATGCATAATATTTATCAAAATAGATAAAACTAGCATCTGTGACTTCCTAAGTCTTATTTTCACTCTAGAGTTGGATTGGTCACTTCTCTTCATTCCTTTCTCATTCTAGTTTAATGTCTTTTGCAAATATAGAAACACCCTTGAATAGACACATATACATCAAAAGTGAGTACCAGCCAAAAGGTTTGTCAACGTTACCCTTGATTATGCCAATTATCCCATTATGTATTTCTTCAGCCAAATGGGAAGCAAAATAAAAAATAGAACTCATTCTATATTGTAGAATTTGAGCCATCTTAAAAACTAAGGGGCATGGGATGTGCTCCTATTCATCCATGCCAAAAATCTTGTAGAGGGAAATATAGAGAACATGTGCCCTAGGGTTTAATTATTTCATTGATAGGGGCTCTAGGGTGGATAATGTTACCAAAGTTAGATGGCCTACCTTAACAAAATTCTCGTATAGTGGTCCACCTCAAAGGTATATCCTTTGTGCATCATACCTGGTCTGCAAATCATCAAAATCAATCTTCTCACGAAGAAATGCCAGGGTTTAACATGAAAACCTCTCTAATTACCTTCAGTATCACCTTGAACAATTTTATCTAGCATAGTTATTCATGACCTGCAACACAAGGTCATATCTCTTTGACAACATTGTTAGGAGATCATCATCCATGAAGATACCTAGCACAACTAGCTTTCCAATGTTGAATTCCCAAACATTTCTTAGTGGTGTATTATGGTTTCTTTGTGAAAACTATTTCCTGAACAACTACAAACCCCCCATTCACGTTTTTGCATCCCTCAACCAATTACCTATGTCATAGAAACCCTCATCTTTCTTCAATCTAGGGATTTTTAGGATCAATTCTCTTTCCTTCACAATTTCATTTATGGAAGAGGGAAATTATTCAAGGAAATCATCATGCACATTCCTGTTTTGATAGCCTATTTTCCCAAAAAAGTCCCTTCATGGAGGTATCTTATCAATTCATAAAATTTAAATAGCAAAAAGTTCATAGCAAATGTCTGGGCACTTACTCGCAAACCTCTGATTAAAGCAAGAAAAAAATCATTCACTACAATTCACAGTATGAAGGTTGAGAAATCAAGGCTCTATTCAATCTACTTCAATTCTATTTTGCATTGTATGATATGATGGAATGAACAACAAACTTTATGGAAAATCATGCATGCAATGAAGAGAATTTGAAAATTGGCAGATGATCTAGATAATATCTAACGATCGTGATTCAAAATTGACACTGCATCATCCTTTTTCTTTGTAGGACACATATTAGCTTCTCACATTGTTGCTTTCATTAAACATTTTACACTTCAAATTTATGACATAATGAAAACTGATAAGTAGGAGATGATTTCCACAGCTAGTCAAATTGTGATGTGAATATCAGGATTTAACTGTGTGATTTTTGAGTCAAACTCAATGACCCATGTTTCATGAGTAGTGATTCAACATGAATCCATCTCTCATGAGAATAAATGGAACACTTAGCACTCATTGGATCTAGGTGATGCTCACAGGGGTGAAGCACCGGAACTTCTCGGGAGGTCACCCATCCCAGTACTACTCCAGCTTGAGCACGCTTAACTATGGAGTTTCCTCCATAGTTAAACCCAAAGCTTGCAACCCCATTTGCAAAACCTTCACCAAGTGTTGTTCCTTATGAACCATTCATTAGAAAGCCCCTTAAGCTCATCAATTGATAAGTAGGAGATGATTTCCACAGCTAGTCAAATTGTGATGTGAATATCAGGAATTAACTGTGTGATTTTTGAGTCAAACTCGATGACCCATATTTCATGAGTAGTGACTCAACATGAATCCATCTCTCATGAGAATAAATGGAACACTTAGCACTCATTGGATCTAGGTGATGATCACAGGGGTGAAGCACCGGGACTTCCCGAGAGGTCACCCATCCCAGTACTACTCCAGCCTGAGCGCGCTTAACTATGGAGTTTCCTCCACAGTTAAACCCAAAGCTTGCAACCCCATTTGAAAAACCTTCACCGAGTGTTGTGCCTTATGAACCATTCATTAGAAAGCCCCTTAAGCTCATCAATTGATAAGTAGGAGATGATTTCCATAGCTAGTCAAATTGTGATGTGAATATCAGGATTTAACTATGTGATTTTTGAGTCAAACTCGATGACCCATGTTTCATGAGTAGTGATTCAACATGAATCCATCTCTCATGAGAATAAATGAAACACTTAGCACTCATTGGATCTAGGTGATGCTCATGGGGGTGAAGCACCGGGACTTCTCGGGAGGTCACCCATCCCAGTACTACTCCAGCCTGAGCGCGCTTAACTATGGAGTTTCCTCCACAGTTAAACCCAAAGCTTGCAACCCCATTTGCAAAACCTTCACCAAGTGTTGTGCCTTATGAACCATTCATTAGAAAGCCCCTTAAGCTCATCAATTGATAAGTAGGAGATGATTTCCACAGCTAGTCAAATTGTGATGTGAATATCAGGATTTAACTGTGTAATTTTTGAGTCAAACTCGATGACCCATGTTTCATGAGTAGTGATTCAACATGAATCCATCTCTCATGAGAATAAATGGAACACTTAGCACTCATTGGATCTAGGTGATGCTCACAGGGGTGAAGCACCGGGACTTCCCGGGAGGTCACCCATCCCAGTACTACTCTAGCTTGAGCGCGCTTAACTATGGAGTTTCCTCCACAGTTAAACCCAAAGCTTGCAACCCCATTTGCAAAACCTTCACCAAGTGTTGTGCCTTATGAACCATTCATTAGAAAGCCCCTTAAGCTCATCAATTGATAAGTAGGAGATGATTTCCATAGCTAGTCAAATTGTGATGTGAATATCAAGATTTAACTGTGTGATTTTTGAGTCAAACTCGATGACCCATGTTTCATGAGTAGTGATTCAACATGAATCCATCTCTCATGAGAATAAATGGAACACTTAGCACTCATTGGATCTAGGTGATGCTCATAGGGGTGAAGCACTGGGACTTCACGAGAGGTCACCCATCCCAATACTACTCCAGCCTGAGTGCGCTTAACTATGGAGTTTCCTCCACAATTAAACCCAAAGCTTGCAACCCCATTTGCAAAACCTTCACCAAGTGTTGTGCCTTATGAACCATTCATTAGAAAGCCCCTTAAGCTCCTCAATTGATAAGTAGGAGATGATTTACACAGCTAGTCAAATTGTGATGTGAATATCAGGATTTAAGTGTGTGATTTTTGAGTCAAACTCGATGACCCATGTTTCATGAGTAGTTATTCAACATGAATCCATCTCTCATGAGAATAAATGGAACACTTAGCACTCATTGGATCTAGGTGATGCTCACAGGGGTGAAGCACCGGGACTTCCCGAGAGGTCACCCATCCCAGTACTACTCCAGCCTGAGCGCGCTTAACTATGGAGTTTCCTCCACAGTTAAACCCAAAGCTAGATCCAGTGAGTGCTAAGTGTTCCATTTATTCTCATGAGAGATGGATTCATGTTGAATCACTACTCATGAAACATGGGTCATTGAGTTTGACTCAAAAATCACACAGTTAAATCTTGATATTCACATCACAATTTGACTAGCTGTGGAAATCATCTCCTACTTATCAATTAATGAGCTTAAGGGGCTTTCTAATGAATGGTTCATAAGGCACAACACTTGGTGAAGGTTTTGCAAATGGGGTTGCAAGCTTTGGGTTTAACTGTGGAGGAAACTCCATAGTTAAGCGCGCTCAGGCTGGAGTAGTACTGGGATGGGTGACCTCCCGAGAAGTCCCGGTGCTTCACCCCTGTGAGCATCACCTAGATCCAATGAGTGCTAAGTGTTCCATTTATTCTCATGAGAGATGGATTCATGTTGAATCACTACTCATGAAACATGGGTCATCGAGTTTGACTCAAAAATCACACAGTTAAATCCTGATATTCACATCACAATTTGACTAGCTGTGGAAATCATCTCCTACTTATCAATTGATGAGCTTAAGGGGCTTTCTAATGAATGGTTCATAAGGCACAACACTTTGTGAAGGTTTTGCAAATGGGGTTGCAAGCTTTGGGTTTAACTATGGAGGAAACTCCATAGTTAAGCGCGCTCAGGCTGGAGTAGTACTAGGATGGGTGACCTCCCGGGAAGTCCCGGTGCTTCACCCCTGTGAGCATCACCTAGATCCAATGAGTGCTAAGTGTTCCATTTATTCTCATGAGAGATGGATTCATGTTGAATCACTACTCATGAAACATGGGTCATTGAGTTTGACTCAAAAATCACACAGTTAAATCCTGATATTCACATCACAATAATGACAACTGTCGATCAGCTTTGCATCGGAATATCCAACATAACTATGACTTCTTAATACTTCCATTAGAAAGTAGGCCTACTAAAGACATGTATCACTTTGTCGCATTATGACTTTGGTTAATCATCTTGCACATTTCTTTTGCGAGTATGTAATTTTTATTAATCTATCAAATATTGGACAGTTATGATTTCTCTATGTTGGTGTGTTAAAAATATGGCCCATAGGGACATGTGGCAATCCCTCACCTTCTTGCTTTGGTTAAAACTTTAACATCTTGATTTTGTGAGATGACAAGAAGTGTAGATAACCTTTTGATCTAATGGTTCGGAAGAGAACCTTAATTCTATATATTTAATTCTTAGAATGAATCAAGACATGCTACTTGGTGCTTCTATAGGTATGTTTTCCATTGCACCAAAAGCTGAAGCTATCAACAAATGTCACAAACACTAGACTTACCGAGATCTATGAGAGGTGGTTAAACCATGTTGCAAACCGCAAAGGAGGTGCTAAGCACCAAGTCAACAATCTCCCCCTTTGACATGAGTGTTAAAAACACTTAAATATACAATATTATCCTTAACTTCTCGAGAAAGACATATCCATGACTCAACTTATATACAAAACTTCAAAATTTCAAAATTCTGCAATAACCTATATACCTCAAAATTGATAACTCCCCCATAGTTAAGGTGTCTAATTTTTATCCAAAATTTGTGCTCCTCTCTGAGTAAATATTGTCTCTACTTATACTCTTTAACTTCAATGCACTATATCAGATACTCTTTCATTTGATATGCTTTGTCTTAGTGGATATTTGTATCTATTTGCTACTTTCTCTCCAAAACTTCTTATCACCCCAATGATATAACTCTACTACCATGCTGCCCCTTTCTTTTCTATTTATCTTTTGTTCATACTCCCCCATATCACATTTCTCATATTATATCTCCCTTTCTTTTATATCTCCCCTTTGTTATATTATTATTATATCTCCCCCTTTTTGACACTTATGTCAAATGGGCTATACATGTATAGTGTGTTTGTCCAAAAAGGATTTATGGAAATCCATTATGATTTTGAGGGCTGCATCCCAGTTGTCACATGCAACATCCAATGACTTGATTTTAATTACAAGCTTGGAAACAAGGTGCACTAGGCCATCTAAAGTAGAAAGATTGGGGTCTTTATTTAGTAGAGTCTCGGCATAACCTAGCTCCTTGTGCATTATCTCCATGTGTGGGGTGAGAGATGCCTATATACATGTCAATTTGGCTCTTATGCTAGCCTCATCTACTGTCAGCACAACTAATTGACTATGTGTCTGAAGTAATGTTCTAAAATGCTTCTCACTTTGAGTTGGGTTTTGAGGTAGCTTAGTACCTGATATGGTGAGGTTTCTCTCCAGACTTAGAATATGACTCCTGGTCTCTTGAGTGAAGAGTGTAGAATCATGCATCTTTGTGTACAATGAAAATATACTCTCAAGTACCATCTTCACCTCTTCAAACTTAGTTGCCAATGCAACTTGAGTTAGTGCTATCTCACTAAATATTTTCTCATTCATCTTGCCTTGAAACTTATTTTCTAACCATTCTAAAAGTTTTGCAGTTGCATCAAGGTCTTCATTAATAACCTTTTCCACTATATCTATCAATTGTTGTATCAGTGGCTTGGTCTCTTTAGGAGTTGACAAGCTAAATGCATCTAAAAAGACATCCTTGATATCTTGGAGTGCTTGCTTCTACCTGTGTTCTCTCCAAAGCATTTCTTGATGCTTTTTCCTTTCTAATGCCTACTGTAATATGCTTATTTGTTCCAATGTCATAGTTTCATAGTCATCCTTTGGAATAACAATTTCTTCATCAAGGCTTGTGTCTCCATAATGAATTACCTTATCAGACTTTGATGACCTAGGGCTTGGCACTAAGATTTGTAATGGAATGACTTCTGTACCTAACTTTTGAAGAGTGTGAGTAGAAGGAGTGCCAGATGTTGGTAGGGCTAACAGTGCTTGGATGGCTTCCTATTCCTTCACCTTAGGTGTTAACTCATGCTCTTCATGCTTACCTTGGTCTATCATCATGACTTGACTACCATCTTGTTCCTATGCTTTAGGTATAGATGAATCTATCTATCATGTTCTCCATTGTCCTATAATATCTTTCTTGCTTCTTCATAATAGTATCAACTTTAACACCTATATCAACCTTAGTAGATGTATCTAATATTTTTTTAATTGAAGGTTGTGCATTAGTAACTAGAGGGATGATAGAAGGTGGTTCTTGTGGATTCAGCTTTTCCCTTATGATCTTAGTTACTGCCTTTTGCAATTCTTCTACACTAATCAAAACTAGATTTTCACAAAGTTTATCTTGGAGTGTAGAATGGTCTAGAATCTTCTTCAAGTCTTCTATAGTAAGTGGATTGATGATCTGAGCTAAAGCATCAGAAACATCTTTTATAGTTATAGTCTTAGTTGTTACACTTGTGTCATGAGGAGGACTGACATTCAACAATTGTGTGTCATGCACACTTTATTTATCTTACTATTTCTCAGCTATTGCCTTGTCACCATCTTGCTTTCTTCCTTATTATCATTATTGTCATCATCCTTATCATCATGTTTACCCTCTAACGGGTTAGCTTCTCCTTGTTTCACAGTGGTCAACCCATAGATAATTTTCCATATTTGAGTTGATTTCTTGACCACATCTTCAATGTTATTTTGAAGAATGTTGAAGGCTCTATATTTAGGTGTGAACCTAACTACACATCTCTTGAAAACTTTAGCAATTTGCTCCTTTGTCAACTTTGGCATTACTTAGGCTAATGTTGTTTCCCTGATCTATTTTTCCAAATTTAGACAATAATGCCATTTTTTCTTAACAATATCATATAAACCTTTTGGTATTGAGTTGGAAAATTCTAGTGGAGTGTTCTTAAACTTTGACATCATGGCATATAATGCCTCTTCAACTTGATTTTTCTCTTCTTTTCCAAGTTTATCAAAGTCAATATGTTTCAAACCGGATAAATTTGCATTGCTTTTGACATTTTCACATAAGATTTCAAGATTAGATAGAGGATTATGACTTACCACTTTAAATTGGTTATTTTCATCTGATTCTATCCTCTCTTCATTAGAATCTGGCTGTGCCACATACTTTCTTCATTGTTTCTTTTGTAATTGGCCTCCTTTATCTCTTATATTTGTCTTTTTCTTAGATTTTTGAGTTGTAGCATGTGTGCTAGCTCTAGTGGTAGGAGTAGTGGGCTTGGCTGGGCTAGGTTTGGCTAGGCTAGGTTTGACAATCTTCTTTGCCCTTGCCACTAGCAATGCCTTAGCCTTCCTCTTGTTTGGCTTGGTAGGAGTAGGTGCTTCCTCAACTTCTTCTCCCTCAACACTTTAGTTTCCTCCTCTTCCTTGTCTTCTCCCATGCCTTGGGTCAATGCAAGAGGTGCTTGAGTTTTTGTTTCTTCTTCCTCTTCATCATCATCATCATCTTCTTCTTCCTCCTTGGAACCTTCTCCAAATTTTTCTTTTAGTTTCTTCACTATCTTATCTTCCTTCTTAATGGCTGATGCAATTTTCAATTCCATGGTAATCTTTGATTTTACCATCTCATAGTTGCCAAATATCTTTTCACTTTTATCTATTTCCTCTACTAGTAGTGCAGTGATGGTTGCTAAGGCTTCATCAATATTAATTTCATACAAAAGTGGTCTTAACCATCTTACCCTTGGTATGACAGCTTGCACAAGAGTATAATCTGCATCAACAAGAAAATATATGTCATTATAGTGTTGTTCAACCAAAGTAACTAGTATCCTCATTGTTTCCTTCATTGATTTCTTAAAGTCTTCAAAATAATTTGTCATCAAGATTTAAAAATTTTCTCCCATCTTCTCAATATACTCATTGATCTACACTATAATTGATCTATTGGTCTTCCATCATACATTACCAAAAGAGGGAAATGTATTTTGTACATAAAAGAATATGCAAACTAGTATTGAACCAAACTTGCATTATGCACTCTTGATTTTCCTGATAGCTCTAATATTCTCCATCAATTGTTGTAATTGTAGCTCTGCTAGATCATATGTATGATCTTTCTTTACAATCTTGTATCTAGCATCTACAGCTACATAGAGAACACTATTTAATCTACTGCATTGATAGAATTTATGTGAGATTACCCTTACAACAAAGTTCAACAATGGATCAACAATAGTATCTATTGTCATGCCTATCTTATTCCATTTTGCTCCACTATTCTTCTCAATTACTTCCTTGGAATCACTTTTGAGTGTCTTTGGCTGATCTAGGGTTGTGTGGCCAGTAAACCTATGAATTATTCTCTTGGTAATCTTGATAGGTCCTCCCTCTAGCCATAAAGAACCATCATGAATTTGGCTTAGCACAATTCATATCCACTTAGTTGTAAACACATTAGGAAAATCTAAGGCTTGTGTTAAACCCTTTTTCTCAACAATTTTTTATTCTTCTTTCAAAACACCATTTTCACACAATCTGTTAAATGCATCTCTTATTTTCATGTCTCCTGTACTTCCTATCTTGCAATTGTATCACTTCCTCACATCTTGCACCATAATTACATTTGGTGGGATCATTGAAAATGTGCTAGAAGGATCTTGTTTATAGGAAATGTTAGGAATGACTTTAAATATGGGTTTCTTACCTTCATTACTAACATGATGAACATTCAAAACCTCCTTCCCTTCCACATTTTTGGAACTAGATGCCATTTTTTCAAATTAGGGTTTATGTAAAATTAAATTGCATAGCTTAGCTTGTGATAAATACCTTGTGAAATTTGGTAAACTGGTGTGAGATCATTGCTAAAATCTCTACAAATTCCTTGAATGAGTTTTTGAATCACCTTCTACTCTACCTGCTTTTTCTTGAATTCTAAATGATGAATAATGAGAAAAAATTGGTCATACACCCTTCAAAAACCTTGCATTTAATGTTGAGTTCTTACACAATTATAAGTTTGGCATCAATCAATTTCAAGATCACTTGACATTCATTGATATTTCCATCACTTCATAGCTACTATGAGCTTGGACTCAACTAGCTAGACTACTAGCTCAATATCAACTTGCATTCCACTCAGTATAAATAGGAAACATTTCATGCTCGACATCAACTTGAATTTTTAACATCATCTTGCATCTTTATTTATGCTAATGTAGTATTTTTAGCACTATCTCCTTTGGAACTAATGTATGATATAATACTTGAATATTAGTCCCACATACCTCTTGATTGCTTAGTTTGATGAGGTGTGATCACCTAACCCATTGGGTAAAGTTATCCCTTCTCCATTTGATTTGTTGCAATCATCTTAATTTTTCCATGTCTTGTTCATCTCATCTTTTTTGTGTTCAACATCTGCCTTGCCTTTTCCTTTATCAAATTCATAACTTGGTGCCATTGACCTAGTTGGACAAAGCTTACTAATGTGATCATTCTTAAAAGAACTAAAACATGTGGTTTGACTCAACCACCTTTTGTAGCTACCACTAAAGTGTGTCCTAATGTAATTCTTAGGAACATGTCCATCTTCTTGATAATAATGATAGCTATATCTTGTATTATAATCCCAATTATAAAAAGTTCCCATTGTTTCTTACCTTTGTTGGCTTGTTTGATGACCACATGGATTTGGATATACATTTAAATGCTCTATGTCCATACTTTTTACAATTGTAGCAATATCTTTCAAATCTTTGCTTATGCATGGTCCTAGTTCTGCATTCATGTGCCTGATAGCCTTTCTTGTTGCACTTATGACAATGAGTCATGTTCTTAGGCTTGACATTTTGATTTGTATTCTTGCTCCTACACATATTAGAAGTATGTTCTTTCTTACCACAATTATGACAAGTAGGTTTGGTGTTCTTACCTTTTATGTTCCTTTCTTTAGCAACTTTGGATGATTCTCCTTCTTCAGTGCTTGTGTAGCCCAATCCTAATTTATCATTGTTGGATCTAGTGGATCTCAATAATTGCTCAAAGTATTTGATGGCATCATTTTTCTTGTTGAAACTTTTAGCAAATTCCTTTTCTCTTTTTAAGTCACTCTGCAGTTGTTCATTCTGCAACCTCAATATAGTTATCTTTGACATTTATTTCATAGTTGGCATTCATCATTTGAATTAGAGTATCTAATTGCACATTGGAAATCTTGGTTAGTTCTATTGACTTATCTTCTAGTCTATTATCCAAAACTCTTTTGTCTTCTTCAATCATGGCTTTGTCTTCCATGACTTTCTTCTTTTGTTCAACCACTTCACTTACCAATATGGCTTGTGATTCTTGTTCTAACTTGAGATTTTTGATTTCCCCAGCTTGGATTCTATTCTTTTCCATTAGATCTAAAACTACTACAACAAATTCATTTGATTCTCCATCTACAAATAGCTTAGTAGTGTCTATCTCTTTGTATAGTGTGTCATTCTCCATAATAACAATTTATTTCCTTCTCTTCAAGGATCTCTTTAGTTCCCCTCTTGCCTCATTTAGTTGATGTAGTATGAGATGTATTTCAATCTCCTCATTTTCAATAGTCTTTCCCAACTTGTAGACTTTCATTTCAAGATCTTTCCTCAAAGTTGCAAAGCTTCTCTTTTAGAGAACTAGGATCTGATACCAATTTTTGGTATGTTTGTTGTTGTGCCAAAAGCTCAAGCTATCAATGAACATCACAAACACCAGACTTACCAAGATCTATGAGAGGCAGTTAAGCCATGTCATAAACCCTAAAGAAGGAGCTAACCACCAAGTGAATAGCTTCATGTTGACATCACTTCTTTTGAAGCTCACAATACAAGCTAGGCCCACCAACTTTACGTGTCATTATGTTGCATAGTCTCTTTCATTAAAAACCTTTCATATTTATTTTATGACTTTGCAACCACCATAGATATTCATCTCAATCCATGGTTGAGAAAAGTTCTCATTCTTCATAATGTTCAATACAATGGTCCCATTAAGACATGTGTTACAAGCTCTCTTTGTCACACTTTTTAAATAACATCCATCTTGATTTCATGATAATGTGAGGATCGCTAATCTTGTCTTTGATCAACAGTTGAAAATTTGCATACTACCTCATCCTTTTGGGGACCCATAGGGAAATGTGGTGATCCCTCACATTCTTGCATTTCTTAAACATCAAACACTTTCATTTTGTGAGAATGTGATAGCCTTTGATCTTCAATCTGATCAATGATCTGGAAATTACCAAGAAAAGGTTTAGCTTTAGTTGAGAACCAATCATTGCATGACATCTAGCATATGATGATGAAGTGCTCTAAGAGTCTTCTATGGGCCCAGAATATCCATGTGCCAAAATGTCGCTATTTCACATTTGTTAAATTGTGCACAACTTTCTTCAGTGATTAAGTGACAACCATTGATCTTAACCAAATTTGAGATAGATTGATGGTTATCAAGAATAGCTCAATCCCTAGGTTAAAACAAGCATATTTTACTAGATGAAAAATAACCAAGATGAAACCACGGGTTGAGTAAAAATAAAACTTAAAAGAATTAACCCTATTCTCTGGAAAATTAAATTAAATAAGGAAATAACCCTTAGTGAAAGAGTTTTAAAATATATGAGGTTTTTTTTAGAACATTCACATTTTCACTTAGGGTTTATATGTAAAATCCATGCCCTAGACAAAGGATATGACCATTGAAAATTCAAAAAAAATTGTAGAACCACTTTGAAATAATTGAGCACAAAATAAGAGCTAACATAGTCTAAATATGAAGGCTTTGTAATACTCTCATTTGTTAAATTAGATTGCATATTACATGTCATTCTAGTGTAGTTTTCATTTTCATTTCATATTCTTGATTCTTGAATTTTTGCACTCTTGCTCTCATCTTTGAATCTCTCGTTCTATGGTGCACCTTGCAAGGGTTGCATAGCTTGGTTCATTTGAGATCCACCTTCTCATAGACTCTTGCACATCATAGATAGAGAGCTATAATCCACCTCTTGAGATGCTCTCTTTCATTGTTATTCTTGAGAATAATGGTTTATAGAAGCATGACACATTTTTAGTACACACTAATAACCCTCATGAGCTCTGAGTTATGACCCTTAGAAGATTAATCTCCAAATGCAGTTAGTGCATCCTTATCTCCAATAGGGCTTTGTGATCAACATTACTAATAGTGAATTTTTTTTTTATGTATGGTATTCCTTGATGCTTCAAAAAATTCACATTTGTTTCTATAATAAGGTGTGAATAAATGAGAATTGTTTTGTGCTTCTCATAGTCTTTGAATGTAGAAATTCCATTATTTCTAAACATGTATGTTCATAGCCATGTTCCAAAAACAATAAATGAACCAATAGGATATGTGAATCTATCATAACCTATCATAAGTTTTTAAAGGTTTTCTTTACCTATTAAACAATGTTCTAACCAATAATGTGATTTCTCATCGTTCCCCTTTGGTGCAACCAATGCAAATACATGTCTTGGCTGAAGAAGATCCGATAGATGTTTGTACTCAACTAAAATTTCCATATCATCATTTATGATAGATATTTTAAGAGAGCCAATGGACTAAGATAATTTGTGACCCATATATCTACCAACTCACTCATCTCACAATGATCCCAATCACATTGAAGAAAACTCAAACAAAAACAATCTAGTTGCCTTGTCAAAATGGTCAATGTACTACAATAAGAGCTCTGGAATGAATGTATTTTAAAAGAATCTCTAATAATAGAGCTATCCTATTTATCACCTATGAACCCCTCCTCAATAAACCAAAAGAAACTATGTGTGTTTGAATTAAGAGCCCCCCTTGTGATAATGCTAAACTATACCAATAAAAAATGCTAGAAGCACCAAGATGATCTACACCTAAAACATTCAATTGCTCCTTAATTAGAGCTCTCTTTGGACATGCCCTTACTCCATCATGTTGCCATTTCCCATGGATGAACTAAAAAAAAGTACAAATATGAGGCACACCCCTCTCTATGTGCATCCTACATTGCTAATAAAACATGAGAGGATTCTTAAATTAACCTATGCAATTATCTGACCAAATGATATGTATGGCAATATCATGCTCCACAAGAAATCAAAAAAATTCTCAAAATAATGTTGCACAAACTCATGAGAGTGAGATCTATCATCTCTCATGTAAAAATGGTACTCTATAACTATCTTTTGATTATCTTCCACACTATCAGGGGCATGTTTGTATGTTATGTGGACAAAACTTTCAATTTGAATGGAGTTATAATACTGAGATTGTGTCTCATTTTGGTGCTTAAAATTTTTAGTTCTCTACAAAGTCAAAAATTGATATAATAGTGCTAGTGGGAAATGTGTCCTTACACATTCTAAATTTCTAATCCAACCACTGAGACTTGTGACTATGCCTTGCATACCTATAGAAAATATTTTTCTTGAAATCTGAAATAAAATCAGCCACACCGATTTCTTTTGCAACCAACTCACATCTAGACCCTCACATCCACTCTTCAACATATATTTCACTATTTTAAATACTTTTTTTTATTACTCTTGTCCTCCCAAGATCTTGTTCACACCCCTCATGGAAACATGTTATAAAATTGGATAAGCCACCACATTGTGAACACTTCTCATTTAAGAAATCATTTCTATAAAAGAAACAATCATATACTCTAGGACATAAAAATTTATCTAGTAAGTGTCTTGATAATTTTGGAAGCCCACTACTAGTACAATTCTCCAATATTTCATTACTATCCAAAGTATAATAGATGGAATGTAATAAATCATGGTGCATAGAAAACTTTGTAGATATTTGTAACAACATGTATTTCAAATCTTAAATGGAACATGATAAATGGCTTGAAGGATTCAAAATCCCTTTGTGATATATGCAATCTTTGATGACTCTCACTAAATATTTTGAACAACATAGTTTGACTTACCTCCAAATAATGTTTAGGATGTGGCACACGGTCTCTATTTCCAATTCTTAACTTCAACACATCCTTAGCATTTGGTGAGAATCTTGAGCTAGAGTGTCAAAATTGTATAATTTTTTTCTTCACATCGTCAATTATATCAAAATATGGAAGTCTCCCACCATAAGCTCATGTATCATTTTGAAGAGGATCTTCTTCTCTCTTCTAGAAAGTTCTCTTCTTAAAGTATTATGATTTATGTTCAAGTCAATATATATTTGTCTCATATATCTACCCTTTCTCAAATGATGACTTACCAAAGAGGTTGTATTAACCCTTTGAGCATCTCTCTTTTCCTTCTCCCTACTATTTTTCCCAATGCTATTGAGAGCATTGCAAAGATTCTTCACAATAATGACATTTCTCTCCATTTTATTATTGTCATGAATCTTCAAATTGGCAAGCATAGGTCTCATCTTTTGCATATTTAGCAAGTGCACAAAAGTTGACATTTCTCCACCACTGTCTTGTTTCCAAAAAATATCTCATACAATTTTGAAACCCATAACTGAATGATTCTTTGTAATTTAATCCCTTTGAAATTGCTAATAATCATTTCATAAATTTTAATTAACCATTTTGGTGTTCTAGAAGGACCTTCATTTCGGTTATAATTAGGAGATATGTAGAATTCTTGTACATTTTCATTTTCCACATTTTCAATCTCAACATTGACATTATGAATTGGTACATTTTCATTCTCCACATTTTCAATCCTGACATTGTCATTATGATCAATTGGTACATTTTCATTCTCTAACTAAACACATTCAATTTCCAACTCTGTAATTTCACCTTCGATAAATACATTGTCAACTTGATTGACAGATAATGTACCTTGTCGCTTCCTTCACTGATTTTCCCTATCTCATTCTCTATGGGCTTTTATTTATTCATTTGATACCTTCCTTTTGTGTTTAGCCTTTTGACAACTACTGCTCCCCATTTAGACAACAATCTAGGATACCTTATTGAGTAATTTAGCCACCTTTTGAAATGATGGGCTCGAAACCATTTTTTTTCCTAGAATGAAATTGTTGAAATTTGTGAAAAAGATTTGAAAAATGTGATTTTTGGTTCTTCAATGATAGAGAATAATTTGGTGAAAGTTCACCAATAGAATGGATCAAGTACCAATATAGGACCATATACATGAAATATGCACCCATATAATGGAGAGAAATAAAGTAGGGACATATTTTTTAAAAGAGGGACCAATTTTTGGATGGGACATATATTACTATTATAATTATATAATATAATATATATTAGTGTAAATAGTATAATTAATGTGTTAGTATTTAGTCTTAATATATTGTAATATAGTTTAATATATATTATAATTATATATTGACTAAATTAGTATATATTATATATTACATATTAGTAATATTCACCTAGTCACATGATAACATCTGTTCCTAGGGGTCCCAACACATGCACGTTGTATTCCACTAGATGGAAAGGGGTCATAGGTTACCCTATGGCCCCTTTCAACCAATCACATGACAACATACATTCCTAGAGGTCCTAGGATCCCTAGGGAGATACACAATATCTTCAAATGGGTTGAAAGGGATCGTAGGTTACCCTATGATCCCTTTTGACCATTCACATGACAACATGTGTTCCTAGGAGTTGATGGATCCCTAACAACATCCACATTGTGTTTTGATGGGTGGAAAGGGGTTGTAAGTTACACTATGACCCCTTTCAACCAATCACATGATAATATGTGTTCCTAGGGGTCCTAAGACCCCTAAGGAAATTCATGTTATTTTTTGATGGTTAGAAAAGTATGATGACCCCTTTTCTAGTCTTTCTAATAATGAAAATAATATTCAATAAAAATTATTAATGTCCATGAATCTAGCATGAATATGTAAATTATATTCTCGACTCTGTTAGTGATATGTATATATGTGTGCTGATTGTCCATATATTCTTTAAATATATGTCCTTTGAATACATTTGACCCCTAATATATTTTGTAATTTATATGCTATTAAGAAATAAGGCATGATTATTCCATACATCCTTTGGTCTTGCCCTCATTGCTTATCATTTTATTACAATATTAAAACATGATTATTATGTTTAGTCTAGGAATAGTTTATTGATGCTTTCATCACCAATTTATTACTACCATAGATGATTTGCATCAAATATTAAATATTATTTTACTAATTATTAAATTTACTAATATAAATGCTAAATATATTTATTCATTATTAGAAATATACATTATATTAGGAGTGGATTATATATTTATAATTATAATTAATATTCATATTAAATTAATCATTTTTCATATTTTATAACTTTATATAATATATTTTAGTTTTAATAATAGTTTCTTATGATAGTATTTATTTATTTATCTTTACTTAATATATGTTGTAAAGTTTCTTACCAAATTTCAAATTCGAGGCTGACTGATGCACAACTTTTGATTGTAGGTATGAACACTGATGTCAAAGGATATATTTTCTCCAAAATTTGTATATGTTAGTACAAAAATAATAGAGATAATAAAATGTTCTTGAACTTAAAATGTTAATTGATTCTTTAATGTGTTTGCATCAATTGATTTCTATACCTTGTTATATTGGATGGATCAAGTATACATATCAGATAGAGGGGTGTGAGGGTGAATGGGTATGTCTCCAAATGGAGACATGAACATTCACCATCACACTGGTTTGGTGTTGGTTTATCCAACCCAATTTGTGTAGACTTAACATAGGTCTTAATCATGTATTACTGATCATTATGAATTGCAACTTGATATAATATAGATCGATAGTGATCTTAAATCAAAGGAATCAAAATAAGTTTCAATCACATCTAAAATGAGATCTTAGATTATAAATAAATAAATATTATATATATATATATATATGATCATTAAATTGTGCATAGTATTATATACTACTATCACACACACACACACACACACACACACACACACACACACACACACACACACACACACACAGTAGTATGTGCATCATACTGGTATGCATATATATACATATGTATATATATGCTGATAAGAATTACTGCTAGACAAAAGCTACATGCTTTAACACTCCCTCTTAACTAGGGAAGACAAAGTGCACATATATAAGTTCTCCTTATTTGAAAAGTGTTATCATCTAGATATACATAAGAAGATCAAGTCTCATGATATTCTTTCTAGTGATGGTGTGGACACAGATATCAAGTCTCATGATATCTACCATAAGAGATCATGGTATATTGATAGATACTATGCCACATAATATCCACCATGAGTTTGAAGATATTGATCTTAAATAGATATTACATCACATGATATCTATCGACATGCCTTTTTCTTAACTAACATGATTTGCCCATGAATATGAAGTCACATGATATTCATCATGATAGTAATATAATAATTATAAATTTGTCACTTTATAGTATTAGAATCAAAATTTCATTATAAAACATTGTAACCTTTTGATAATGTACATAGGGTAGGACCTTAAGTCATAGAGTCACACATATGACAAAATAGTTTACACTTTAAACATAATAAAAATTTACAAAGTTGGGACTCAATCTCATAAACTTACATTTCAACCAAACCAAGTTTCTTTTTGAAATGATCAAACTTCACTTTAGGAAGTTCCTTGGTGAGAATGTTAGATATTGGATCATGTGTATTAATATATTCCAATTGAATAGCTCTTCTTTCCATGATGTTTCTTACGTAATAGTAAGGAATTTCTATATGCTTGGATCTATCATGAAAAACTAGGTTCACGAACAATTTGATACAACTTTGGTTATCATAGTGAATAGTGGTAGGTTTCATAGGCTCATAGAATAAGTTAGAAAGCAATTTTCAAAGCCACACTACTCTAGCTCCCATTGCTACTTCAATATACTCTACCTTAGTAGAACTTTGAGCAACTAAAGCTTGCTTTGTGCAGATCCATGAGATCATAGTTAAACTTAAGCTAAAACAACATCCTAATGTGCTCTTCCAGTCTTTTACACTTTCAACCCAATCAAAATTAATATATCCATGTAACTCCAAGCTAATAGTCTCTTATTTAAGTTCATACCCAATAGTGCCTTGAAGATACCTTAATATATGATTCAAAGAAACAAGATGATTCTCACAAGGTTCACACATGAACTGACTTAATGCATTGACAACATAGTAGATATTAGGTTGAGTATTCACAAGATACATCAGAGGCCCAATTATCTATCTGTATAAAGTGGGATGAACTGGTCTAGATTCAACACTTGCTTCCTTTAGCTTGTGTAAGTTTATTTCCATAGGCATTGACGTAGGTCAACAGTTCCACATTCCAAATCTTTTCAGAATATCAATAGTATACATATTTTGATGTAGAAAGTTATTCCCAAACTTCTAATGAACTTCCAATCCAAGGAAGTAATGAAGAATCCCTAAATGCTTCATTTCAAATTTAGAAGTCAATTCTTTCCTACATTGATTAATGAAATGGCTTTTTCTAGTAATCAGAAGACCATCAACATATCACCTTTCATTACTTTAAAGTAAATATTTTGATAAAAAACATTCTTGGTGAATCCAAGACTTAGAAGATATTTATCAATCCTTTCATACTAGGCTCAGGGAGCTTCTTTGAGTCCATATAGAGCCCTTTTTTAATTTACAAACTTATGAAGCAACATTGTGAGTCAAAAATCCTTCTGGTTGTTCCAAGTATACTTCTTCCTCAACTATTCCATTTAGAAAAGTAGTTTTCACATCCATTTGCTGAATTTTCCAACCTTTAGCTATTGCAATGGCTAATACAATTCTAATTGAGGTATACCTAGAAAACAGTGCAAAAGTTTCTTCAAATCCAATTCCTTCCTTTTGAGAAAATCCTCTAGCCACAAAATGAGCTTAATGTTTTCAATGCTACCATCTGTAGCATAATTAACTTTGAAGAGCTATTTGCAAGAAACAATAGATTTACCTTTAGGTCTAGGAATTATATCCAAAACATCATTTTTTAGTATCAATTGATATTCTTCCACCATTGCATCTTTCCAAGCTTAATGTTTAAGTGCTTTTCAAATTAGAATGTTATGAGTTTGGGCTCAAAAACATGAATGCAATGTATGCTAATTTTTGAAGTCTTTTTCTTTCTCTGAATGTCCTTGAAGGTGCTACAAATTTATCTCCTTCCTCTATAATTTCCCTTGCCCAAAGTGGCCTCTTAGAATTATTATCAAGACTCTCTTCTTGAGTCTTAGGAAGGATCTTAGTTTCATTTGAAGTCTCTTCATGGTTCTCCCTCTAAACCTTAGGAAGAGCCTCTTCTAAGGAACAAGATAAGTCAGCTGTATGTAGTTCATTTGAAATTTTGGCTCTTTTGAAAGAAATATCTTTTTCAAATATGACATCTCTGCTAATTTCTATTTGTTTCTCTCTAGGTATGTAGATTCTATACCCTTTTACTATTTCACTAAAACCAATAAGAATTCGTTTGCTTCTAGTAGGTTCTAACTTTGTCCTTTTCTCCTTACATACACACAAATACACAGGACATCCAAATATTCTTAAATGGATAATATCAAGTTTCATTCCTAAAAATTCTTCTTTAGAAGTTTTATTGTCCAAATGTGAGTGTGGACATCTATTCTTAATATAGACTACTATATTAGATGCTTTAGCCCAAAATGACATGCTCAAGTTTTGATCATATATCATAGCCCTAACAACTTCTACAATGGTTCTATTTTCCCTTTCAATAACTCCATTCTGTTGAGGATTGTAGGGAACTATGAAGTCCCTCTTAATCACAACAAGTTTGTAGAATTCTTTAAATATTTTAGTGTATTCTTTCCCATTATCTCTTCTTAGAACTTTAATTTTCTTTTATAAGGAATTTTCAATGATAGTTTTGAATTCTTTAAATTTAGAATTAATCTCTTCATATTCTTTGCACTTAGGGAAGTATATCCATGTCTTTCTTGAAAAATCATAAAAAAAATCACATAGTACAAGAACCCTCCTATGGATGGTGTAGAAATGGGTCTACATAGGCTAGAGTGCACTAGTTCTAACACATCTTTAGTTTTTCTCAAACTACGAGGAAACAAATTTTTATTATTTTTTCCTAAGGCACAACCTTTGTAGGATTCATTGTGAATAGACTTAATTTAGGCATTCTAGTTACCAAATTTTCCATATATGTTCAAGAACAAAAGTTGATATGACCTAATCTTCTATGCCATATTTCATTTGAATCTCAGGTCTTATGAACAAGTATAAGATTTGTCTTAGTGCAAATATCATATAATAGCCCTTGCTGTACTCCTATTGTTTGAGCCTTCTTTATAGTCAAATTATTTGCCCATGGAAGAAATTTTCCTTACATGAAAGTAACTCTGTAACCATCAACTTCAAGTGCCGATATAGATATCAAATTTTTTTTAATACCTGGTATATATAGAGCTATAGGAAGCTAAATAGATTTTCTAGATTTTAATTTGATGGTACAGGTCCCAATTCCTTTTACGGAATGTGCAAAATCATCCCTAATTGTAGCTTCTTCATCTAAATTCTATTTGCATATTTTCTTAGTTATCTTGATATCCAGTGATGTGTCTTGAAGATCCACTATCAATTATCCAATTATTGAACTTGGTTGATATTTGACTAGACAAGGCTGAGTAGAAGGTATATTTCTCAGTATCTTGATCTTCAATTGATTTATCAGTTTTAGAAAATGATGATTGAAGTTTTGATCAATTAGGACAATTTAGTGCATAATGTCCATATTGGTCATATCTAAAAAATTGAATTTTGGACAAGTCTTTCTTTTGTTTTCTTTTAATAACATCATTATGTGAAGTTTCTAGAATTCAAAGTTATTAAAACTTGTAAGATGGTGTTTGAATCTTAACATATTTGTCATCTAGAAGAGTAATGAGAGACTACAATTTAATGTGAAATATGATCTCTTAAACTTAATGAGATCTCTCCTTAATAAGGCTCTGATACCATGTAAATTTTCTTAGCAAATTTCAAATTCGAGGTTGATAGATGCATAAATTTTGATTGCAAGTATGGAAACTGATGTCCAAGAATAGATTTTTTCTAGAATATGTATATGTTAGTAAAGAAATAATAGAGATAATAAAATGTTCTTGAACTTGAAATCTAAATCAATCCTTTGATGTGCTTGCATTAATTGATTTCAATACATTGTTATGTCGGGTGAATCAAGTATACATATCACATGAAGGGGTGTGAGGGTGAATGGGCATGTCTCTGAATGGAGACATGAACATTCACCATCACACCATTTTAGTGTTGGTTTATCAAACCCAATTTGTATAGACTTAACACATGTCTTAATCATGTATTATTGATCATTATGAACTACAACCTGATATAATATAGATCAATAGTGATCTTAAATCAAAGGAATTAGAATACGTTTCAATCATGTCTAAAATGAGATCTTAGATAATATATATGATCATTGGTTTTAACTGTGCAAAGTATTATATATTGCTATTAAATATATAACAATGTGTGCATCATATTGGTATACATATATACATATGTATATATATGTTGATCACAATTATTGTCATACCAAAGTTACATGCTTTAACATATGTATATATACAATTCATTTATAATACAATTATTATATATTACTTATGTTTTTTTAATATTTTAATAATTATCTGTTATTAAATCTTATTTTAGTGGGGATATCATAGTCCTCCCATCTCAAATTTTCTTGTCCTCAAGTAATTGATTTGATCTTAATTAATTCATAGGTTAGACTCATTATATTTCCTACATATCTATTAAATACTTGCAAAGTACATATGTCAGTATATAATGGCCTATGCAAGAGCATATGAATGAAGACACAAGGTAGACACGATAATACATGAAGACATAATATAAATACAAGGTAGACACATGAGTGCATGAAGACACAAGGAAGATATGAAGCAAACACATTAATGCATGAAGACACGATGTAAAGAAAGAGTATACATGATAACAACTTGTTAGATTACTTTTCACAATTTTAAAAAAATGTTAAGGAAATATTTTACCAACTTTGATCATGAATTTTATACTCATTTTCCTTGTCTAGAAATCAAAATTTCTTGAAGATACACATTTAAATTTTTTTATTTTAGTTAATACTATAATAGGGTGTCTAATTCCCTAGTGGATGGTAGATTTACTGTGGCTCAAGTTTGCACACACTTAGCTTAGGGCTTCCTTAGATAATTATCCATATTTGGATTTTCTTACCCCAATACGACTAAATTAATCCTCTTGTGCACACTCTGTAATCACTAGGTACATATTTAGTTCCATTATGGATGGTAGATTTACTACTACTTCAGTTTGGACGCACTCAACTTGGGGCTCCCTCAAATCTTTATCCATATTGAGAATTTTTTGTCCCAATGTGAGTGATTTACTCCTCCCCGTACACACATCCGTACCCACTAGGTACATATAATTTAATTCCATTGTGAATGGCATATTTACTACTACTTGAGTTTGGACATGTTGGGGCTCCCTCAGATCTTTATCCATATGGTGATTCTCTTGGCCCAACATGACTAATTTTTTCCTCCCTTGTGCACACTCCCTACCCACTAGGTACATATTTAATTCTATTGTGGATGGTATATTTATTGCTACTCAAGTTTTCATACACTCAACTTCGGGCTCACTTAGATATTTATCCATATTAGGATTCTTTAGCCCTAATGCAGCTGATTTACTCCTCCTCCTATACAAAATCCCTATCCAAGACATAACTAATAGAAGAGTTCTTATAAACTTATCCACAATTTATTAGCATTATGCATTAGGATTATATTAGACCTTAAAATATGTACCTTTTAACTACAGAAAAAAGTGCAGGATTTGATTTAAACAAGCTCCTCTCCCCAATAACTCTATCCTTCCATAAGTTGGAAGTTACTTTATACTTTAATAATAAGACTTGAGTTGTAAAAAAAATGCTTACACATGAATTCTCAATTGATATTCTTTTGTATAAATCTTATTTCTCACTTCTTACAATATCAAATATCTATTTATATTTAATTATTAATCATATTATCAAATTTAAACATACATTGAATTTTTATACTTTGTATAGACAAATAGTTCTAAATAATATCTATGCCTATATACTTTCATTAGATATTTATATGATATTATAATTATATAATAATGATAAAGAAAATAAATATTTAATATATAATATACCTTCATCAAACCTTTTATCCATTCATGGGTCTCAGTGCTTGATATTGCATTACCCCTGACTCCTTATTTGCCATGTATATGTTTTAATGTATTTGGTTCTATTCCACCTTTCATTTGACATTTTTTATTTGCCTTATGCTGATGTGACATCAATCAATTTTCTTCTAGGCATGGTAATTCAATTTGTTCCTCTACCCATTCCATTTGTTTGTCAACAATTTAGATTTTTATCTAATTTCACTTCTATTTCAAATATCAAATTTTCTATAATTGAGTTTTCAATAGTGTATTTATAAAAAAATGAATAAATATAGGAGAAATTAGTGCATGAAATTAGGAAAGTGAAATATCTAATTATCAATACATGTGATGCAGGAGCATTCTGGGTGTAAAGACAATCTTACATCACGCAAAAATATTTTAAATCCAGTCTTTTCTATTTTAATAAGGACTAGTAGACAGGGTGGTTAGTATTTATCAGAACATGCTATTTTTAGTAAGTTTGTCATATGATCTTAGAATGTTCTCATTTTCTATAGGAAGGTTCATTTTAGAGATAAAAATTTACCATAAAAATCTCATTGCTCCAACTTAAGTATTGGAGAAGTTATTTGCAGATTTTTGCTAGAACAATTTGCAAAAAAATCTTCAGGCTCATTGTTGGAGGCCTTAGATTGCCTAGATGAGCTCCAAAAAATTTATGAAAGGGCGCTACAATGAATTTAAGCATGTAGATCAAGAGATGACATTTTTGAAAAGTGGTTATAATAGCCAATCAGAGCAACAGTTCATGAGTTATGACCTTCGAAAGTTGGACTACCAAAATTTCTAAAATAATTTGTCAAAGATGTATTTGGCTGACTCTATGTGTATTATTAGTATCTATCAGCCCTAGGTATTAAGTTTGAGCTTCTAAAATCTTTCCTGGCAGCATAAAATTGCTAATTTGAGAGAGGCCCAAACATTGTCTAGTAGAGCTCTGGGTGATAGTTTGCAACTTGTCTTGCAATTTATTGTACTGAAGGAACCCATGTGGGTTAGCATATTGTATTTATGAATTCTATGATTCTGCATTTGCAGTGCAAATAAGAAGTCTATATTTTTTTGTCACATTTTCGATTGTTTCTGTGTTTCGGTTATGAGTTTATGGTATTAAGGGGAGCACCCTACATCAAGTGGTATCAGAGCTAGAGTTCTTGACTGTGTGGATAGATCACTAACTGTGAGGTAGTTCACAGTAGGATCATGATTTGGGCTAAGTATGCAGATAGATTGCCGATTGTGAGGTAGTTTTCACTAGGGTTTCAACGAGAGTAGAAAAATGCCTCCATGGAGAGAGCATGGTGGAAGAGCTATAGGTGTTACACCTAAGGGTCTTTGAGCCCTCCAAAGAAAAATGCAAGAATTGGAAAAACAAATATATAGAGGAATAAATCTTTCCATAAGAGATGAAAGCAAGGATGAGGATGAAGTAGAAGAAAATGTGGAAGCAGAGGCGGTTCTAAATCCAAAGGAAGAGAGGCTTTTTAGGGCCATCTCCAAGATAAGAAAAAGACCTAAGTTTGAGGTTCCCACATTTTTGGGAAATCTTAACCTTTAGGAACTAATTGATTGGATCAATGAACTAGAGGAATACTTTGAGTATGAAGATATTGATGATCCTGATAGGGTCAAGTTTGTGAAGGCAAAACTAAAGGGACATGCAAAGATCTAGTGGCAAGAGGTTCAATTGGAGTGAAATAGAAAGGGATAGGAAAAAATATCTAGATGAGATTGAATGAAAGATAAATTGAAGTGACAATTCATTCCTATGGATTACAAGCTTGATTTGTTGAAGAAGATGCAATGGTTGAAGAAAGTAGGAAAATCTATTCAAGAGTATACCAAAGAGTTCTACCGAGTTCTCATTAGAACTGGCCATGCATAAGTTGATAAGGAGAAAGTCACCCATTATCTTAATGGGTTAAGGCCTCATATTCAAAATGAACTTAGTTTGGTTTGAAATGAGTAGTATTAAGGAGGCATATCAATTTTCACTAAGAGTTGAGGAGAAACTAAGCAAGAAGTTTGACAATAAGAATAGTGGAAGAGGTCGCAGTGGAAGATTTGGTGGATGATCTTGTGGTGGTCATAATGATGATCAAAAGAACAAGGATGAGGTTCAAAGTAGTAGTTAGAACTAGAGGGGAAACAATTTCAATAGCTTCCATGATCAAAAAAATTGAGACCAGAGAGGAAGAGGTAGAGGACAAGGATCTAGAAGAGGAGGCTTCTATGGAAAATGTTTTCACTATAGAGAAGAAGGGCATAGAGCATTTGAATGTACCTAGTGCCAAGGAAGGATAGATCAAAGAATAGAGGGTCAGCTAAGAGTTACACATGTTGATGAAGATGCTAGATCCTCACATTTTGAAGATGCCGAGAGAGGAGAAGTCCTAGTTAACCAAAGAGTCTCACTAAGTGGTGAGAATGAACCTGAGGAAAGAAAGAGCTTGTTTTTCACAAGGTGTAGATGTGAAGATAAGTATTGTGATGTGAAAATTGATGGTGGAAGTACTAACAATTTGGTGTCAGAAATGATGGTCACCAAGTTGAAGCTAAATAGGCAGAAATACCCATGTCCATTCTGTATTGCTTGGGTGCAAGATGACCACAAGGTCATGGTCAATGAGTAGTGCTTAGTGAAGTTCAAGATTGGAAGCTACTAGGATGGGGTACTATGCGGTATCATACCTATGGATGTATGTCATATGTTGTTGGGTAGGCCATGGTAGTTTGAAATTCATGCTGTACATGATGGGTCAGCAAATACCTACACTCTGACTAAGGATGGAGTGAAACATAAGTTGAAGCCTTTGAAGGATAAAGAAGAAAAGGTTAGTAGTGCTTCCATAATATGATTTGTTGATGGAAAAGAGTTTATTAAAGGTTTGAAGCATGACCATATGTGTTTTGCTATAATTCCTAAAGATAGTAAAGAAGAAGTAAAAAAGGTACCTACAAAAGTTGCCGATATTTTGGGAGAGTTTTCATTCTAGGAGCTAGTTTTCCAAACAAGGAAGCACACAGAATGACACTTGTAGAAAGTGAAGAGTTAAATAGACAAGTTCATGAGTTGTTGCAAAAGGGGTTGATTTGAGAGAGTCTAAGTCCATGTGCTGTACCAACAGTGTTAGCACCAAAGAAGAATGGAGAATGGAGGATGTGCATAGATTCTCATGCTATCAACAAGATCACTATAAAGTATACATTTCCTTTGTTGAGGATGGATGATATTATGGACTATTTGAGTGGAGCTCAGTATTTCACAAAGATAGATCTAAAAGATTGGGTACCATCAGATTTGTATCAAAGAAGGTGATGAGTGGAAGACTACTTTCAAGACAAGGGAAGGACTGTATGAGTAAGGTTAGTCATGCTTTTTGGGCTAACCAATGCACTGAGCACTTTCATGAGGCTTATAAGTGAGGTACTGAAGGATTTTCAAGGTAAGTTTGTCATTTTTTACCTAGATGATATATTGATCTTTAGTAAGACATTAGAGGAGCATTTGATTCATATTTGCAAGGTGGTTGATAAGTTGAGGGAAGAGAAGTTGTTGATAAACTTGAAGAAGTGTAGTTTTGTAAAGAAAGAGTTGGTATATCTAAGATTTGTACTCTCAAGAGAAGGTTTGAAAATGGACCCAGAGGAAGTGAAGGCTAGCTTTGAATGGCCTACTCCAAGGAGTATGACAGAGGTAAGATCTTTTCATGGACTGGGTATATTTTATAGAAAGTTCATAAGAAGTTTTAGCATTATTTGTGGACCCTTGATTGAAACAATGAGAGGGGATAAGAGAGAGTTTAAGTGGACTATAGGAGCAGATAAGAGTTTCAATCTATTGAAATAGAAAGTTACTAAGAAACCTATTTTAGCACTTCCTAATTTTAATAAGGTGTTTCAAGTAGACTATGATGCTAGCGGTACTACAATAGGAGCTATTTTGAGCCAAGAAGGTAGACATGTTTCTTATTTCAGTTAAAATTTGAATGCTACAAAAAGAAAATATTCTATTTATGATCAAGAATTTTATGCTATAGTTCAAGTATTGAAGAAGTCAAGACACTATCTTCTTCCCAAGGAGTTTTCTTTTTATATTGATCATCAAGGTTTGAAATATTTGAATAGTCAAGGGAAATTGAACACAAGGCATTTAAAGTGCGTTGGGTTTTTGCAGAGTTATACATTTTTTTTCAAACATAGGAGTGGGAAGTCTAACAAATTTGTAGATGCTCTTAGTCGAAGACAACTATTGTTGATAGAAATGTAGATAGAGGTGGTTGGGTTCAAGGAACTCAGTATATTGTATCTGGATGATCTTGATTTTGGTGAAGCATGGAAGACATGCACAAAACTTGTTGCACTTGATAGGACAAAGTGGTTGGATTTCATGATATAGGATAATATGTTATTTAAAGGAAACTAGTTGTGCATTCCCAGAAGTTCAATGAGAGAAAATCTCGTCAAGGAGAAGCATAGTGGAGGATTGGATGGACATTTTGGTAGAGATAAAACCATAGCTTTGGTTGCTAAAAATTACTATTGGCCATAGTTGCAGCAAGATGTGATGAAGTTTGTACAAAGTTGCAGAGTATGTTAGATGATAAAAGGAGTGAATTAGAATATGGGATTGTATCAACCATTACCCATACTAGATAAGCCATGAAAGGATATCATCATGGATTTTGTTCTTGGATTACTGAGGACACAGTGTGTGCATGCTTCTATTTTTGTAGTGGTTGATAGGTTTTCAAAGATGACACATTTTATTCCTTGCAAGAAGACTAGTGATGTTGTTCATGTAGAAGACTTGTTTCTTAGAGAAGTGGTGAGATTACATGGTCTACCAAAGAGTATAGTTTCAGATTGAGATAGGAAATTTGCTGGGTATTTATAACGTACATTATGGAAGAAGTTGAAGATAGATTTGAAGTTTAGTTCATCACATCATTTGTAGATTGAATGATAGACAGAACTTATGAATCATAGTTTGGGAAACTTGTTGAGATGCTTGGTTGGAGATAAACCAAAAGGATGAGATATGATTTTACCATAGGCAAAATTTGCATAAAATAATTTTGTCAATAGGAGTACTGGTAAATCACCATTCTAGATTGTATATGGGAGTAGTCCTAGAAATTCTTCTGAATTGAGGCAGTTGGATAGAGGAGAGATAAGTAGGGTTGAAGCATAATATTTTTCTGAACATTTGAAGAACGTCCATGAGGAGGTAAGGAAGCACATCATAAAAAAGAATACATAGTATAAGGCTAAGGTATATGTGAAAAGAAGATATAATGAATTTTATATTGGAGATGAAGTCATGGTTCATTTGAGAAAAGAGCATTTTCCAATGGGTACATATAATAAGATGAAGATGACTAAGTTTGGACCATGTAAGATAGTGAAAAGGCATGATTATGAAAATGCATATGAAGTGGAGTTTCCTATTGAATTGAATATTTCACCAGTATTTAATATTTCAGATTTGACAGAGTATTATGGAGGTGATGGAGATTAAGTTGTAGAAGCATAGTGGAATATTCCAGCAGATAGTTCGGCTACACAAGAGATTGAGGAGATACTAGACAATCATATTGGAAAAAGTACCAGAAACAAAACTTATGAGGAATATCTATTCAATGGAAAGGGAGGCCAATTGTGAATTCATCATGGCTAGTAAAGAAGGAGGTTAACCATCTTGGTTTTCCTCTGAATACCTGAGATGTGAAAGGGTCACTTCTCAAATTACCCTAGGTGTCTAATGCAGGAGCATCCTG
The DNA here is from genome assembly GCA_028749045.1 of Cupressus sempervirens. Lineage (NCBI taxonomy): Eukaryota > Viridiplantae > Streptophyta > Pinopsida > Cupressales > Cupressaceae > Cupressus > Cupressus sempervirens. The sequence goes on from CM053793.1 coordinate 365,549,604, forward strand.
GGTCTAAAGGCAATCTTGCATCACCCAAAAATATTTTAAATTTAGTCTTTTCTATTTTAATAAGGACTAGTAGACATGGTTGTTACTATTTATAGGAACTTGCTATTTTTAGTAAATTTATCATATGAGCTTGAAATGTTCTCATTTTCTACAGGAAGGTTCATTTAAGAGATATAAGCTTACCATAAAAATCTCATTGCTCCAACTTAAGTATTAGAGAAGTTATTGTAGATTTTTGGTGGAATAATTTGTAGAAAAATCTTCAAGCTCACCATTTAAGGCCTTAGAGTGCCTAGATGAGGTCTAAAAACTCAACGAAAGGTTGCTAGTGTGATTTTGATCCTGTAGATTAGGAGCTGGCATTTTCAAAAAGTGATCTAATAGCCAATCAGAGTGATGATTCATGAGTTATGGGCTTCAGAAGTTGGGCTATTAAAATTTCTAAAATAATTTGTCACAGATGTATTTGGCTGACTCTATGTGTATTGCTACGATCTATTGACCCTAGGTATTAAGTTTGAGCATCTAGAACCTTCCCGGGTAGCATAAAATTGCCTATTTAAGAAAAGCCCAAACATTGTCTAGGAGAGCTCTGGGTTATAGTTCGCAACTTGTCTTGCAACTTATTGTACTGAAGGCACTCATGTTGGTTAACATATTGTATTCATGAATTCTATAATTTTGCATTTGTGGTGCAAATAAGATGTCTATATTTTGTTCTTGCATTTTTTGTTATTTCTATGTTTCTATTATGAGCTTATGGTATTAAGAGGAACACCCTGCATCAACTTGTCAATCAAAAACTATAGTTAGAAGTTGAGGGGTTTGAATATATCAATTTGAACTATGAGTTTTAACTCTTATAAATAACTAAGCATGAAAGTTATTTCCACAAAGATGGTAAGCAAAAAATTAAGGTGAGGGATATATACAAACCACTCACCAGTTAGAGGTAATATGCTAACATAAACTTGAGTAAATAGTGGAATTTCATATAGATAATGTGAAACTTCTCTAATTAGATATGTCTAATTTGTAAAGAGAAAAGGGTCTGCTAAAATAGGAAGCGTGAGAGCCATATTGGGGAGGAGAGTGCATGATTAAAATAAATAAATAGAAAGGGGTAGAGTTGTTTGAGTGGGGATTTGGTTGCTGCACACTGAGGATGTTTTTGCATAGGATCAAATGAGAGTGGAGCTATTGTGCTCAACAATGTCAGGACTAATTGTCAAGGAAATTGAAAAGTCATTCTCGTTCCTAGGTTCTATGTTTCTTAAACTTTCATTGTCTATCCTTTGAGCAAGTTTCTTTCCTTTAATGTTTCCAATTGTTGTTTGTTTATACCAAAGTATATGTGAACAAAAAAAATCAAATAATTTAGTTTGCCTTTTAGTAGTATACTCCACTTGATATTGGAAATGTGGATTGTTTTAGCATTTAGAAAATAAAGGTCCAACCATGGGAAAAATTTCCTCAAGAAACCATCTCCAATGATTAACCAACTTATTTTCCTGAAGATTAAAATTTTATTTATTTAGATTAATTATTGATTTTTTACTTTTAGAATCTAAAATTGGTTAGCCATAAATTTGTATGTTGAATAGATTTCCATCAATTTTCATTGAGTTGGTTGATTTTATGGTTTAATCCGAAATGATTTAAATTTTGAATTGATGTTTGATGGTAGTTGGCCCTAAAACTTGGAAAGTTGGAATTTAATATAGTTATTAGGTTTCATAAATTGGTCATAAACATCAATAATTCATATAATGGTGTACAATATTTGATTGTAATTAGAAATGTAAACTAGAACAAAGAATGTATTTACCAAGACTAGATATAAATCATTCTCCAACACCATTGGCACCAGTTGCCTTATCTTTTCAGACATACTACATAATTTTCTCAACAAATCTTCACCACAACGATAACTTGATAAGTAGGAAAAATCCAGTTGAGTTTTGAACAGTTTAAAGAAATAAAGATCATTTAATTTTTTTTTAATTTTATCATAGCTATAGTGATCTCTCTTATTTTTCTAAATATATTTCCAACATTTTAGAGTATGATACTTGAGAAAAAAATGGAAAAATTATAGTGGAATCTTAAGCTTTGTGGGTAAAATTTCTTTGTCATGTTTCCTTTGATGATCTAAGAAAACTTTATTTCTATACCAAATTAATTATAAATTTCACTTTTATACGAAGAAAATATGACATTTCTCCATTTTGAAGATGCACATAAGTTCTTCAAATAAACTTTTATACAAAGAATCCTTTTGAAGAGAAAAATAAAAGATAAGTTCTTCAAATAAACTAGTAAGACACTTGATGAAAATTGGCTAGTTAAAATAAATTAGAGATTTTACACAATCTTACCATCAAACATAATAGTTAGAGTTCTACAAGTTGGAAATTAGTGACTTTGTAGGTTGTATTTATTGAGTGTAAATGGGACTAGAGTAAAAGATAGATGTTTATTCCATTAAACCAAATTCTTACTAGAACTGTTTACTGCATATGAGTACCATACACAATTAAACTTTATAGAAAATTATCTAATGCATATAAGTATTTTATAGAATCAAACTTTGTAGAAGAAGGTTATTATTGGAAATATAGATGGAGTAACTGAGAGGAGGGGGTGAATTAGTTACCACAAAAATAAATCCACAGATCCCTTAAATGTCTTAAAACTTAGTTACAGCTATCACTCCGTAGCCACACAGAAAAATGCTGTAACTTGGTAGATCTATGTTATCTTATTAAGAATTCACAAAGATTTAACATGCATGCATAAAAGAAATAACATCAACACAAGAGACACCAGATTTAACGTGGAAACCCAATATTAGAAAAACCACCAAGTAACTAGCTACCAATTTTCACTCTTTTGAAGTGAGCCCTATTAGGAGCCAACCCTGTTAAAGGTTACAAAACACACTGTTAGGTGTGACCTTGTTAGAGGATTTAAACAACCTACTAGGAGTGGCCTTGCTAGAGGACTTTAGAACAATTCAATAGAACTGTCCACCTTGTTAGAGGGTTTATAAAAATGGCTATTAAACAAACTTTGTAAAGATATTTAGAAATCACTGCTACAACTATGAGAAAGTAACAATGAGTGACCTGAATGAGATGCAACTGATCTTTTCTAATATAGATATTTGTTCTACTTCACTAGGTCCTCACTAATTGAATACACCTTTGCTTCTTCTCAAGGATATCTAATCCTTCTTCATAATTTTCTCACACCTTCCTCTTCACATTATCAAATCACTTGCATGCTTGCTCATTCATCCATCATACTTTAGCATTCACAACTTTAACTTTTATTTATACCATACAAATTATCAAGTTAGCTCATTTACAAGTTACATTTACCAATAATCATTTTATTAGTCAGATACAAACATTACATGAAACAATTAAACTTTATTTCCCAAAATAATAAAATCCTTCATTGGCTGACCTTGCTCGATAAACACTACTCTAGAAATGATTTCCAGTGTTAACCAAGTGAAGCTTGGTAAATACTGCGAGCTCTACAAAATCCTTTGGAGACTAAGTGAACTCGATAGAGACTAACTTTCCTTCGCTGATCTTGTGAGCTCAGTGGAAATTGACTTCTGCCACAAAATCCTTTGATGCTCGAGTGAGCTTGGTAGAAACTATCTCCACAGTGTAACTTCCAAAAATGCTTGTCAGACTCTGTAATTTTCTTAGCTAACCATCTAAGCTCAGTAGACTCTATCTTTTACTTTATAGACCAACTGAGCTTGGTAGACTCTGCCTGATGACTAATATGACATTTGTGTAACATCAAAGACAACACACAATTGCACAATTGTATCCAACAATCTCCCTCTTTCACATTGATGGCGACACAACATGTCATAAAAGAATTAAATTTGAGAACAAGTCTTTTTCTGGTAGAATATTTTCCCCTCTTAACTTTTATTCCACAAACTTCTCAAATACAATAATCTCCCTCTATGAAGGAATTACATAAACAACAAACTCTTCACAAACAAATTCAAATTTAAGAAAGATATGATAGTATACTCTTCCTACTTGACAACACATGCCAAAGACAATGCAAACCAAATCAGTATCAATGTACCTTAAATACTAACTCATATGCAATGTTCTCATGATTATGCTGCATCAACTAAAAAATCAACTTGATACCTTTTGATGCATTACTAAAACTTCATTTTAGTGAGCTTCAGATAGGGGAATGAACCCTATCTTACCTCTCAGATACAAAAATGCATCCTTAGGTAAAGGCTTGGTGAATATGTCAGTAATTTGTTCCTTTGTATGGACATATTCAAATCTGATCTCCTTATCCAACACCAATTCTCTGACAAAGTGATACTTTATTGTATTGTGCTTGGTTTTTGAGTGCATCACTATATTTTTAGATATGTTGATTGCACTTGTATTTTTACAAAACATAACAATAGGTTATTTGATTTCCACCTTCATGCCTTCCAATAATTATTTGAACCAAACAATATTAGAATAGTTTACTACTGCTGCAACATACTCAGCTTCTCTTGTAGATTGGGATGTACAATTTTTCTTTTTACTTGTCCAAGAAAGCAACCTCTTTCCAAGAAAGAATGCTCCTCCACTTGTACTTTTTTCTTCATCAATGTTTCCTACCCAATCTGCATCAGTAAACACTTTCAAATATAGATTACCTCCAAATTTGTACCATAATCCATAATCTTCAGTGCCTTTCATGTATCTCATGATCCTTTTGATTGCCATCATGTGATTCTCTCTTGGTTTTGCTGAAAATCTTGCTACAATACCAATTGCAAGAGCAATATCTAGCCTTGTATGTACTACATACTGCAACTTTTCAATCATTGATCTATATAATGTCTAATCTATCTCCTTTGATTCATCATCCTTGGTAAGCTTTAGTTTTTAAGTATCTCTTTGATGTATTTACACTGAGTAATGTAGATGCCATTCTTATTCTGTAGAAGTTGAAGACCAACAAAGAATTTGATCTCACCAAACATTGACATCTCAAATTCCTTGTTCATTTTCTCTAAAAATTCTTTACAAAGATCATCATTTCTTGTGAACAAAGTGTCATCCACAAATATTTCTACCAAAAAAATCTTGTTATCTAATCCTTCCTTGATATACAAGCTCCTATTGTCATTAGTTCTCTAAAAATCAATCTGAATAAGATAGTTATGCAATCTTTCATACCATGCTCTAGGGGCTTGTTTCAGACCATACAATGCTTTGGGTAATTTGTAGACCATGCCTTTCTTGTCTGGATCAATAAAACCTTCAAGCTACTCAATGTAGACTTCTTCATCCAGTATACCATTAAGAAATGCTAATTTGACATCCATCTGATAAACCTTAAATTCTTTGTATACAACATATGCAAGTAGGGTCCTGACACCTTCCAATCTTACAATAGGAGCAAAAGTCTCTCCATAGTCTATTGCTTCTTCTTGAGAATATCCTTTACATACCAGTCTAGCTTTGTTCCTTGACACTTTACCATCTCCATTAAACTTATTTTTGAATATCGACTTAGTTCTAATCAGATTTTTGTCTTTAGGCCTAGGTACAAGAGTCCATGTTTTGTTCTTCTCTATTTTCTTTATCTCTTCATTCATAGCCCCAATCCAACTTTCATTTTCTAATGTATCTTTGAAATTTCTAGGTTCAAAATCAGCAAGTAAACAAGTACCTTTTAGCTTACTTCTTGTTACAGTACCTTCAAATTTGTCTCCAATGATCTGATCTAGGGCATGATGCCTCCTAACATACTTGGCTAATACAGGTTCCTTGCCTTTTGAATGAATTGCATTATCATCCTCTTGTGTTTCATCTTCAGGTTCTAGCTATTCTATTTGTTGCTCAGGCCCTTTAGACTCAATAAGAATTGGCTTGGTAGTATCTGAATGTGACTCGAGTTATTGTAACTCGGTGACTGAAGACTCAAGAGTAGAAGATTCTTGATTGACAGATATATCTGGCACTGTATCAAGTTCAATGAAAAAAAATCTCCTATAATCTTCTGGTTCCTTTTTGCTTTCATCTTCAGTCCTTTCTACAAACTCATCAACTTTGACATGTGCACTTTCTATGACTTTGTGAGTAGAAAAATTCAAACATCTATATGCTTTACTCTTGCAAGAATATCTCAAAAATATTCCTTCATCACCCTTCACATAAAATTTACCTTTTCTAGATTCTTTCAAAATGTAACATTTGCTTCCAAATACTTTTAGGTAACTTACATTGGATTTAAGCCATACCATAACTCATAGGGGGTTTTGGATGAGTGCTTCTTCAGTTGTACTTGGTTCAAGGTATAAAATGTAGTGCTGATAGCTTCCTTCTAGTATTTGATAGAAATGTTCTTTTCAATAATTAAAGTTCTTGCACAGTCCATGATAGATCTATTCCTTCTTTCAGCTATTCCATTCTACTCAGGAGTTCTAGGTGCTGATACGTATCTTTTGATTCCCCCTTCAATGCAAAAGTTATTGAACTCATGGGAGATGAATTCACCACCTCTGTCTGACCTTAAGAATGTTAGTCTTTTCTCTATTTCCTTCTCTACTCTAGCCAAATACCATTCAAATCTCTCAAATGTTTATGTTTTCTTTCTCAAATACATGACAATGTTCATTCTAGAGTAATCATCAACAAAAAGAATGAAGAACTTTAGTATAGCATTCAATTCCAATAGGTCCACATAAATCAGTATGCACAATTTCCAAAACTTCTTCAGATTGATAGTTCTTACTTTTGAAGCTAGTCTTTCCCATCTTAAGAATCTGACAATTCTTGCATAGACCAACATCAGGTTTCTTTATATGAGGAATGCCTCTTACTTTCCTTAATTTTCTTATTTTCACTAGGTTATCAAAATTCACATGACATAACCTTCTATGCCATAACCAACTTTCTTCAACTTGAGCAATAAAACATGAACATTCACCAAGTTCAAGATAGAACAAGTTTCCTTTTGTTTGAATGCCTGATCCAATCAGCTTTCCTTTTGTCATCCAACAATCTTGCTTTTCCATGCATGAATTCCACTTTGAATCCATTATTGAGTAGCTATGCCACACTCAACAGATTGTGTTTTAGACCTTCAACCCAATAGGCATTATTGCATACAAGCTCTTTGGTTAGTGAGATTCTTCCTCTTCCTTTTATGCAACAAGGTTCATTATTACCAAACCTCACACTACCACCATCATAGTCTTCAATATGTTCAAACTTTGTTTTGTCACCAGTCATATGATGAGAGAAACCACTATTTATGATCCATGTATTATTTTTTCTCACACGAGAGATAAGTGCCATTTTATCTTCCTCATCATTATCAAATTCATCTTTCAAAGAAATCTAAACAATTTTATCTTCTTCTTCATCAGAATCATTAGAATCCTTAGCCATGAAACATATTTTCTTACCTTTGTCCATGAATGATTTGAAATATTTCTTGCCATTGCACTTGTGACCTTTCTTATCGTCCTTATTTTGCTTGTTTGGGCACCTAGCAGTAATATGACCATTTTCTTCACATGCAAAATAAATTAGAGGAACCTTACCTTTGTATTTTCCTTTGCCTCTAGAAAATTTCCTTGCAAGTAGAGCTTTAACCACCTCAAAATCACTGTCAAAACTTGTTTATGATTCTTCTTCACTTTTTGACTGAGAATCCTTTATCTTCTTTCATTTCTCCTTGAGTGAAGGCTTGGCTTCAAATGCTGATTCAATGTTCTTGGAAGTTGGAACATAGTTGTCATATTTATCTAGCTCAAATGTAGTCAGTCTTCCTACTATGGCCTCTAAATTTATCTTATGATTTGCTTCACATCTTCTTTCTTGAATTTCAGAAACTCTAATTGCATAAATGGGAAGTAATGTTCTAAGAACTTTACTTACAATTGTTTCCTCTTGAATGTCTCCTCTAGAAGCCTTGATTGAACTAAAAAATACTTTGACTCTTTCAACATATTTGGCAATGTTTTTGTCCTCTCTCATCCTCATCTGATCAAATTGACCTCTTAGACTTTTTACTTTGGCTCTTTTGACATTATCATCACCTCCATAGAAATCTTTCAGCTTGTTCCACATTTCAAAGGTAGTTTTGCAGTCCTTGACATCATCAAATTCTTCATACCTTAGGGCAGATGCAATGTCTATCATCATGGTGTTATTAGTCTTCTTCTTAGCAATGCCATTAGCAGATAATGTGCCATAAGGAGTCACATATGCTTGATCAAGATATTTCAATCCTGTATCTCCAATGGAAGCTAGATGGAGTCTCATGAGACCTTGCCATGCTGAAAACTTATCCTTGTTAAGCCTTGGAATTTTCCTCTTGTAAGACATCCCGATCTTTAGATTAGATCCTTGAAATCCTTCCTGTAAGCACCAAAATCTATGATACCAATTGTTGGAAACATAGATGGAGTAACTAAGGGGGGTGGGGGTGAATCAGTTACCACAAAAAAAAATCCATAGAATTCTTAGATGTCTTAAAACTTAGTTACTATTGTCACTCGGTAGCCACATAGAAAAATGTTGTAACTCGGTAGATGTATGTTAACTTATTAAGCATTCACAAAGATTTAACATGCATGCATAAAAGAAATAACATCAACACAAGAGACACTAGATTTAACATGGAAACCTAATATGGGAAAAACTAGCTATTAATTTTCACTCTTATGAAGTGAGCCCTATTAGGAGCCAACCCTATTAAAGATTACAAAACACCTTGCTAGGAGTGGCCTTGCTAGAGGAATTTAGAACAATTCAATAGAACTGTCCACCTTGTTAGAGGGTTTATAGGAATGGTTGTTAATCCAACTCTGTAAAGAGATTTAGAAATTGCTAGTACAATTGTGAGAATGTAACAATGAGTGACCTGAATGAGATGCAACTAATCTTTGCTATTACAAATCTTTGTTCTACTTCACTAGATCCTCATTGATCAAATACACCTTTTTTGCCTCTCAAGGATATCTGATCCTTCTTCATAATTTTCTCACACCTTCCTCTTCACATAATCAAATCACTTGCATGCTTGCTCATTCATCCATCATACTTTAGAATTCACAACTTGACCTTTTATTTATACCATACAAATTATCAAGTCAGCCCATTTACAAGTTACATTTACCAATAATCATTACATCAGTCAGCTACAAACATTACATGAAATAATTAAACTTTATTTCCCAGAACTATAAAATCTTTCATTGGCCGACCCTACTTGGTAAACACTGCTTTTGAAATGATTTCCAATGTTAAGCAAGTGAAGCTTGGTAAACACTGTGAACTCTACAAAATCCTTTAGAGATCGAGTGAACATGGTAGAAACTACATTTCCTTCACTGACCTTGTAAGCTCGATAGAAACTAACTTTTTCCTTAGAATCCTTTAATGCTCAAGTGAGCTCGGTAGAAATTTTCTCCATAGTGTAACTTCCAAAAATGCTTGGTAGACTTTGTAATTCACTTAGCTAATCATCTGAGCTCAGTAGTCTCTATCTTTTACTTTTCTAACCAACTGAGCTTGGTAGACTCTATCTGATGACTGATATGACATTTGTGTAACATCAAAGACAATTGTATAAAATAGGTTAATTAAAAACATGAATGCTCTGAGTCAAATTACTATTGTACAATTTATTTTTAGATGGGGTTCCAAATCTGTTGTGTTTATATAAAGACTTTTTAGAAGGTTTGACCGATGTTAATTTTAAGGTAATGAATCAAGCCATGAATTGGTAATACTATCTTCTAAAGCCCATAATGGCTGAATTTATATTTGAAAAATATGGAAGGGTGTTTAATAAATTATTCTCTTTGTATAATATCTCTACTATAGTGTTATAAAAGGAGTTAAATTATTTTAGTTCAATTAGAAACGTAAAATATAAGTCCCCCAATTTTGAAGATTCATTATTTAATTTACATGGCTTCTTATGAATCACATTTGATACATACCATTGAGATATCACTGGTTTTTTTTTTCTTCCATATTTTAGTTTAGCTATCAAACCAATAACTAAAAATATAAGAACAAACAAATAATGTGACTGTAATGCAATTTGGCATTGACACAAAAGGTTAGCAAATTATTTTGTAAAAGGTTGAAATGCACTCCATTGATAAATGATATGGAGAAATGAGAAGAAAAGTTTATTCTACTATTTAGATTTGGTAATGATGCTAGAGAATGATTGTGAATAAATCATTTACTTATAATTCAAATTGTTTATTGCTTGTGTGCTTGGAGATTTGTGCATGTTTTTGTATTGCTTTGTTTTGCAATTCATATTTACAGATTGAATTACCGAGATGTTGTTTTGTGTTATTTAATTGCTTGAGATTTAATACAATAAGGTGTTTCTTCTATGCATTGGGAGGGAAATCCTGAACTACAAATTTATGAGTGGTAATAATCATTGTTTGATTTCATCTAGTTTTCTCATTTGTTTTCACAATGTTCAAAAGGTGGTATGTCCTTTTCATATTTTCTTAATGTCATTGTGATAAATTTTTTGTAAGAAAGTACAGTTTGAAGGGTGCTAAATGTGAGGAATTCAAGGGAGGGAAAAAATGATATGTTAATATATATTCTTCAAACCAATAATTTTAGTGTAAATTTTCCCTACCAAAGTTGATATTTACATATATTTTTTATACATGGCTATTATTTTTCCCCTACCACTTGTTTTTGGTTTCTTCATTGGCATATATGCAAGTAGAATTAATCACATGGCTATACAAGATTCCATTTAATAAACCCTTTTGAGTTTCTAGGTTCCTCAAGTAGGGTTAGGGAGTTCTTCATTTCAAGAACTTTGGGCGAACTAATTGCTCTATGATTGGGCGGTAAAAGTACTTGGGCCACACTCCCATCTTGTGATAGTAGATGTACTTTGATCCAAAGGCTTTGGAGATATAATTTTTATGTAGATGGATAAAGGTTTGATGACATATTTATTTTATGTGTTTGATGTTATTTCATGGTTTGATTCTTATATTATGTACTCATGGGTCTTTTTTCGACCTAAAAGTCAACATTTTTCGTTGATAATTCTTGATGCTTGTTAGATTTGATATAAGTTTATTTTGTTCTCTATTGTTGTATTGAAGCTGATATGTAGGCCAATTTCTTAGTTGTATTAATTATTTGTATAGTCATGTGATGACATGTTGCACTTGATAGATTGGTTGGTTTCTTGTTGTACTTGGAGCTTATGTTATTTATGATGTCTACATTTATGTTTTTAACATTGGTTGACCTTACCTTGGTATATATTGTTTCAACATACAGTCAATATGATTATTGATTGTATTTTCAATGAATGGGAAATCAATCTTTACACATGGTATCAAAATTTTTGGTTTCATGCTAGGCCCTTGAGTTCACTATGCTTAGCTGTAATTCAAGTAGTTTGTTTTCAATATTTAGTGTACCTATGATGAAATGTGTTGTGTAGCATCTACTTCCTCCTTGAGATTAGTGACGGTCTAAGTATGTACTTTATTTTTTTGGAAATGTTAGAGTATTTTTTATTAAATTTTATGTGATGAAGGGTTAGCTTGATTTTTTTTTTTTTTTTTGTGACCACCTAGGCATCAAATTTAATATGATCTATCTCATGATACCTTTGTACACTTTTATTTCTATTTATTTTGTTCTCCACTTTTTGAACTTAGATTAAAACTAGTTTTGAAATTTCTTTTGATCTTAAGGTTGCTAGGGTGTGTATTTTTAATGTTTCTATTCTTATGATATTTAAAATTATCATCAATTTATTATTGTGTATGAGATTTTTACATACATGGAAAGGTAGAAGTGATGCTTGTTGGAAACTACAATTGGAACAATTGTTCTATTATCATTGATGTCAAATCTACTGATGAGACATATTTCTACTTGCTCTAAATGTCATATCTATTTGATTGATGAAGAGGACTTGAGAGATTTCAAATTACAAATGTACCTAGAGGAAATGTTGAGTTATGAAAAGGAAGCTACAATGGACATTTGACTAATTAAACTTTGACAAAACAAAGTGATTGTTTAAATCATGTTAATATTCAAGTCTTTATAGCACAAGTCAAGATATATCACTTATGTAAAAACTAAATGAACAAGAGAGTAAAAGATCAAGGAAATTTGAAGTTTGTGTTGAGTAATGCTAGTGTCAATCGAGCCATAGTAAGTGCTAAGAAAATTTAGTGTTGACTGAGCATCAATATTGACTGAGTAGTTGTATCAATGCCGAGCTAAAACTTATACAATAACCAAGGAATTTAGTGATGAATGCGTATTAGAATTTAGTAATTTCTAAGTAACATTATTTTGAATGTGTATGAGGAATCATGACTTCCAGCCAACTTACTTGATTTCTTGGGATATGAAATTTGAGTTGAAGATAAGATTAATTAGTTAGATCATTTAATTCAAGGAGATGATTAGGTATCATACCTAATGAATGAATTTAATGTGAAGTTTTTAGAAAATAAGGAAGATGGACATATACAATGAGTCATATTGTAAACCCTAATATCTATAGTGATCATGGAAAATGATAAACTAGAATTATTTATTTAAGGAGGTGCAGAGCTAAACTTTATATGAGAGAGGCACACAAGGGTAAATGCACAAGAGTGTAAAGTGTGAAAAGCAAAGAGAAAGAACAAAGAACATGTGCATGTTTCTAGTAAGAGGAAACAACACTATTGAGGTTGGAAAGATAATCTAAAAAGAAGGCTTAAGATTGTTTTGAAGAGACGGATGATTTCTTGAAGGAATGCCCAGCAAAGAAAAGATAGAGGTGACAAGGAATACTTATCATGGAATCAACACATGGACTGAATAGATATATGAAACTAAAAAGTGAGTTGTATATCATACAGATCAAACCCTACTATTTTTTGTTTAATTATTATAAATAATTTTAATTGAAATCCTTTTAATCAAAGGTTGACCGAAAAGTCATTGAACAATTCTATGTAAATCCTTTAGCAAGGTGACATTCTAATGGAATGATCAAAGTCCTCTAATAAGGCCACTCCTAATAGGGTGATTAAATCCTCCAACTAGGTCACATTTGATAGTGTTTATTGTAACCTTTAATAAGGTTGGATCCTAATAGAGGTCACTTCAAAAAAGTAAAAAAGTGGTGACATGTTGCTGGCAGTTTTTCCCAAATTGGGTTTCCACATTAAATTCTAGTGTCAAACTTGTGTTGAATGTTTTATGGTGTTTTACATTTTAAATGTTTACATTCAACAAGTCTGTTATATTAGGACAATGAATTACTAGTAATTTTGTTTATCAGTATATAGTAGAGACCAAGTTATAATAGGATAAGAAAATCATATATTGTTTAATATTTTATTTTTCAAATGGTACTTATGGACCTTGAGTAACTGATTCACCCCCCTCTCAGTTATTCTAACCAAAATTTTTGACGAAAGGCCATACTGGCCTATGATTTCATGTTTTACTTAATTTTTATCCCTGTGTTGGTCAAAATTTTGACCAAACTAGGGTTTTATGCCCGAGTTGGTCAAAATTTTGACCAACTCGAGTTTAGGACAAAAAAAGGAGAAAATTTCCATAGGAGCCTTTAGAGTAAAATGTTTGAGCACTACATTTTTGTAGTAGCTAATCTCGATCGGGGAGGAGGGATAGGTGAAAGGGGTATGAAACTCACAAAAAGAGATGGGGATAGGAGCTCCCACTACCTAGGCTAAGCCAGGATGAATTTGACCAGTCAAATGAAGAAATATCCTACTGGTTGGGGTTTGTGAAAATGGGTTTTTCTAGTAGCCTAATAGGGGCATTACAAGCTTTCTTCTCCAGGTGAGTTTTTAGTTTGTAAGTTCAAGAATTCATTATTTAGATGAAGATGTGTTAGACCCACCTGAGATTTTGAAGTGTTACCTATTTCATGAAACCAACCCATGGCCTAAAAAGAAATACCCTCTTATAGGAGTTGAACATTGGACCAACCCTTCAATCATACACATCTAATCATATATACTTGATTTGGTCTTAAAATGGGATTTGATCACTTCACCCACCTACTGGGCTAGTGCAGACAAGAAAAAATACTCCTGATATGAGACAAAAGACTTTTGCGAAATCCTAATTAATTATTCTATCTATACCTTCTTCTTCACTTCTTCTTCTATACCTGATAAAGAGTAGCCTACCTATCTTCTAGCCCGTTAGAAGTTAGGTGTACCAATATAGAATATTATTGTTGTTTTTCAGGCCAAATTTAAATATCCAGAGACCATCAATATTCTTGGTGTCATATTGATACAAACAAATTCAATACACAAAACCATAATACTCATGTGGTGACTAGAAATTTCTTATACCCATGCTAAAAGTTAGTAGGTTTAATAAGAAGTGACCATTACCATATTTTTGGTCTTCTATACAAACAAAGAGAGAATGAAATTACATTGCATTTGTAGGATACATGTTAGCCAAAATGCCAACTTAAATTCCTAGTCTTTGATAGCATTTTTGGTTTATTTATAGTGATTTAGATTGGGTTATCAGACTACCAAGCATACATACATGTCATCAATAATGGAATTAGTCTTGTGTGGTTAAGAAAGAATTTTAACTATTTATGGTCAGTGAGGCAGTTACACCTTCTACAGTTGGATGAACTTACACATTTAATATATATATTTTGGATGAAATCAAAAGGGGGTGAACAACTAGTCTTTGGAAACAAAATAAATCTTGTTTTCTCTTGCATACATACAACCCTTAAAATACTACACAAAAATAGAAAGGACTATCATTTATGCTTCAAGACATACAAATACGTATCTAACAATTCATTGAAACTCTATGACTTCAAAACAAAAAAAAGTCTTAAAGATGAATATGCTCAAATTATTATTCAAATATGAAAGTATCTATATTCAATGGCTATAGACTCCTTGTACCCTATAGATGCAGTCACATATAATTAAAGGCTTCCTATATTTTTTATTTGTTAAATATCTTGGAAGTTACACTCTAACTATATTTCTATTTGTATAGCTTGTAGATTGAATGGTGATAAAGATGTCATCAAGAATGAATGATGGTCAGGTTGTTTTTGTATGGTTCTTGGATAAAAAACTAGAGATATTTTAGTTTGGGCTAGCTTCAACATGGGAATGTCTTCCTATCTACCTTTCCATAATGGGTCAAATTTGTTTGTCTATACGCGTCCAACTCAACAAAATCTCTTCCCATGTGGGTATTTGATTGCAAGGTTCTTCTTGCACTTTAAGGCAAAAAAAATTTGAAATCTAAGTCAATCAGGCATACCCATCAAATCTATTGCTTGCCACAAATCTTTATAGTTTTGTAGGTTATCAAATTTGAGACATGAGTAAACTTTAGATGCTATAAATTCTTTTGTAGTTTTCATGCATTTTCATACTTTCTTTTTCTCTTGAATTTTAACAGTCTCGGCTAAGCCAACATATATTCTCTAAGTTTCCTCATTTCAAATCATTTAAACTTTATTATTTTCTAAATTGAATCAGAGTCAACTATGTTAGGCCTTAATTCCTTTTTTTGGGGTTTAACAATCGTGAAGCTCAATCAAATATGTATTCTTGTGGTCTAAATCATGCAATTTTTGTTTGTTTTGAGGGTTTCATAATCTTGACAACACATGGTCATCTACAACCCTCCATACAAAAACACATTATGCGCCCCCTGCACTTTCTCTATAATTGGGGCCTCAACCTATGGAAATATTATATTTGGAATGGCCTCAAGATTCCCAAATCCAACTATTGTTAGTTTTAATAAAATAGGAAATCTCCACAACTATTTAACCAAATGAAATACCATGCATGAAAAAATACACTTAAGTTGATGATTTAGCTTATATAGTGCATGGAACTTTAAAAGTTTGACATTAACAACACAAATGTAACCATTAAAAACTATAATGATAGTGAAGAGATTCATTGATATGTAACAATATGACTTTATTAATATCTCAATCTACATACATCAGGTTTCAAGACAAGCCATGATCTGTAGAACTTTACTCTTAATGGCATCACTCCATGTACTTGTTTCATCCACTATTCTCCTTGGCAAAGAAAAACATCTCCAAGTTTCAATGTTCCTTCACATTGATTACCTTTGGATGATTATATTGTCTCTAAATGTTGATTACTTATTTCCTTACTAGAATTAGATGCCCTTATTCAATTGATTATGTTCTTCTCTCTTGTTCTATGTTATATATTAATGATCTTGATCAAATTTGAACTTGTGAGTACATTATTTTTGCACTTGTTGATTAGATTGATTCTTTCATGGATTTTTTTCATGAAAGTTTCCTCTTTGATGAATACAATACCTTTTAACTCTCTCAATTCCGACATATAAAAACAATAGTATCTTGACTTTAACCAAATACTAATGCTATGCATAAGATATAAGATATTTAGTGCTCATTATAGTTGGTACTTGATTACTAATGCTATAATATTCCTTGTTGATTGCATTTTTGTATCTCTAACAACCAACATCATATTAGGATCTTGTTGTTCCATACAAAATTTCATCATATAGAATCATTATTCTAGAGGCAACATCATGAAATCATTTATTCAAGACACTTATGATAGGTCCCCCAATTCTATCCTTACTCAGTCGATAACCTTCAAGGTCTATTGCCCTTATTCAATCACCATATTCATAAGATCATCATTCACTATGATGTAATGTTTCTCAAGATCATTAGTTCAAAGGGTCATCAACTTAATCATCAACAAATCTTACCTTATCAATAAAATCTTATTCTTTCCATAAAAGGTTTCAAACATATTTATCAATCCAAGATCCTTGTCTAATTTCCTTATAACCTACACACACAAAACCTTTACTCTATTGCCAAGTTTCATTATTAACTCACCTTGTCCAAATACCCATTCTAACAAACAAGATTTTTACATTATTGTCAAAAACCAATCAATGAAGTCATTATCATAATGACATTATAATCTTCATTATATAATACCTCCACTGTTGAATTAGATATCTTTTGGCATCAAGCACTATCAAACTCTTACACTATCCTCGAGAAATCAATAGTGAAGTACAATAACATAATATTGTCTATTACTTATAACAAGAAATATATATTCACTTTTAACATTCGAAGTATGTTAATGAGATTTCATTTAATCTCAAGTTTTGGAATCTTCAACATAAGGAAACCTTAGTCCTTCCAACTCATAATCCTTAATAAATTGGTGAATCAAACTTCACAAAAGAATAATGGTCCAAAATTATTGTCAATATTTTGACAACTAACCTAAAGTTTTATGCAAATTATATTGTTTATCTGCATTGGAACATCCACCCAAAAGTATAGAGCACCCATTAAATTTTCCTCTTTCTTATTAACCTATTGTCCTTGTTCACAAACCCTTATATAGTATTTGTTTGATTAATAAGACTTGTTACAACTAGAATACATGGATCTTACTATTTTAAGCCACTAGGGAATCATGACATTCTCACATGGAACCACTTGTCAATGAAAATTCAACAACAAATGAAAGATTTCTGAGTTTACTATCAAATTCCATAATATTGGAATTTTTGACTAGTTAACTAGTGAGGGTTTCAAAAATCTTACACAAAACATAGATATCTTCCTTATTATTAATGAAATATAATCCCACAAAAACTAAAATGGTGAGGACTCAATGCTCGTTCATGCTATGAAAATGAATATTTAGAAATAAATCAAATATACTATAAAGAGATTATGTAAGCAATGCTTTAAATACACTGAAATGAGTCATATGTATATTTTTTGATAGTTAATTTTGTTGTATCTATTCTATGCACTAGTGATTCTAAGATCCATTATCTTGAATATGTTAAGATAGTAAATCAAAAGCATCTTGGTTTGCTGGCACTAGTTTTCAATTAGTTTTAATAGAGAAATAAGTTATCATTGTTCATTGACAAACCCTCAGGTTGGAGAATAAATGTGATTGTCAACTTAAATACAGTGAACTATGGGTACAAAAACCATCTTTCAGTTGTGAAGCATCCTTATCCAAGGGGATCAATATCCTTTCTCTTCAATTGAATAAGGTGTAGAGGTTGTGTTGCATCAATTGGGTACATTGCATAAATGAGTGGTATATTGAAACAAAGAAACATAACTTCAGCACACTTGATTCTGTTAAAGAGAGAAAGTACATGGACCCCTAATGTTTGACGAAGATGCTTCAAGACTGAAAGATGGTATCCTACCATTCATAGCTAAAAATAAATTTCATGATCTAATATATCCTTCCAATGCATAATGCTCATCTTTATACATGAATGCCAACATGATTCATCCTTAGACTCATGTACTCTCATAGTGCATCCACCACATAAGCCATCCCATATGTCCATCATAACTTATATTCAATATCTCATGAAGAGTTACAATGTTCCTTCATAAATCATAGGGAAGATCTTATATGATATCTCAAAAATTCTTTCGAGGAAATGAAGAAGGGATACCATCTTTTGATTGTGAAGCATCCTTATCCAAAGGAGATCAATGTCCTTTCTCTTTAATCAAATTAGGTGAAGAGGTTCCTTCAACAACAATGGCTGGTTCTATGAGGGCACCCCTTTGCCCAATTTTTGAACAACAATAGAAACTTGTAGGTTTTTGTACATAGAATTTCTTTGGTTCTTGGAGATTTGATGGAACTACCACCAAAACCAAAGGGAAGGGTTGTGGAAAGGCTGATGGTTTAGAGTTACCTCCTTTTACGTCACCACAAAAGAACAGATCTATATCATCCTCAACTACAAATGTGGATAACAAAAATAGGTTTGGTTAGGCACAAAGACATGAAACCAATATCACTAATGGAAGGTGGTCTCCACTTCCACAAGACAATCGTAGTGAAATATCTGGAGACACAAATTTTATGCCTCAGTCTTTAAACAATGCATTTGGAATTGAGGAAAACAATGCAATTCAATCTAGTAGATGGTTTTTTATTGGCAATGGAGGTTCTAATAATGCAACTCCTCACCCTATAAAAACTATAGGGAAGGCATCATCGAATCATTCTAATTGTGGTTCTACTAGTAGTACACCTACAAAAAGTGTCTCAAGAGAACTCAATAATGGAGCTTCTATTGGCACGACCACCAACAGTTTTAGATTTCCTACTTCTCAGAACTTAGCTGCACGAAGTGGTCATGCATGTAAAACTCTTGCTATGGCATCAACAACACCTACAATGGTAAATACTGTTGAAGTGCCACATTTTGAACTCAAGGAAGATCCTTCATTTTGGATGGATCACAATGTGTAGGTGATGAATCTATTTCTTCTACTTCCCATTAAGTAGAGCATTTGGGAAGAAAAGAAAAACTTCATTTTCAACTTGCATTTCCAACTATTTGTAATTCTAGTTTTATTTCTTTCTGTAGGTTTTACTTTGAATACAACCTTTGAATAGTGCAAAAGTAGCTTCTCAAGGGTACAATCAATGTTTGAAGCAAGAAAGTGGCCAAAGTATTATTTTTCTTGGTCCTCCTAAAACATGTTTCACATTTGATCATGTCACCTATGAAACAACAATATAGGTATAAATACAGATATAATTACATATCTAATTGGACATCTTACGCAAGTACATTTCCACCCAATTTTATACCAATTTTTTTCACTAAAGCTATGAATCCTCCTTATTTTTTGATTTCATTTCCACGTTGGTCACAAAAAATAATTATTTTCCCACTTTGGTCAAAATTTTGACCAACATTAGTTTGCCCAAGTTGAAAATATTCAAATTTTCCCAAGTTGGCCAAAATTTCAACCAACTTGGGTCATAATAGAATTTCAACCAAAAAATTTTGATAAAGAATGTCGAGCCTGCATTTGAGTTTAATAAAATTTTCATTACTCATGAACTTTGGTGATTTCGCAGGCTAAACTTTGGTGATTTTGTAGGATTTCGGCTAAAATTTGGTGATTTTGTTTTGGATTTTGGCTAAACTTTGGTGATTTTGGGATTTTGGGATTTTGGGTTGACTTTGGTGACCATTTTTTCTCATAGTATCCTTTTTCGACTGTGAGAAAGAGAGCAACCTTTGTCTATTGAACTTAACTCCATTGCTCTTTTGAAGCAAGCTGATCATGGACTTTCCCTATCTTTGTAGAGTGGGAGGAAGGTGACATATGACATATAGAATTGAGTTCTAAAGGTCATGCCATAACTATTATTTTTGAGATTTCATGGCATAACTATGATTTTTATCTCACTCTCTATTGGTTCTATTGGAAAATTTGCACAAGAACTCATTGTCTGCTACGTCTCCATCGATAAAGACTGAGGCTACATGATCATCTAGTTTTATGATAGTGGCTAAAAAGGTCATCGTATAAGGCCTAGGATCCCATTTTTATTTTCTATGTCCTAGTTGTATTCTTCTATGGTTCTACACTTGATTCAAGAATAGGCAGAAGGGGCACATGAGTAACCAGACAAGGTAGAGTGAGGGGTACAACAGTAACTAGGCCTTCCTTTTATGTAATGTAGTGAATCAGATAGGTAAAATATTTCACTACCAACCTATAAATCTCATGTGTTTACATTTTTTAAAGTTACATTTGTACATATATTAATTTTTTTATTAGGGTAAAACCCTTTTTTTCATTTTACAATAGGTAAGTCAAAATAGTGGAGCTATTCAAGGAAATTGTGATATTGTGGAAAGAAATAGAATGTCAAGTAGTATACTCTGTGGAAACTGACTATAGTGTATCTAAAGGTCAAAGGGTAGTGATCACCTATTCAAGAAGCTACATCTTTTCCTTGGCAAAGACATTTGGAAATGAACGGGACAATAACCCTAGACTGGCAAAGGGAAAATAAACATCTGTATCTATAATAGGTTAGAATCATAACCATTAAACTCTCTTTGAGACTTGATATCAATTTTTTTATTTGCAAGATGTTGGTAGCTATTTGATAGAGACTTTTCTTTGATTGAATGAAGAATTGAATGTTGGGTTTTTTGAAATAGTACCTTAAGTCTTTTCTTCCTTTTGTATTTGGAGAATTGTGATCTATTAAGATCCATACAAAGTTCTTTAAATTTTTTTTGTACCCAACTTGATGACATATAATCATATAGAGAACTTGTATTATTTAATGTGGAATAGGGAGGCCCATTATAGAGTTCCAATTATTTCTTTTCTTTGCCTTTGATTTGTACATATTTATATGTGTTATGAGAGTAGAACACTAATGTTGGTGACCTATATTTGTGTCAAATTGCTCCACTTTAGTTACACACCTCTTATAAATAGGAATATATCTACATTAAGGAGGTTTCCCTCCTCGATCAAAGCATCAACATTTTGCATTTTTATTCTATTTTTGGTCTCTTGAATAATTTTTCTTTCTCTATTTGTGGTCCTAATATGGCTGAATGGAAAAAGAATGTATGAAAGCCATAAATACTGTAGTGTAAAGTTGTGAACATTATTCTATAAGCATATCTTCTACTTAATTTATGGTCATATAAGCATTAACTATCTCATTTTCAAGGGAGATCCTATTTATATGATTAGCTCTAATATTGTTGTTTATTGGGTTTGGTATATTCTTGCACTATCATTACTCTTTGGAAAATGCCAAACAAAGATATAAGAACATGATTATCACCCTTATTAGGTTAGTGTTTCCTTTGAGGCTATTTCTCATGATACCTTCATATATCATATTCTTAATTGTCACATGTCAACTAGGCATATCAAATATCTTCATTTTATTGTATAATGCTTTGACCTGTAACTGAATCACTCTTTATGGTTTGTAATATGTTTTTCATGGTGATTATCTAGAGGTTCTACAATCTCTACTATTACTCAAACTTTCATCACATGCCTTTTTCCTGAGTCTTGATATTTGTACCCTAAAATTGTCCTTAGAATATTTCACTCAACTTCATTATATAACAAACCTAACTTGTAGGTACGAAAAACCAACTCTTGCTTATATTAGCATTAAGTCATATACTATGCACTTTCAATGGCACCACTACTTGTAAGTCTTCCGCATCCCCTAAACATGATCTGCCACAATCACAAATCCTCTTTTTGAGGGATGTCAGTTGATTATTCTCTTTTACCTTGTCAAAGCTCATACAAAACCTCAGTAGGTTGTTATCTACCTATTGAATGATCTCCTTCACTAACACTCAATCATGGTACTTGCCACTATTGTACATGAAGGCATCATATTAAAAAATTATATCACTTATTTTTCTATATTGTTTCATGGTATTAAAAGCATAATGATTATTGCTTACAGATTTCATGCATTAGTATTGATTAGATGGTCACCATTATCAATAGTTGATAATCTTTTCCATCTTTATGACTGTTTGGCCCTATAGGTCAAGCTTGTGTTGAGATGATTGTTATGTAATGATCCTCTCTACCTCTAATTATTTAGCCTATAGATGATCTTCATTTTGAGATATGACTATCATAGACATTGTTTTTGTGCTGCCCTCTATATTGTTGCTCCTCTAGCATTCACAAATTAGTGTTTTGGCATGCTATTCACTTGATCCATCTTGTTCTCAAAAAAATTTGTTTCTTAGCTATGACCTTGATTTAAAAAAATTATGGAGCTCTTCAATTTTTCTCATAGCTTTAAATCTCTATTCCTTTCACCTCCATCACTCCTCACTTGCATGACACTTTTTGTTTATATTGTGCTCTAGCAGTCCCTCATGAATTCTTATTGACTACTCCCTTATAGTGGTTTTACCTTTGATAGTCTTCCCAATGAACCACTTTAAGACTGCATATGGTTATTAAGAACAATGCTGCCATCTTTTTTGGTCATTAATGTCTACCACTTTAAATAACTACCTTGATGCTTCACTGACCATTGTCCTTTACATGCTACTACATCGTTGATTTGGATTAAAGTTAATTCATACTATTAACATACCTTCAACACTATCATAATAGTGTAGTTACATTTGTTCATTATTTTTATTTATACATCCCTTTTATAACCTTTGCATGCTCACCATACCAATGTTCAATATTATTAGACAGACCTCATAGGTCTATCACACCATGACAATTCCCTTTGAGCTCATGGAAAGATTTGATACTTCAATCTTCTTAGTGCATCATCTTTTTATATTATATAATAGACCTCTATTTTTTCATGTCCTCATAATGGCATCCTCCATGATTGCTTTAATGGATACGTCTACTTTGTCTTGCATATCCTAGTATGCTGCTCTTAATTTCAATAGAAATGTCTTTCTTTTAGGAGTACTGATTAATGTTCCATCAATTTAAAGCACTATTCTTGTCTCAAATTATTATCATTTTGTAAAAAATACCATGTTAATAATCTTAAATCTATATTAGAAACTGACCATTTCTTTGGTGACAGTTTATCGA
Organism: Cupressus sempervirens; assembly: GCA_028749045.1. NCBI lineage: Eukaryota > Viridiplantae > Streptophyta > Pinopsida > Cupressales > Cupressaceae > Cupressus > Cupressus sempervirens. The sequence goes on from CM053793.1 coordinate 365,573,148, forward strand.
CTTTGTCAATTCTAAAATGGTCCCTTGGCTGTCATACTAATTGGTCTGCATCAAGTGTCTCATTGTCCTCTATCATTGTCCTATGACTATCCATTTTGATCTAAATGATCTTCACTCTTGATCTTAAGAAGAAAAATACCCTTTAGTTGCTATTATTATGGATAAATCTTATTTCTCATTTAAGTCCTTGAAATGATAATATAAACAAGGAGAAACTCCAAGATTTTGGGTCCCATATTTGCACTAAATATGCCTCTGTGAAATAACATTTCAGATCAAATACTATTCTTTGGTACCTTCAAAGTGGGTCTTGTTGGAAATATAGGAGTAATTCAGAGGGGGGGTGAGTTAGTTACCACTAAAATATATCCCAGATCCCTTAGATGTCATCAATAAAATTTAGACTGAGAAAACTAATTGCTGTTGTTATTCGGTAAACATACAAAAAATGCTGTAACTCAGTAAATGAAGAGTTTGATTTACTTTTAGCTAATCATAAAACATTAACAGTGATTAAATTGTGAGCACAAGAGAAATAACATAAACACATGAGACACTAGGATTTAACATGAAAACCCAATATGAAAAAAACCACCAATGTAACTAGTTACTATTTTTCACTCTTCTGAAGTGAGCCCTATTAGGAGCAAACCCAGGTAAAGGTTACAAAACACACTATTAGGTGTGACCTTGTTAGAGGATTTAATCACCCTGTTAGGAGTGGCCTTGCAAGAGGTCTTAAAATAATTCAATGGAACTGTCACCTTGTTAGAGGATTTACCACTAGCTATTAAACCAACTCTATTAAGAGATTTTAGATCACTGCTACAATGGTTAAAGAGTAACAATGAAATGACTTGATTGTGATGCAACTAAATTGCTGATTACAGATCTCTATTTTGCTTTATACTTGATCCTTCTTGATTGAATAACACTTTTATGCTCCACAAGGATAACTACTTATCCTTCAAGTTCACTCTCACTCTTTCATTTTCAATTCAATCAATACACTTGCACACACACTAAAAATCTCAACTTGACCTTTCATTTATACCATCCAGATTTTCAAGTCAACTAAAATTCAAATTATAATAACCAATAATCATCACCATAGTTGGCTAGAAAAAATACTTAAAATAATTAAGCTTCTTATGCCAAAATAACAAAATCCTTCATTGGCCGACCCTGCTCAGTAAACATTGGTTCTGAGACAATTCCCTATGTTAACTAACATAAGCTTGGTTAACATTGTGAACTTGCAAAAATCCTTTAGTAACTGAGTGAAATTGGTGAACACTAATTCTATCCAACTTTTCTTCACTAACCATGTGGACTTGGTTAACACTGTTTCCTGCCTAAATTCCTTCAACACTCAAGTGAGCTCAGTAGACATTGTCTTCGAAAAGTAATCTTTAGGAATGCTTGGTAGACATGGAAAACTATTTTTCTGACCAAGTGAGTTCAGTAAGCATTGACTGACAACTGATATGACATTTGTGTAACATCAAATACAACACACAATTAGATAATTGTACCCAACAATCTCCCTCTTTGACATTGATGGCAACACAACATGTCATAGCACAATTAAATTTGAGAACAAGACTCTCTAATAGAAAGTTTCTCCCTGTTAGATTTTCACCAAAAGCTTCTTCTCTTTCATGAAGTAATCTGCCTCCATGAAGGAATTAAACAACTTCTATGACAACATACTTCTCCCTCAGAAAGATATGAACAAATTTTAGAAATATGTGATAGTAATCTTCTCCCTCTTGGAAAACACATGCCAAAGACAACACATACCAAATTAGTATCAATGTACCTTGAGTACTGATTCATATGCAATATTCTTTTTGACTATGCTGCATCAACTAATTGATCTTGAACTTGGTTCCTATTGATGCATCACTAAAACTTTATTTAGTGAGCTTCAAATAGGGGAATGACCCCTAACTTACCTTTTAGATTCAAGAATATATGCTTAAGTAATGACTTGGTGAATATGCTACAATCTATTCTTTTGTGTGAACATATTTCAATTTGATTTCTTTGTCCTGCACCAATTCTCTGACAAAATGATATTTTATTGCAATGTGCTTAGTTTTGTAATGCATCATTGGGTTCTTTGATGTGTTAATTGTGCTGGTGTTATCATCATACATGACAAATAGCTCTTTGATTTCAACCTTCATTCCTTCTAACAACTATTTAAAGCAAAGAATGTTAGAACAATTCACTATTGGTACAACATATTTTGCTTCTGCTATAGATTGGGATGTCTAGTTTTGCTTCTTGCTTGTCCAAGATACCAACTTTTTACTAAGAAAGAATGCTCCACCACTTGTATTTTTTCTATCATCAAGATTTCCTACCCAATCAACATCAGTGAATACCTTTAGGTCTAAGTTTCCTCCAATTTTGTACCATAAACCATAATCTTTAGTACCTTTTAGATATCTCAAAATTCTTTTGATTTCCATCATACGATTTTCTTTGGGTTTAGTTTAGAATCTTGCCACTATCCCAACTGCTAAAGCAATATCAGGCCTTGTATGAACTACATACTATAATTTTCCAATCATTGATTTGTATAAGGTCTGATCTACCTCTTTTGAATCATCTTTGGTATGCTTTAGTCTAGTACACATGGGAGTTCCAACTAGTTTAGAATCTTCCATTCCAAATTTCTTGAGTATCTCTTTGATATAATTAGATTAAGTAATGTTGATACCATTATTGCTTTGATGTATGTGTAATCCAAAAAAGAATTTTATCTCACCAAACATGGACATTTCAAACTCTTTGTTCATTTGTTTTGGAAATTCTTTGCATGGATCATCATTTCCTGTAAATAGAGTGTCATCAAAAAATATTTCTGCCAATACAATCTTGTTATTTGGCCCTTCCTTGATATACAAAATACTATTATCATTAGTTCTCTAAAAATCAATCTATATAAGGTAGTTGTGCAACCTTTCATACCATGTTCTAGGGGCTTGTTTCAAATCATACAGTGCTTTATGTAATTTGTAGACCATGTCCCTTTTGTTTGGATCAACAAAACCTTTTGGTTGTTTAATGTAGACTTCTTCATCAAGTATACCATTGAGAAATGCAGATTTAACATCCATCTGATATACTTTGAATTCTCTTTGAGTAGCATATGCAAGTAGAGTCCTAACACCTTCTAATCTTGCAATAGGAGCAAAAGTCTCACCATAATTAATTCCTTCTTATTGAGAGTAGCTTTTACATACTAGTCTTGCTTTATTTCTTAATACTTGTCCATCTTCATTCAGCTTATTTTTGAATACCCATTTTGTTCCAATCACATTTTTATCTTTAGGCCTAGGAACAAGGGTCCAAGTTTTGTTCTCTATTTTTTCTATAGCCTCAATCCAACTTTCATTTTCCAATGCATCTTTAACACTTCTAGGTTCAAAATTAGCAAGTAAACATGTACTTTTTAGCTTACTTCTCATCATAGTACCTTCTAATTTATCTCCAATAATCTAATCAGGTGCATGATGCCTTCTGACATACTTGGCCAATATAAATTTGTTTCCTTTTGAATGATTTGCACTATCTTCATTTTGAATTTCAACTTCTAGCTTGGGTTGCTCAGACTTGGTAGGCATTGGCTTGATAGCTTCAGAATGTGACTCAAGTCCTTGTGACTCGGTTTGAACTTCTTGCAACTTGGTAATTGAGGAAGACTTGGGAGGTGAAGTCTCCTTATTGATAGATGTGTCTAGAAATGTATTAGGTTTGAAGTAGACAAATCTCCTATAGTCTTCTAGTTCCTTTTTGCTTTCTTCTTTAGTCTTTTCTGCAAACTCATCAATTCTCACATGTGCACTTACTATGATTTTATGAGTAAAAAAATTCAAACATCTATATGCCTTACTTCTCCAAGAATATCCTAAGAATATACCTTCATCACCTTTCACATCAAACTTTACTTTTCTAGACTCTTTCAAGATATACCATTTACTTCCAAATACTTTTAGGTAACTTACATTGGGTTTGTAGCCACACCATAATTCATAGGGAGTTTTATATAAGTCCTTCTTCAATTTTACTCCATTCAAGGTATACACTATAATGCTGATGGCTTCCATCCAGTATTTGATAGCAACATTCTTTTCAATCATTAGAGTCCTTGCATAATCCATGATGGATTTATTTCTTCTTTTAGCTATTCCATTCTTCTTGGGAGTATCAGGGGCTGATACTTGTCTTTTAATTCATCTTTCAATGAAAAATTTATTAAATTCATTGGAGATGAATTAAACACCTCTGCCTAATCTTAATCATTTCAATGTTTTCGTTGTTTCCTTCTCTATTCTTGCTAGATACCATTTGACTTTCTCAAATACTTCTGACTTTTCTCTAAGATACATAACAATCATCATTCTAGAATAGTCATCAACAAAAAGAATAAAGAATTTTTCTCCACTATAGCTTTCTATTCCAATGGGTCCACATAGGTTAGTATGCACAATTTCCAAGACATCTTTAGACTGATAGTTTTTTCTCTTAAAACTAGTCTTTTCCATTTTGCCAATTTGGCAATTTCTACATAATCCACCATTTGGTTTCTTCAAACTAGGAATTCCTCTTACTTTCCCAAATTTTCTTATCTTGACCATATTATGAAAGTTTACATGACATAGTCTTCTGTGCCATAACCAACTTTCTTCCATTTGATCAATAAAACATGAGCAATCACCAAGATAAAGATAAAATAGGTTATCTCTTGTTTGTTTGCCTGATCCAATCAGATTCCTTTTGTCATCCAATAGTCTTGCCTTACCAGGCATGAATTCTACCTTGAATCCAATTTTGATTAGCTATGCCACACTCAGTAGATTATGTTTTAGTCCTTCAACCCAATAGAAACTGTCACATACAAGTTCTTTGGTAAATGAGATTTAGCCTTTCCCTTTTATGCAACAAGGCTCATTGTTTCCAAACCTTACACTACCTCCATCATAGTGTTCAAAATGTTCAAATTTTGTTTTGTCTCCATTCATATGATGTGAACATCCACTGTCTATGATCCATGTGTCATTTTTACTGACATGAGAGATAAGTGCCATCTTATCTTCTTCATCATCAAATTCATCTTTCATAGTAATGTATATTATTTTATCTTCACTGTTATTAGAATTTTTAGCCATAAAATAAGTCTTCTTACTTTTGTCCTTATATGATTTGTGATTTTTGAAATCCTTCTTGCCATTGTACTTGTGATTCTTCTTCTCATCCTTCCTTTCTTTGTTTGGGCACTTGGCAGCAATATGACCAATTTCTAAACATGAAAAATAGATTAGGGGAACTTTACCTTTCTATTTTCCTCTGCTTCTAGAATATTTCTTTGCAAGTAAAGCTTCAACAACTTCAAGATCACTATAAGAACTTTCTTCTAATTCCTCTTCACTTTCTGACTAAATGTCCTTTATTTCCTTGCTTATCTCTTTGAGTGAAAGTTTGGCCTCAAATGTAGATTCAATATTTTTGGAGGCTAGAACATAATTATCATAGTTGTTTAGCTCAAAAGTTGTCGATCTTCCTACTAAGGTATCCAAACTTATCTTGTGATCTAGCTCACACCTCTTTTCTTTAATAGTAGATAATATGATTGCATAGATAGGAAGCAATGTTCTAAGAACTTTACTTACAACGATTTCATCCTTGATTTCTCCTTTAGAGGTTCTGATTGCACTAACACTAGCTTTGATTCTTTTCACATTTTTGGCAACATTTTCATCTTCTCTCATTCTCATATGATCAAAATATCCTCTAAGGCTATCTGCTTTGGCTCTCCTCACATTGTCATCACCACCATAGATATCCTTTAGCTTGTTCCACATATCAAAAGTAGTGTTGTAATCTTTGATCTCATCAAATTCATCATAGGTTAGAGTAGATGCAATATCAATCATCATGATGTTATGGTTCTTTTTCTCAGCAACATCTCCAATAGATAATGCACTAGTAGGCATTGTGTATACTTCATCAAGGTATTTCAAGCCTAAATCACTAATGGTAGCCAAATGAAATCTCATGAGTCCCTACCATGCTGAGAAGTAGAGTATATTTAGCTTTGGAATCTCTCTCTTGTAAGACATCTTGATCTTTAACTTAGGTCCTTAGAACCTTTCCTGCAAGTGCCAAAAGCTCTGATACCAATTGTTGGAAATATAGAAGGAGTAGCTAAGATGGGGGGGGGGGGGGGGGGGGTTGGTTGGGTGAATTAGTTACCACTAAAATAAATCCTAGATCACCTAGATATCATCAATAAAATTTAGACTAAGAAAATTGATTACTACTGTTATTTGGCAAACATACAGAAAATGTAGAGTGTAATTTACTTTGAGCTGATCATAAAAAATTAATAGTTATTAAATTGCAAGCAGAAGAGAAATAAAATGAACACATGAGACACTAGAATTTAACATGGAAACCCAATATGAGAAAAACCACCAATGTAACTAGTTACTATTTTTCACTCTTCTAAAGTGAGCCTTGTTAGGAGCCAACCCAATTAAAGGTTACAAAACACACTATTAGGTGTGACCTTGTTAGAGGATTTAATCACCTTGTAAGGAGTGGCCTTGCAAGAGGTCTTAAAACAATACAATGGAATTGTCACCTTGTTAGAGGATTTACAACTAGCTATTAAACCAACTTTGTTAAGAGATTTTAGATCACTAGTACAATGCTTAAAGTGTAACAATGAAATGACCTAATTGTGATGCAACTGAATTGCTTATTACAGATCTCTATTCTACTTCATACTTGATCCTTCTTGATTGAATTAAACTTTTCTACTCCACAAGGATACCTGTTTATCCTTCAAGTTTTCTCTCACTCTTTTCTTCTCAATTCAATCAATATACTTGCACACAAACTAAAAATCTCAACTTGACCTTTCATTTATACCATCTAGATTGTCAAGTCAGCACAAATTCAAATTATAATAACCAATAATCATCACCATAGTTGGCTAGAAAAAATACTTAAAATAATTAAGCTTCTTATGCCAAAACAACAAAATCCTTCATTGGCTGACCCTACTCAATAAACACTAGTTCTGAGACAATTTCTTGTGTTAACCAACAGAAGCTTGGTTAACACTACAAACTTGCAAAAATCCTTTGGTAATTGAGTGAACTTGGTGAACATTGACTCTATCCAACTTTTCTTTGCTAACAATGTGGACTCAGTTTACATTGTTTCCTGATTGAATTCCTTCAATGCTTGAGTGAGCTTGGTAGACACTATCTTCATAGAGTAATCTTCAGGAATGCTCAATAGAGAAGGAATTTTTTTTTTCTGATCAAGTGAGCTTGGTAAAGACTGATTGACAAATGATATGACATTTGTGTAACATCAAAGATAACACACAATTAGATAGTTGTATCCAATAGGTCTTAGTGAATTAAGTAGTTAAAAACTTGATGAAACACATGTAACAACATTCATAGTCTATTTATATTTTTCCTATTAGTGGGAAAATTCATCCTATCATTAGAGCTATAGAATTCTATAACTTCAAGAATAACTAAATCAGATAGACTAGCACAATATTTGCTTACGTCAAACTTTGCAATTTTTGAACCTTCCTTGATATGGTTCATTCCATGAATACCATCTTCTAACAAATGCTCAAAAATGTTCATAGCTATAGCTAGTTTTTACCAAAATGAATGATCCCATTTAATTGTGTTTTATACTAAAACATTTTGATACCTTATAGAATTTGCAAGACCATTGCTCAAATTCTTGATCATTTTTGTTATGTACGTAGTTGAGGTAGTCCATTGTACATAATAGGATTACCCATTATCATAGATGATTATTCCCATTTTGGTTGAAGATAACAAAGGAGAGGTGTCATTGATATTTTATATATCCACCTTAACCATAGGTTTTGCAGATGCCTCCTTTTTTTCTTGTTGATATTGCATGCAAGAAACCTTTCTACTAGTAAGAGTATCTAGACAATTTATTATCTTGAAATAATACACCAAAGGGTTGCACATATATTGTAGTTTTTTTGTAGACTCTCATTTTTTCTAGATTCATTTTGAAACTATCTTGGAAAACCTTTTAGTATTATTTGATTTAGCACCACTAGTACTATACTAGCGGTAAAATTTGATTAATATTTTTTTGTGGATTTGATTAACATATGTAAGTTTATGTAGCTCTTATTTTTCATTTTTTTTACACACAAGAAATTTATTAACTTATTTGAGCATGCCACAACTTGAAATTATTATTGTTCTTGTGAAGTTGGAGTTCCTATAAGGAATATGTGTTTTTGTGAAGTTGGAGTTCCTATAAGGAATATGTGTTCTTGTGAAGTTGGAGTCCCTATAAGGAATATGGGTTCTGCTCTCTCACTTTCGACTAGATCAACAAGCCACAGCTCACTTTACCATCACACAAATGCTATAGTGAGAGCTACTACTATGTTCATTAGCATTGGCAGAACCAATTTCTCTCAGCTTACAACACTTTCCATACTTTACTCATTATGTGCATTTGTGCTCCAACAAGTTTAAGAACATGATGAACACCTTTAGCTCCCTATTTTATCTCAAGCTTCTTAACAATTTTCCATTGCTAAGATGGGGATTCCTATACAATTTTCTATACTCTTATTTTTTATATTCTATCTTTAGCAATCATTGTCTTTGTATTTGTCAAAACAAGTGGACTATTTGAACCTATACATACATACATACATACATACACATATATATATATACATATATATATATATATATATATATATATATACATATACATATATATATATACATATACATATATATATATACATATACATATATATATATATACATATACATATATATATATATATATATACATATACATATATATATATATACATATACATATATATACATATATATATATATATACATATACATATACATATATATATATATATATATATATACATATATATATATATATATATGTATATATATATATATATATACATATATATATATACATATTCCAAGAGGCCCATTGGTAAATACTATCTCTACAAAATGAGGTCCGAAAAGTAATCTCTTATGGGAAGGTCATTGATAATATAGAAAAATCTCCATAATAAGTAGATTGGTAGATCTAACACATAGCCTTCCAAGCTAACAATAAGGTTCCATTGCTAACACCATCATCCTTGGGTAGGCATGTTCCCACTGATGCAATTTCAAACAAACCACTATATTTGATGGCAACAATAAAAGATAATATGTGACTATCCTCATTGTGACAGTCTCACTGCCTTTAATTATTTTGTATTTTACCTTCTAAGGTCTTCAAGATCTATTTCTACTCACTATGCATTGATGTATTTTAGACACTCATTCCATGATTTGTGACTTTAAAACCTACACCACATTTAGTTTGATAAGAATGTTGTCTCTTAACTTTATAGTATTATACTTGACAATCAAACCATCCAAAACTTTTCATCAATACAATAATGACATATTTTCTTTCCAAGAAGCATTTTCACTTAAACATTACCACATTTCAAAAGAAAGGGGGATCCATCTCCATGAAACACATTAGTTTAGACAAGGTCTAGTTGGGGTCAATAACACCATCATTGGGTGTGAATAAAGAAAAGTTCAAAGATACCTAGTGAAGGTTATCCATCTAGGCACAATACCATGAAGAGCAACTTTGTTTCACCAAATGAAAATGCTACCATGGACTTCAAGAAACAAATAAGGAAAACTTACTATCTAGTCCCTGCTAAGGATAGAAATGATATAGAAAGCATATTAAGTGTATGAGTTCTTGATACCCTGCATGTTATTTGGTGTTTAGTAACTCCATGAAATAGCACAAGTTTTGACAATCTTCATATAGGTTGAAGTCGTATTTGCATGGTTTTGTATTGTTGGAGAATGATAACCTCTATAAAATTATTTTCAACTCCATCCATTCCAAATTAAATGCATTTCCATGTTCAAAGCTCCCTAAAACAAAAGGGAAAAAAGTCTTATCCTATATGTGTCTTCCTATTTGGGTCTGAGTTTCCTTCCAATACAGTCTTCTATTAACTATGCACAAGTACCAACTACCATGATATTACAAACATAGAGCTTTAGCAGATAATGAAAACCCTAACTATGTTTATTATCTCACTAAGGTTAAATTCTTCATTTATTAAACTCCCTTGAAGAAACCTGCAACATGCCTTTGGCAAGACTCGAGAGAACACAAAGGTCACAAAACTTCCTTTATGACTCTTTGAAATATTAGGAAGTATGTGAATGTGGAAATGACTACATCAAGATATTCAAATGACAAGGTAATTGGAAACTTTAGAAGTTGTTAAAATAGGTTCCCAAAGATAAAACATATCATATAGACCTTTTGTAAGAAATCACCATGTTAATAATCTTTAATCTATATTAGAAACCGACCATTTCTTTGGTGATAGTTTATCCACTTTTTCAATTCTAAAATGCTCCCTTGGTTTGATACTAATTGGTCTACATCAAGTATCTCATTATCCTCTATCATTTTTCTATGACTAACCATTTTGATCTAAATGATCTTCACACTTGGTTTTATTTAAGTGTGTTTTATTTAAGAAGCACAGGTCAAAACCACTCTAGGAAAGCTCAAACTTCCCTTGTTTCTTTTTTCTTTTCAACTTTTTTTGTATTTCTCATTCATGTAATACAATAATCATCAATGGTTTTCATAATAGAAATAAACTTAGTTGAGAAGCCTAAGGTGACATGTGGAATTCTTTTCCATCAATAATCTTGCATTTCAGTTAGGATAAATGATTTTGAGAAAAAATTAAAAGGGATTATTGCATCAGGAATCTTTTCATTATAAGGAATAAATGTAAAATATGAAGAATTCATGTTGATGTGGGCTCAATTGATACAAACCAAGCCTTGTGGTTTATGTGTTTTCTAGTCCATTAAAATAAAAATGTATTGTTATCTTTAGAAGTAGGTGGCTATAATCAGCCAATTTCATAGATAATTATATAGTTCTTGTAATGTCCCAATTTTGATTGAGTGGTAGTCTGTCAACATTGAATTAGCATAGATGGGGTGTCTTTTAGTCTTTGTTAGATAGTTAGGACTGAAAATAAGATGGTTTTATGGTCAGCTGGTTGGGTCTAGAATGAAATGGAATAAGGTGGTGAATGAACTATTTGGTTTTTTGATAATGGAATGGCTTTGATAATTGAATGTTTAGAATCTACATTTGATTGAAGAGAATTGCTCAGTTTAGTATTGAAACTGCCTATGATGAGGAATTTAATGGAGCACATTGGTTATAATTTTTAAAAATTAGTGTCTCAGTATTGCATGCAATAAAAAGCCAAGGATAGATGTTTTTTATGATAGGTGCTAAGTAACTATTTTGAGGACCATGTTGTATGGAGACAGGCTCAAGTTGGCACTCAAGATAATTATGATATTTATGATCATTGTTATTATAATTTTGATGAGTTTTCTTTGAAAGTTTGTATGTCAATAGAATGTTGTCAAAATTCCCCCATGATTTAGTTAAGGTGAAGACTCTTGTAAGAATTTGTATTGAAAATGTGATGCAGTCTATTGCAGGATTTGATAATACATCATGTAGATTTTTTAGAGTAGTGTTTCTCTTCCAAGAGGGTTTTGAAGTTTTCCTATCATTTCTTCAACTTCTACTTAACCATCCATTCACTTTTCCTCTTCCACTTGCACTCTACACTGGGGGCAAGCTCCAACCATACCATACTGCCTTACATCTCTTCCATCCTTCCATCTACCTTTCATATTCCGCTTCCATCTTTGATCTTGACTTTCAATTTCCTTTCATCCATCCATATCCCTTGCACATTGTCCATCCATTTTCCTACATACTTCCATCATCCTTTCACATATTTGATCTTGACATGCTATCTGTATCTCTCATTCCATAGTCCTTGTCATGTTCATTTGTCCATTTTCCATCCATACACCTACATACTTCCATTCCGCTTTCCTATGTCCATGATCTTGGTTGTCCCTACCTTTTCTCCATTTCATGTTCCACATTTCATCCATTCCCTTCATATTCACATCTCTTTTTCATATCCTCCCTCCCATATCCCATATTCATTTCCCTTTCATGCCCATGATCATGATCCATACTTGAGAAACAATACCAAAATGTTCATACATGCTTTGGAAGAGCACAAGCCTTCTCTTCCTCCATATGCTCGCCTTTGTTCCATCTTTCTATTTTCATGCATCCTTGCCCACCATATTTCCTTCCATATTCCTATCCTTGGTATGGGGCATCGAGACTCCTTTGAAACATGGTCATTGGCTCCACATTTTCCAACACCATATCATTTGGCCCCTCGTATCCTTTCACAATTCCTATCATCCACCAACTCATGTTTCTTTTTCTGCATTTACCATGCCTTGGATTTCCCTTGTCGTTGGTCCCAATCCATTCTATCCCACATTCATTCTTTCACCCATTTCAATCCAATTCATTTCTCCTCTATTTCAATCAATTTTCCCTTCTTCCAATCCTTTCACATCAAATCAATTTCTATTCTACTCTAATCATTCTTCCTCCTATCAATATCATTTTGTAATCTCATCCATGTTCATTCTTCTACTCACATTTCAATTTCATCTATTCATCCAATCCATCATAAAATCAAAAAATCAAAAAAAAATCTCACTGTGCAATCAATACTAATCCAATCAATCCAATCTTGCAATCTTGTACATCAATCCTCAATCAATTCATTAATTTGACCCAATCAGCTGATAATCCATTTCTTATATTCAAACATCATTATCATGGGATGAATCCTTCCCAATCCTTGGATGTGCCTTACGCTTATCGTTAGCTTTGCCATCCTTAATCAATCATCACTAATCAATCCATTAATTGGTTTTCATCTTGACTAGGGGCAAAATGTTGGTTTGATTTTGGTTTTTTGCGCATGATTTCTTGTTACTTGTATGCATTAGTATTTTTTTCATTTATCATGGTCTTCCATAACATGGTTTCATAAGACACATGGTTGTATTAGACCCCTATTTTCACGTACTTGACACATTGTCATCTTGGTTCCTCATACCTTGGTGCATAGTGTTGAATACAATATCAAACTTAAGTTGTTCACACCATTGCATCATAACTCCCTTCCATCCTCCCATCCATTTTGAGAGAACATCCGTGTTCTCCTAACCCACATGTCCTCTTGAGGGGGCATACCCTTCCACCTTCGTCATCCTTCCTCATCCTTCAATGACTAGGGCATCATGCTATTAGTCTTATCCTCCCAGCCACTATATTTTATTTTTCTTTGATATAACATTACTAATGCTATATCAAAGAGGGGAAAAATTTAGACACCTAAAATTGTCCAAATACCCATTTCATGTCCAATTAAATAAATATTTATTATTTATTTAATTACTCTACCTTTAATTAAATAAATTTGCATTTTTAAAATTATATTCACCTTTCCTTTATTTAAATAAACTAAGGTTTATTTAAATCCTAGCCTTTCCACTTGCATCCTAACTCATCCATTTTAATTAAGTACTCTATTTACTTGATTAATCCTTTGTTAATCCCACTTGGAATTAAATATTAAATATAATCCTATTTCAGCACATGGCTCCTAACTTTAACCCTCACCCAACCTAACTTTCCTAACCTAACCCATTCTTCTAACCTAGGTAAATCCACTTATCCACTAATTAATCATAGTTTCTCATCTAATTACATCCTTAATCATTTGCATAATCCTAATCAAAGGATTAACAAACCCTAGTCACATGTGAAATGTGACTCTTACACTTACACACTTGTCCCCCTTCACATGTGAACCAAATGTGTCTCACACATGTGTGAGGAAACATGATCTTACATAGCTCTTACACCTGTCATAGACATGTCACCATCAAAGGTTGCTTACACATGTATGAGCATCTTGCCCCCTTTGAATGTTGAAAACCCTAATCCACATGGAGTCTACTTGGCCTCCACCTCATTGATACTTATTGATCCTGAGAGATCCTAGCCCTCCATCTTGCCTTCAATCTCAATCGTCCATTACATCCATTTTCCTATAAAAGGAGGTCCCTCTCCTCATCTTTCCATAATCTATCATCTATCCCATTGTTATGCTATAGGATTTGTGAGAAACCACATCCCAATAACAATGAAATCATCATCCACTTGGTGATTTCATGAAGTTTGCATGAGTAGATTAAGCTATTGTGATTTCATGTTAAGCTTATTTACATGTTTATCTTGCATATTTTGAGGCTTTCATAATCATGTAGGAATAGATGTTAGTTGCTCAATGTTTATTTCATTTATTACATTTTTATGAAATACAAGATGCATGCACTCAACTTACTTTCATACTTCAGAAGCTTTCTTTTTCTACTTTAATCTTAAGAAGTTGTTCTTAGTTAATTCAACTGGACTCTCTCAAGTATTGGATGTAAGTCATCTCATGCACTGAAGTGATCAACATCTCCATCTCTTCATGCTTTCTCTGACATTTGATAAGTGCTTAACTTTGATCCTTAATAGCATTTAACTGCGGGAAATAAAGTTAACTCTAATGATTTAAATTACGTTTCTATTTTCTACACCCTCCCTTGCCTCAGCCTTCAAACCCAACACATCATTGCTAAAAACAATTGCTTTCTCTGGCAATTTCAACAATAGGGCCAAGACATTTCTTGCGCAACTCTACCAAAATATATCATTTTTACATCACACTTGAAGTCTGATGTTATGAGAACAACCACTATTTAGTATTTTCTAATCCTAGCAGAACCTAAAATTTCTTTTCTCACCTCCAAATTTGCATTCTAATTTTTTTTACATCATTTTTTTACAATATGTTGCATCACCTTTTCAAACCTATACATGTCTTTGCTACTATCTCTCTCATTTAGGTTCATTCCATTGTAGAAAGAAAACATTGTACCCACTAGGTTACTACCATCATAAATCCAATCAACCACATCATAATTTCTATGCAATTCTAGTGAAGGATTAGGCTAGGTTACATGTACATCATTAGAACTTAAAATAACCTAAGTAAACATATCATTTCCTTGCTACTAATGACTATATTTCAAATGAGGTTTAATTTAGAAACTTGTGTCTTGAGAAAGTGTATTTAGACTCATTTTAAATGGGTTGACCATCTTAGCAACCTGGACATGTCCAACCATGCGCTAGTATCGATACTCACAATATGATTGATCTCAAAAATTTGGACCCTATTAGTAGCTAGAAATTCCTCATCACATTTCATTCTCAATAACAATGTTTGATCTTAGAAGAAGAAAACTTCACTTTCAAGATTAACACCTCCTATAATTTGGACAAGATGCCCTATTTGCCACATCAACAAAAATCTACAAATCCACATTTGTAGTGTCCCTTGTTGTGACTTTACTTAATTTAACCTAAATTTCTTTAATTAATTTAATGGAGGAAATAAATAGGACCCAAATGTTGTCATAAGGTGCAACGGCTACATAAATGGCTTTATTGATTGCATTCAAAAAGATGGCTCCAATGCATTTGTTGATTTGGTGAGAGCCAATGATATTCAAGTAGTAGATTTCTAAGTTTTCCATTTTGATTCTTGCATTGAATTCTTGCTCTCTAATTATTATAGTTTTTGATGATATGGAAGGTTCATTTTGTATTTTCCTTCTACCATTTGTTTCACCTCAAGCAAAATAGGCCAACCATTCATATTTGTGAACACGTGTTTTCAAATGCTTTTTAAATTAGTTTGTTCCTAATCATGGTAGTCTATGAGAGATAGCTAGACTAAATTTAAATAAGCATAGGTAAAATTTAATATCATCCAAAGTACTGAATACACTTGCTTTGATATCCCAATGGAAATGTGGAGTAGTCCAAAGGTATTTTAAAATTCTTTTGATGATATGCAAATTTTAAAAGAAATTCTGAAATATGGCCTCTTCTTCCTTTCTTTTCTTGATTCACCAATAGTATTTATCCCACCACAACTATAGAATAGAAATGCTAAACATTACCTACATAGGTAGGGCATTTTGAGAAATTATCTCAAAAAGGGGCCCACTATTCTGACATCTCCATGCATTCAAAGAAATTATGTTCCAAGATTTGCAGAGGGAGCTAACACTGCTACTACATGAGCATGAGTTTTAATGTAGAGTAACCTTTATTTGAATCTGATGCTAGGTGGACTAGAATAGTAAGAGATGTCAGAAAGAGATGGTGGTAGTGGGGAAGTTATTGCTTGGTTTGCTTGAGAGGTTACTTTGTCGGCACATAGGCATATGGCTTATAATAGTGGGTGTACGGAGTTCGTGGTATCTATTGGTCTGATTTTTTGCATGATAAATTTTCCCAATCTAGGTATAAAAAATTAGATTTGAGTCCATTGTTAGAGGCAAGGGTTTCTAGTTTTTGGTTTTGCAGTTTTGATATGCTTTGGAAATATTTGATAAATCATAGGTCTTGTTCCTTTTGATTTTATCTTGGCGTGAAATCTTTTTTAAAATGCGAATATCCCTTTCTTGCTAATTTTTTTATCGTACTGAGTACCTTTTTCAAAGTCTTTTCCACCTTTTGATCTTGGTTAGATCCATAGTTGTTGTTTTGTTTTTATAACAAAGTACAAGGTTTTTTACAATAACGACATAGCAACTGTTGAAAATTGAGTCATGGTATCGTAAACTAAAAATCAGCGCCATAAATGTGTATTGATTTGGAGAAGTTTTAGTCATCTGCTTTGATCTAGAGTTTCCAGTGTTAGAAAGGACACACGTGGAGCAAGTTGCAACTAGCGTTACTATAATTTAGATTTTCTAGTGAGTTTCTATGTCATGATCAAAAAATCTATACACCCTGCCAGTAGCAATATGGTGCCTGACCGAAAAATGAGGAAAGCAACAACTTTTTCAAATTGATGGCAATAGTGAAAGTTCCCACGTAGTATCATAACCATGCATATTGATTACTCTAACATAGGTATTGATTAATGTAATCATGGTTGACAAAGTAGCTTTTCTCCCATCACTAGAGTTTAATTGATCCATCGGAGATCACTATGTCACAACTGAATAAGGTTTACACTTTTTCGGTAGCGATGTAGCGACTCACCTGAAAGTGTGAAATGTAGTGGGGTTTAGAAGACATGATGTCATCATAAAGATTAAAATAGTAATGTATGTGTTAGTGTGTTAGGACAGTTCCATGTCATTAGGAATGTGGACCCATGCCCTAGTCAGATCTCAGATGAACAATGATAATCATTGGATCAAGGGAAGATCAATGATCATTACCAACTTGTTATAAGAAATTGTGCTCTGTTTATCCAACATGACTTGGTGACTACAAGACCCACCATAGTTTATATGCTTGAAGTGCAATTTTCTTTCCTTTAGATCAAATAAAGTCTATGGTCATCGCATAGTCGCTATGGTGAAGTGGTAAAAGTTTAAGGGTAGTGACATAGTGAGAAAAGCCAATGGAAAGTGGACCCACCATTTTGCATTAAAAATTGAATTAATTTTCCTCCACTCGATCAAAGCGAGATCACTGGTTATCGCTATCTCGCATAGGCGATGTGCTCACTCTTTATGCATAGCAAGATAGCAACATAGTGAAACATGTCCTCGAAGACTAGTGGGTCCAATTTGAAGTGCCAACTATGAAAGAAAGGCATATGTGGAGAATTTTCATTGGCTTGACTACTAGCATGTCAAGGAGAAGATGAGTGATCCCCATTTTCACTCCAAGATTCTAGGATTTTTTTGATATCAACGGCACAAATTTAAAAAAGGAAGGTGACATCATTCTATTTTCCCTTTACAATTCATTTATGAGGTATGAAGGCTTTGGGTGCAAGAAAAAATAGAGTATATTGCAAAACATTGCACCATTTTCATCTTACATGAATAAAATTTCAAGATTTTTGAGTAGGAAAAAATTACTGAGAACATTGTGTTAAGCTTGATTGGAATGTGAAGCATTTTCTTCATTGTTTGCTAAAGGCTGCAAAATTACAAAGAGGAACGAGTAGAAGATCAAGTAAGTCCCCATAATCTCTATACCATTTCAATTTCTACAAATTACATTCAAGATTCCTCCAAAGAAAGTGTTTTCTAAGCAAGAGAATTATATGGATAGGAATATCCATGATGACTTACATGAATTACTCCCTGAATCCACCACTGAGATTGTATAAGTGAAGAAGTTAATTTTGTTAAACCCTAGATTGAAAATTGCATATGGCCTATATGATAAGGGGAATTGGGTTAGAGATGCCAAAACTTCTTAGACCGGTCTTGCTTTATTCAAAAAACGGTTTTCAGAGAGGAATCTTTTCTCCCCACATTCCAATGTCTGGAATTTTGATTTGGGAGAGTTGGTGGTTCCTAGTGTTTTTATGGACTATGAATTGCTTTAAGCCATTGCAAAAAATTATGACACTAATGGTGTGCCTCTAGTTACAATTAGTCTTGAGGAAATTAGGGAGGTATTTCATCTAGAACCATTAATAGATTATCATGTTCCCATTAATTTATAAGATTTAGAAAAAGAGTACATATCAAAGAAGGATGTGATTAGGGGAGGTGCATTTAAGGACCCATATTGGCACAACTGGAAATTTTCTAGTAATTACAGTTGTCTCTAGGGAACCTTTCAAGAAAGAGTTTTTCACTTCCAGGGATGTAGAAATATACATGACATTATGTTGAGTTTTTGGTGAGGACAAACATAATGTCATGCCCATCAGTCTTATGTACATGATGGTTCAGATTGCTTCTTTTGGTGTAGATGTTATTTTTGACTTTGCCTCTTATTTAGCAAAGGAAATTCATACTAGCCTAGTAGGAATTGCAAAGGGGAAAGTAGAGAAGACTTTTGGCCATTATTCTTTGTTTATGCATATGTTTTTGTTTAAGGGAGTGACATATTTTGGTAAGGATATGGAATTGAACATAGAGTAGGAGGGATAAGCACTTCTAGTCCAGCTATGGAGTGCAAATATGACCTGGGATGTAGAGAATGCTAGTTTTAGTAGGTTTGATAGATACTTTGGGTCAAAATTGAGGTGCCTCATATTGAGTGACAATCCTAGAGTGTCTAGGGCATTGATGAGTCTTATTAGGCCTATGCATAACCCTATTAGATTGAAGGTTTCACACAATTGGGGGGATATTATACCATACCTTGTGTCTACTATTATTAGAGTTTATGGTTTTAAAGGAAATCCGCATTTATTGCCTTACCATGTACCTATAAAGGTAGAAATGACTGAATTCTTGTGGCAGCTGGGTGGATTAGAAGAAGGTTTTTTGATAAATAGATCAAGACGGTCAATATTCCCCACTTGTACTGTAGCCCATCAATTTGTGATCACTAAAGGGGGTTGGATTTTTTTGCATAAAATTTTGGATCAATACAAAATGACTATTTCTCATCCCCATTTTTGTGATAGTGAGGGATTTTATAACTTGGCTTTGAGACACAGGATCAAGTTTGGAAAAATTGACCATGAATTTTATTTCCCTGAGGACATCAAAAGAAATGAGTTTTCTTTGTAGGAACAAGAAACTAAAAAAGAAAAATGCAGAGTTTATTGAAGGGTTTTGGAATTTATACATTTTTTTGATAAAGATTATAGTCCTCTAGATAATGCTCTAACATAGGCATATAAGATTAAAAAGTTCATGAATACGTTTCTTGAAATAATAGTGACTATGAATGAAAATAAAATATTTTTTATTAACTCTTACTTAGATCAGGCCAAGGAGGTCATGAGGAGGTTAGCATTCACTCCTAATGTAGGATCTGGACATTTGATTGTCCAAAAGAGGCCAAGTTATACCATAATTCAAACTAAAAAGACTACTATAGACAAGGGTAAACAAATAATGGGATCCAACAATGCTATCCTAGAAGAGGGACTTGATGAGCCTTCTCCTAAGAGGTAGAAAATAATGAAGGAATAGGATCCTCATGTTGAGGAATATTCGCCTACTCAATCCCCTTTGTGGGTTGGAGAAGAGCAACTCACTGGGGAATAGATTGAACAAATGGGATCACAAGGAGGAGTGTTTATTACTTAGGAAGAATTGGATGAGGGAAACCCTCAAGAACCTCCTATGCCAAGCCTTGAATTAATAGTCACAGATTACAGAGGTAGGGAATTGGACCCTATTATAGAGCAAGTTAGCCATTGATTTTTATTAGATGATAGCTTTGTTAAATCTAGAGCTTTCCAACAATTTGCTTGGAGGACCAACATGCAAAAATTTGAAGAGAAGTGTAATAAGTTGAGAATAGGGCACTACAAAATTAGGTGAAGGAAGAAATGATGCAGGAATTAAAAAATATAAGCCCTAAAGAAGGAAGGAAAATGGTGAAAGCATCAAACATTTTATTGCTACCAAATTGGGATATAGTTGATGCTTTGGTTTTTAATTCTGTTTCTAATAAACTAGATTTGCAAGACCAAAATAAGAAAGAATTCATAGGTATTGTGTTCAGTGAAGACTAGACTACTTTAGTCATTTGGTCATTAATAAAAGGGTCACAAGCTACCTCATCATAGCCAGATGATACTAGTTTAATGGGAAATATAATTGTGAGAAGAGTAGTTGATAGTTCCCATATATAGGTTGTACATATGAACGTGGGAACATCTCATTTTGTTTTGGCCACTATTGAAAAGGAAGAAAAAGCCATGTTTGAATTGCAAAGTAAATATGAGACAATTTTGGAAGCCTATAATAAAAAGGTCCAAAAGAGGATTGAACTAGAAAATAAGGTAATGGAAAGGTCTACCAGGCCAAGAATAACATATCCCTGCCCTCCAATGGAGCCTTTTAAATCCACTTCACTTGTAGAGCTACCAGATACACCACAAAGGCCACGATACTACACTGCTAAAGATTTTGAAGAAGAAAAGAGCAAGTTATGGGCATTACATGTGGAACTAAATGTACAATATGAAGATTTTTTAAGAAAGGCTCTAATGTATCTAGTAGATGAAATTGAATGGTCATTTTTTTATGATCAGTTGGAAAAGGTAATAAGTATATGGGAAGAATTAAAAGCCCATGATAAGGCTCTGAAGCCTATTGTCAATAAGTGGGGAAAAAGGAGGAAAGAAATTACCTTTTTATGTTATTCTATTATAAAATCTTCCCATGACCATATTGAAAAAAGATATGATATTGCTAATGATTTGTCAGATTTTGATAATAGAAGGGTTGCATTACAACTAAAAGTTGCTTCTTATCTAAGCAAATACAAGAATGAGAAATTTGATTTGTTCCCTTGTGCTTTAGATAGAAAGAATAAATTAAAGAATAAGGATGAGTGGGCCAATGAATTGGATGACCTGTTATATTTGAGAATGAATAAGGTTATCAATAAAAAAGGGCATGCTTGGTGGGCCACCACAATAGAGGAATTGGTGAAAGTCCAATTATTTTTTAATTCTTTGAAACAAGAATTTGTTAGTATTGATGAGGAGGCTGTGTATGTACTTAGAAAACAAAATGATATTTTGCAATTCAAGTGGCTAGATGATGCACTTTTTGACACATGGATGGAAAATATTGCTTCTGGTGAGCAGTTTGAAGAGGTTGAAATAGATGATGATGAGGTATAGGATGATGAGGTGCCAATTATCGACACAAAAACACCAGATCAGAGAAGTGGGGAAGATAAAGGTCACCAATCAGTTCCAACTACAGGTTTAGAGGCTTAGGATGTGGATGTGATAGAAGAACAATCAAGAGTTAAATTAGTTTTGATTGTTCAAGATGAAAATAGTGAAAAAACATTGGTAGAAGTTGACTTGCAAGCATTACAATAAGATTCATCATTGGCCAGCTTAGTAGCTGCATATTCTGAAGATTTAGAATAGTGGTGGCAAATCAAAAGAGCCATTAGCTTGTAATGATGTAAGAGAAATGAGACCTACCAAAGAATATATTAATGTGTTAACTTTCTATTACACTAAATTTTGTCTTTTTTTTGGAAGGACACTTGTCAATTTCTCTATTCCTGAAGCTTGTTTCATCTCATACTATATAAGTGAGATTCCAGGGCTAGAGAAGGGCCCAAAAGTTGTATAATTTTAGTTGGTGTTCAAAAAAGGGTACAATTAGTCCAATTGTATGTAGATGTGTTGAGTTTACTGTCAAGCATGTACTCTCTGATAGTATATAGAAATGATAGAAGCAACAAGATATTCTAGGGTTCTCATTGAATGTCTATTGGTCATTGTATTAGTCATGTAGAGGGATAATACAAAGGGGTATTTGCACCAAATTTGTGTCACCAATTTATGTCTCCATTTTATGAGTTTTTTTTACTTTGAAGTCATTTGAACAAGGTTTAATTGATTGAATGCAGTCTAGATGGGTTGTATACTGGTTCTATTGTCACTTTTAATTCAAAGAATTAAGTAAATGCTTTAGTAGATTAGTAGATTTTGTGAGTTTATGAAATGGATAATTCATAAGAATGAGAATGGGTGGTTACAATTGATAGATTCATTTACAAGTTATTCAAATTAGATCTCCCCCCAATATTCAATCTATTGCCCAATGAATAAGGCACTAGTCACATAAGTTAGACTTGAGAGACAGTAAATTGTACCATTGCATATCAAGTCAATTATAAAATCAAATTCATTTTTATCCCATTTTGTTCAAAGTTGCAAATGCTGGTCACCACTCATTTATATCTATTTTCTAAGTTTTGGGTAGTTGATATTTCCAAAAATAGTTGTAAATCCTTGGAGAATTATGACCATATCTACTTATGAGGTATGCATATAAATATGAAGATATTAAATAATTGGATGAATTATCTATGTGTTTGAAGATACAAGATGAGAATTAGAATGAAACTAAGATAATTTTCATACAATAGTTTCCATTTGAATCATCCCTAGGTATACCCAATATGGTTTTGCAGAGCCTAATGCATAGAAAACTATTTTGGTTTTGTTAATGTTAGGTCCAAGTGGTTTGCACATGTGATTGTTACTAGGAAGTAGCTAATCCTTAGGCTGTGTGAGTATTACCACTTTGATATTGGGCATTGTGTTGTTCATTAGTTTTAAACACCAAAAAAATGGTGAATCTACTAGGGAAAAGTGTACAACATATGCTTAGATGTTGAATTGTTATGTTTTCCTTGGCCATGTCAGTATTAGAGGGGTAAGATCCTTTGGGAGTTACCCATGGTTTTAGTGGGCTTTTCTAGTGATAAACCTTGAGAATTTAAAAAGAAAGAGAACAAACACCTATGCCACAGGTGTACATTGACTTGTACAGTCCTAGCAAAGGTGTCTTATCCATTAAGAAAGAGTTGCAACCCCCAATTTTTTTTTTGATTGGTTGCATTCTATTTTTTAGCTTCCTTCTTGATAATCCCATGATATTTTACTAGGTCAACAAGATTATTGCATTACTTTTCCCCTAGGTGTGTGGTGACTTAGAAAGGTTTTAACCAGTGTCAAATTTAAGGACATTTTAGCTCATGGGAAGTGTGAAAAAAAAATAGGCAAATGTGAAGAAAAACCTAGCTATTAAGTTACATATTGATCTTCCTCCTAAAGGAAAGAAAAACTAGGCTGTGAAAGGAGCTCAAATGCAGAAGGGAAATTATTCCCAGGAGCAAATGGCAAAGGAAAATAACACTTACCTTTCTGTTGTTGAAAAGGAACCCTTCTGTAAGGGTCCTAGATCTCATCCTAGTTTATCTGATGATGATTTCTATAATACTCCTAAAATGATATGTCAAGAGGAAGTTGTGCAACCACATGCACTTAGTCTGGAGGATAGGAATAGTAGTAATGTTTTTCTAGCATAGTACAAACCCTTTCATGTTAGATTACTCTCCTAAAAGGGTAAGACCTAAATATTTAGAGCCTAAGAGTTTCAATGATGAGAAGACCTCTAGTTCTAAGTTTACCATTCCTGACCTTGATGAGAATGAAATATTGAGAATGCAACTTGCTAAGAAAGAGGTTATTGATAGGAAATTTCAGAAGGAAAGGGAAGAAAAGATCATCAAAGCTTATGAAGAAAATCAAGAATTACTTAGGTGAATTGTTGCCTTGAAAAAGAAGAATGAGATAGCAGCTAGTGCTTGGTAGCCTAAAATTGTGGGTCAAGTTGAACAACTTAATTACAAGAGCTTAAGCTACTAATAGACCAAGATACAAACCAAGAGGGTCCTATGATACAATTGATCAATAATTATAAGACCATAAAAGTTAAAAGAGATATAGAACATGTTGTTAGTGTTCAAGATAAGGGAAAACAAAAGGAAGTTGGTATTAGGATCAATAAACCAACAAAGCTCATCCAAATCCATGATTATTTCTCACCATCTAATATTGAGTTGGGAAAAAGGAGGAAGGAGAGTGATGCTTTGGCTAAGAAATTGAAAATTACAAAGAATGAGGGAGCCATAGCTGAGATGAATAACAAGATTAAGTTTCTAGAGAATGCTAAGAAGCAATCTATATTTACTCCTGAAGATAATGATAGATCAAATATTGCAAATTAGAATGCTTCTAAGTTGTATGCTTCTTTCTTGTCTTCTTCATCACAGAAAGTGGATCTTAATAAATCTAATGTAGACACTAGTACTAGTAATGCTTTTAACAATAATGAAAGAAATGTTGTCAATGCCTCTAAGATTGGTCTAAAAAGGAGACCAATTTAGTTAGAAGGTTATAGGTAGATATAGTTTGAGGTTATTCTTGGTTTTCCTAACCCTATCCCACAAGAAATGAGGAAAAGATTGCCTAAGTTTGCTGGAAATAATGCTATCACTTGTGAGGATCACCTAAGGAATTTTATTGATATGATCAATGACTATGAGGTTGAGGCTGAAGATATTATCATGAAGCTATTAGTTCAGTCATTGACTAAAGATGCTAGAGAATGGTTCAACAGGCTCCCTAAATCATCCATTGTAGACTGGAAAGACATTGAATATTGTTTCAAGGAACAATATGGTGATAAACAAAACCTAAGTTATATTCTAAGTGAGTTCAATAATATTAAGAAGTTGCATAATGAATCTGTTATTGACTTCAACACTAGGTTCCATAAGAGGATGTATAAGCTAATGCAAGCCATTTGAGTTGATGACAAGGTATGTATGATCACTTATTTGAATGCCTTTGATGGTAAAATGGCATACTAGCTTAGGGATAAGAATATTAGGACCTTAAGAGATGCTTTTAGAATTTATATCAATATAAGAAATAATTTGAGGATTTTAGGGAGATTAGAGAGCAAAAGAGATGATCCTAGGTTATTTGGGAGCAAGGGAAATAGAAAAGAAGAGTAGAAATCTATAGGAGGAAAAAAGCATGAACCTAGTGAGATGAGTCAATTTCTAAATGCTATAAAAGGTTTGGATCTTCCTTAGGGAAAGAATGATAGGAATCCCACTAAAAATAAGGCCTCTTATTAGTCCAAATTTAGTAGATAGAATAGATTGCAAAATTTCCCTTATAATACTACTTGGAAGGATGGTCAGCACAATGTTCCTCCTCCTAAGAACACCATTAACAAGGTCACCCCTGATCCCTTATCAAAATATTCTATAAATGTGGTAGATGACCCTAAACTCATTGTTGAACCAACATGGTGTTTCGTTTGCCAATTACCTCATGCTCCTGAGTATTGTGCAGTAGCTTTGTCATTTTTTGGAAATCAAACTAAGGCAAAAGAAAATCAAGAACATGAAGAAAACAATGATGATGTAGGATGCAATATGTTTGAGTCACATTATGACCATTATGATAGTGATGATCATGATAGGGATGTAGAGGAGAAAAGATAGTTTCAAGGTCATATGCAGTAGTAGGTATTTTCTGATGAGGTGAGTGATGTCAAGGAAAATATATGTAACATGGAATCTACTAGAGAGGAGGTGATACTAAGGAAGCCTTCTAGAGAAGAGGTTGATCAGATCACTGCTAGCATGGTAGCTCAGGTATAGACCAAACATATGGCTTAGAATGTTGATGATGGTAAGGTGGCTAGTATATTTATTAAGAAAGCTGACCCTAAGAAAAAAAAAGTTGTAAAACCTAAAGAAATCCTTGCTATGAAGGTTAAAGTTTCTAGTAAAAAATGGGAACCAAAGAAGGTGGATAATCCTAAGGTTTTTGAGTCCCCAAAAAATGCTCCCAAGAAGTTAGATGAGAAGACACCACAAACAATCACTATGAGTGACAAGAATCATGAAGGTGCTATAAATGTTTTGGATAAACATCATGAAGAAAAGAGTATGGTTATTGATAGCTCATATGACTCTTGTATAGATATGACTACTATGTTATCACAAATCACTATCAAGGTCCCTTTGTTTGAATTATTAAGGATCCTTGAACATAGAAATAAAACTATAACATGGTTGGGAGATACATATATAAAGGTGAGATATGAGTGTAATAAAAATCATAATCCCAAGAAAAGTAGTAAAGAAAAGGTGAAGGACAGAGAAGCCGAAGTAGTTGTGTCTCAAATTTCTTAGATGTTTTTGGATAAATTTATAAATCAATGTTTGGGAAATGTTGAACCATTTTTCTTAAGTATTTGGATAAATGGTAAAACATTAAAAATTGCATGATTGACTCTAGTGCTTCCAATATTGTGATCCATTTTGAAATAATGAAGGAATTAGGCCTAAAGGTAGATACTACACAAGGAAGATGTTGTGCTATGGATAAAAGAGAAGTTACAGTCATTGTTACTATTAATTCTTTACCATATAGTCTAACAGCTTGTCCTGACAAAGAGCTTACTATGAGTGTATTGGTTGTTGATATTCCACCTCAGTATGGCATGTTGTTATCTAGAAAGTGGAGTGCTATCATGGGGGGGAATCTACAGTGTGATTTATCATTTGCTACTTTCAACATTGACATAAATTTGATAAAAGTAAATAGGGAGCCTAAAAGTATATATATGATAGAAGAAGACATAAAGGATGGTATGAAAAACATTGTGGATATAGATGTCAATGCATTCTGAGCTGAGGTTCTAACTTTGAAGAAGGGTAAGCATAAATCTCAAATGGAAGTAGAAGCTGACACAAACACAATTAAAAGAGATTTATGGACCATGTTCTTTGATAGTGCTTGCTGCAAAGACGAAGCATGCACATATATTTTATTGACTTCTCATGCTGCGATAACATACAAATTTTCTTTCACATTGAGTTTCCATTGTACCAACAATATAGTAGAATATGAGGCTTTGCTATTAGGCCTTAGATTAGCTCATAAGCACGGGATAAATTGTTTGCATGTTATAGGAGATTTTGAATTGGTTGTATCCCAAGTAAGGAATGCTTATCAAAAAATAAAAGATTAAAACAATACAGGAATGTCGTATGGGATATGATTGAATGTTTTAATGCATTTGGGATAACCTGGAAAGATAGGGCTAATAACAAGATGGTATACTTGTTAGAAAATATAGCAATAAAACCTGATGATGTTACATTTTTTGGCATATCCAAAGTTGAGACTCAAACTAGACCCTCTGTTCCTAATAATATCTAGAATTGGCAAGTGTTTGAAGATGATAAGGATATTTTGAGATTTTTGAACTCTGAGAATATGTTGTTAGGACAAAAAATTGACTGTGAAGCTTATGTAGAAAATATAAATGGAAAGGATACTATTTTTTGGCAGGAAGTTGTGCAACTGAAGAAAAACAAAATCCTAAAGGGTTTAGTTGTTTTAGAAACTATTTTTGACAACAAGGACAGATCACAGGTTGATGCTAGTAAGTATGATGCTGAAGATCTGGAGGAAGTAAATTTTGGAACTGAGGACACACCTCAAAAGGTATATACTGGTAAGAAATTACCTCCTAAGATTAGGCAAGACTTGATAAATTTGCTAAGGAAGTATAGACATGTGTTTGCATGGTCATATGATGACCTAAAAGCTTACAGGGAAGATCTTTTTCAGCATGAAATCCCTTTGAAATAAGATGCTAAACCTTTTAGGTAGAAACAAAGACCAATAAATCTAACTTTGGCTCCCAAAATGCAAGAAGAATTGATCAAGTTAAGAGATGCAGGGATCATAAAGCCTATTAGACATTCCTCTTGGGTATCCAATTTAGTCCCTGTTAGGAAGAAAAATGGAGACATAAGGTTATGTGTTGATTTCATGAATCTTAATATATCTTCATTAAAGGATAATTATGGATTGCCAAATATGGAAGCTATGTTGTAAAGGGTCAGTGGTTCTAAACTTGTGTCTATGATGGATGGATTTTTAGGTTATAATCAAGTGGTTATTAAAGAATCAAAATAGTTTAAGACCGCTTTTACTACTCCATGGGGTACTTATGTTTATGTTAGGATGCCTCTTGGGCTTACTAATGCTGGGGCCACTTTTCAAAAGGCTATGGATGTGGCTTTTGTTGATATTATTGATAAATTTCTAGTTGTATATCAAGATGACCTCACTACTTATTCCAAGGATGAGAATGATCATTGCATACATCTAGAAAAGGTATTTATTAGAGCCCTTAAGTATGGTATCTCTTTAAACCCTAGAAAGTGCAATTTTGGTGTTACTGAAGGAAAGTTGTTAGGTCATCTAGTTGGTAAGCATGGAGTAAGGATTGACCCTGAAAGGTTAGAAGCAATAGAAAAAATTCAAAAGCCTAAGAGTGTTAAGGGAATTCAATAGTTTTTTGGACAAATCAACTTCCTCAAGAGATTTGTGACTAATTTTGTAGAAATTAGTAGACCTATATGAAGAATGTCAAAGAAAAGATCTAAGATAAAATGGGATGGGGAGCCTAGCATTGCATTCTAGAAGATTAAACAAGCTATTAAAGATGCTCATGTTCTTAGAGAAATAAATTATGACAAGCTAATACATATATTTTCTTTTTCCTCATTTCATATTGTTGCTATAGTACTATTATAGAAAAATGAAGATGGTTATGAGTAGCCCATTGCATTTTTTAGCAAATCATTGCAGGCAACAGAACTCAAATATGATATAACTAAGAAACAGGCATATGCATTGGTGAAGGGAGTGAAGGTTTTTAGATATTACTTAATGGGAGCCACTATTATTGCATTTTTTCCTATGACTGTTGTAGACATCAAGAGGTATTTAGCAAGAGATGTAGGTGGATTAATAGAATATAAGAGTTTAACATTGATATTTAGATTACCAAACTGGTTAAAGGTCAAGGTTTGGCCAAGTTGATGATAGAAGTCAATTTAGAGGCAAACCAAATTGTTGGTGTAAATAAGTATTTACTTATTACACTTACTTAAGTCTACTTAGGTTAATGCATTATTTAATTATTTTGCATTATTTTATTATTATTTTAGGTGAGACACTTAGGAGTTTGTGTACTCTCACTGAGTTACACAACTCTAATTATGCACATGGTGTCTACAACACATGAGTATGCATCATTTACTAAGTTGTCATGTTGACAACATTATCTGCACTCCTCATTTAGCACATGTTGTCTACACCACTAATTTGTGTGCTACACCATTGTAGGATTATCCTCACATCATTACACTTAATCTTGTGCTCAATGGAGGATAACCCATATCTAGTGGACATGTGCCTGGTTGTATGAGATATCATGATGCTGACTTCTATGCATTCTAGAAGCTCTATCGAGGCCTTTATATACAGGCACTCCTAGTGTACTCTCAAGCTGTCATATTGAATGAATATTGTCATTCTGATCATACTCCTTTTAATTGGTCTACTGTGTGTTTGTGTTGAGTTCTTTAGTTCCTGGGTGATTTCTGGCCTAAGCCAAATTCTTACATGGTATCAGAGCTAAGGGAGATTATCTTCACATAGCCGTTCGAGACCGTTCATGCTTTAGCATGTCGATATGAATCTAGAGGATCTACAAAAATTGGGAGTGTCTAGAGCTAGATCTTACCTCACTGTTGCATCCAGAGTGTCAATTTGGTGAAGATCAACTATAAATTTGCCTATGTTGGGTGAAAGTTGATTGTGAATTTTTTTTTTTTTTGCAAATCAAAACTCGAAGGCCCTAATTTGTAGTTCGAGTATGGTCATTTTAATGATTTAATCAGTTATTTTTTGAATCTAAATCTCTACAATTTATCTATATTTTCAGATTTTTTATAGTCCAAGTAGAGAAATTTTTTTTTTCCAAACTAGGCTGTGACACCTCGGCTCGGCTTTGTAATTTGGTGGATATTTTGTCTTAATTTTGTAGGGTTTCATTATTATTTAATGGGCTCATTTTATTATTTTGCACAAATTAATATATTGGCGAACCATACTGTAATTTTGCACCATAGTTCAGCATCGTCCACACACTATTTCTAGCACTAGCCTCATAACCATAGGAGGGTGAGCTCACTACCTTCTTATTTTTTTTAGTGGCTATGGTTGTTTAATTTAAATAGTGCACAATCTACCAACCCACCAATGTGGGATTAAAATCCAGAGACCCCGATGATGGAAAACTTCCCTTTGGCACCGTTGTTTCACATTTCCAACATTGTTCCCAACAAACCCTCCCCTATGTAGTCTAGACACATGGCATATTAAAAAATGACCACCTGTCATCATAGTGATTTCCTGTCATCTCTTCCATGCAGGCAGAACAGATAGTTAGTGGTCCACGTAGACCAATCAATCTTTACCATGTGGACAACTGCCATGATAGTACCTTAATCACCTTGCCCAGTTAGCAGTGATGAGTCATGTTGAGTCAACATACACATAGGTGCCACATTGGATTTGTCCACATGGTATGAATTGCCAACTCAGCAGCTGACATCATCATCCATATGCTTGGCATCATCAGAGGCTTGAAAATTTGTTGGCATCATCATTTTTGTGTCTTAAATTTAACGCCCATCTAGACATCAAAATAGACCAAATTATAACTACTGTGATGGCCATATGACCATCAAATTTAACCTCATCATTTGTTGATGCAATCCCTCTCTAGATTGATTTTCAATTTTGCAGTCCGAATTTGGGGGGCCATAACTCACACATCCAGACTCCAAATCAGGTGCAATTTCTTTTGAAATTGGGTAGAATTTCCTAATTTTTTTAGTTGTGTAGCTCTTTTCTAGTTTTGGTGCATGGATTGTTCAAAAATTGCATTTTTTTCCTGTACTTGCATAATCCTACATTTTGCAACTTCAAACACTCTATATGAGCACATCTGGAGTCGAAAATAATTTCTATTTTTTTTGAAAGCACATTATTTTTTTTCTACTTTCTAGATTTGCTATCAGATTGTAGGGTTGTGTGGATAAAAGTGTCACTTTCAGCAATAGGGAATTTCTTTGCTTTGTAATGTTTTAGAATTGTAGCACATTGTAAAGTTTGAGATTTGTACTCCATGAAAAGGTTGTAACAAGAAAAATCAGAAGTCCATGAAGGCCAAAATTGGAAAGTGACCCATTGTAATCACACTATTGATAAAGTGCCCCAAGCATATATTTTGGGGGGGTTTCTTCATTTAGTGAAAAGAGGGGTGTTCTTGGTGTTGTGTTCTCTCTTTTCTACACTTTTCTTTCATTTTCTGCATTATGAGAAACTTTAAGTTTCCTAAATTAACTCCTCATAACTATGTTACATGGTCAATCAAAATGTGGTATGACTTAATGCATAATGGAGTTTCACAATATGTAGATGGTACTCTTCCTAAACTAGTAGGTGATAAAGTTTTAGCAAGTGATATTTCAGATTGGGTAGATGATAAGATCATTTATCAAATCAAGAAATGTTCTACATCCAAGGAAGCTTGGGATACCCTTGAAAGCCTTTATGGTAAAGTGTCTCAAGAGGATGTGTTTAAAATTGAAGATGAGCTTGTATCCTTAGATCCTAAGTCATATGACTCCATCCAAGATTTCATCATCAAGGTGAATGAACTAAGGACAAAGCTTATTGATTGTGGGAGTTCTATCAAAGATGACAGATTGATCTATCTCATACATAACAAGCTACCATCGAAGTATTCCACATTTGTATCTTCTTTTAACACCTCAAAGACTACTTTAGGGTCTGCCTAAAAGAAAGTCACTTTTGATGAATATGCTAAATTATTGGATAATGAAGAAAAGAAGTTGAAATCAATGGGGATTCTCAAATCACCTTAGTCCAAAGCATTGGTGGCCAACAATGAGGGTTCTCAAAATTCAGCTGCACAATCTTCAAATAAAGGAAAGGGTAAGAAGAAATGGAAGAGAAAATCAGAGGATGTAGAAAAGACAACACCACAATCCAATCAACAAGGCAAGTCCTCAAATTCCACCAAGAAGGGGGACAACAACAATAAGGAGAAGAAGAAGTGCACTTATTGCAAGAAATCAGGTCATGAAGAGCATGAGTGTTATCTCAAAAAGATTGATGAATTAACCAATATCATGAAGAAACATAATGTTCCATTGCCTAATGCATATAAGGATAAAGAATCATCTTTAGATTCAAAGGGAAAAGGGCAAGCACTCATGGCTAATTCAAACTCTTCAAAAGAATGGATATTTGACTCAGGTGCCTCATATCACATGGGTTCTTCAGAGGAGGATTTTTCTTCAATGAAGCAGTCCAAGATACCGCACATCTTCATGGGGAATGATGACAAAATGGAAGTTGAAGGGAAAGGAAATGTGGCAATGGAAAATGGAGAGTTTCAAGAGGTTCTCTATGTTCCAAACCTAAGTTCAAATCTCCTTTCAATCTACCAAATCAATCACCTCGAAGATGGACATAGAGTTGAGTTCCTTCTAGGCTTAATAAAAGTGCACAATATTAAAGATGGTTCCTTGGTTGTAGTGGGGAAAGTGAATCATAACAAAAGGTTGTACTCTTTCTCTCATTTTGTACCCAAGTCTCCTTCAAAGGCCTTGTTATCTCAATCCAATTCAAACATGCAATTATGGCATGAGTGGTATTGTCATCTTGACTACCACTACCTTCAGTAACTTTGCACATACCACATGGTGAAAGGTCTACCTCAAATCAACTTTTCTAAGGGTGAATGTTCAACACATTTAGTGGATATGCATCCAGAGGAAAAGTTATAGAGAGGGAAGTCTTCAAGAGCACCTGGCATTCTATATATGGTTCACATGGTATTAGTAGGTCCTTTTTCATTCAACCAAGGTCACTACATACTTACCTTTATTGATGACTTTTCAAGGTTCACTTGGGTCTACTTTTTGCATAGTAAGAATGAAGTGTTGGACACATTTATAGCCTTCAAGACTCATGTAGAATAGAAATCCAAAAAGGCCATCAAAGTACTCCACATGGACAATGGAAACATGGATGTGAACATAAGACTTAAGGAATTTTATAGACATGAGGGAATTGATCTTCAGACTCTGTCAGAATTTAGTCCACATAAGAAAGATGTTGCAGCTTTGAGGATCTGCACTCTTAAGTCTATGGAAAGTTGCATGATTCATGCCAAGTCTCTAGATCCATCATTAGAAGTTGAAGCAATCTCAAGTGCCACTCACATTCTTAATCATTCTCATCATCCAGCCTTAGATGGAAAAACTCCTTTTGAGGCATGGTGCGGTAGAAAACCTATTGTGACACACTTCAGAGTCTTCGGTTGTCCTACATGGGCAAAGATGTCTTCCAAGGGATGTAAGGAACAAACATATCAACCTTGTACCTTCATTGGTTATGAAAATAGTGTGAAGGCATATAGACTTCTAGATCCTGAGACACATCAGACATTTGTGGAGAAGGATGTACATTTTGAGGAAAGTTCTCCAAGCTTGTCCTCTACTCCTCTTTGCACATCATATGGTGTGGAAACTGATAGTGATTTCAGCGATAGTGTTTCATAAGATTCAAACATGTGGGGTTCTATTAATAGTTGTAGTGAGAGGTCACTTTATTAGTTTATTCCACATGCATACATCACCACAGTGATAGGTCCAAAATAGTAGGGTACATCCAATCTTCTAGATACAGGTCTAGTGATAGATTTGGGGGATAATATTGATGATCTACCTCTTCTTCTTGATGCATAATTACGTTCTTTAGTTGTCATGAGGGCTCCATAAAACTCTCTTGTTCATTCTCTACATGATTGATTCTCACAGGTTGAAGTGATTGTGGATACTTATGATCAGTAGTTGTAGTAGGGTTCTTCATTAGTTGTAGAGACAGACAGTTCTTTGGGACAGGTTCTTCAGCCAATTGAGTAGGTTTAAGAGACATCACTTATCCATGGGATTCTTTCCACATACAACAGAAGTGTCTCATTTGTACCCTTGGCATTGTTTATTCCTAAGGGGAGGAACACCATTCTGTAGTTTTGGATCAACTTCTTCATCAGAGCAATCACTGTTTGGCATTCTTCTTTGTGGGGGAGCCCATCCTATCTCTCTTCCTCTTCTCATCATTCTCTTATGTATATATTGGATGTATGTCATAATCGGGGGGTCTTGATTACTCCATCCATCCATGCATCTCTATTTATCTCTCATTTTGGGGGAGGATTTTTCCCATGAGGTTTTCCCTCTTTCCCTGCTTTATGGGAGATTGCATATCATTATGTACATGGGTACCTAACATGGCCTAGTAGTTGGGACCCATTCTGCATTGCATCCTAGATTTCATAAGCTTAAGGGCATTCCCCTAAGTTGCACTTAAGGGGGTGTGTTGGTGTAAATAAGTATTTACTTATTACACTTACTTAAGTTTACTTAGGTTAATGCATTATTTAATTATTTTTCTTTATTTTATTATTATTTTAGGTGAGACACTTAGGATTTTGTGTGCTCACATTGAGTTACATAACTCTAATTATGCACATGGTGTCTACAACATAGCAGTATGCATCATTTACTGAGTTGTCATATTGGCAACATAGTTATCTGCACTCCTCATTTAGTACATGTTGTCTACACCACTGATCTGTGTGCTACACCATTGTAGGCTTATCCTCACATCATCACACTTAATCCTATGCTCAATGGAGGATAACCCATATTTGGTGGACATGTGCCTAGTTGTATGAAATGTTATGATGCTAACTTCTATGCATTCTAGAAGCTCTCCTAAGGCCTTTATATACATGCACTCCTAGTGTTATCATATTGAATGAATATTGTCATTTTGATCATACTCTTTTTAATTGGTCTATTGTGTGCTTGTTTTGAGTTCTTTAGTTCTTGGGTTCATTTTGGCCTAAGCCAAATTCTTACACAAATATCTCAACTTGATGATAGTTGTAGGTATAATATTTTGATATGAATACCTCTGATTGGTATAGAGATGTGATCTATTACTTGCAAAACATGAAGTCTCCATTAGGATTAATAGACAACTAGAAAATGTCTCTGAAGTTGTAGGCCATAAGGTATGTCATTTTGCAAGGGCAATTGTGGTGGAGAAATATGGAAGGTGTCCTTATGAAATGTGTAGATGAAATTGAGTCTAAAAGGATCTTAAGGGATATGCATGGAGATGTATGTGGTGGTTATTATATGGCCAAAACTACTTCTCATAATGTTTTGAGGGCTGGTTTTTGGTGGCCAACACCTTTCAGAGATGCTTATGAGTTTGTGAAAATCTGTGATACTTGTCAAAGGTTTAGTGGAAAGTTAATTTTTTTTGGGAATTTACCATAAAGACTTGTTGAAGTGCAGGAACCATTGCAACAATGGGCAATTGATTTCATAGGTGAGATCTCAAATAGTTCCAGTGGTGGACATTCTTGGATCCTATTAGCTACTAATTACTTCACTAAGTGGGTTGAAGCAATCCCTACAAAGTGTGTAACAAGTAAAGTAGTTATTAATTTCATTCTAAATAATATTGTGATCAAGTTTGGGTGCCCACAAAAGATTGTAGCTGATAATGCTACATGTTTTAGATTTGAGGAATATAAGAAATTTTGTAAAAAATATGGCATTACAGAATACACATCCTCACCTTATCATCCTCAAGGGAATGGTTAGGCAAAATCAAGCAACAAAAGTATACTAAAGATTATCAAAAGGATCTTAGGAGAAAACAAGAAAGCCTAGGATTCCAAATTACCATTAGCTCTATGGGCTGATAGGGTTACTGTGAAAAAGGCCATCGGATGCACCCCATTTGATTTAGTTTATGGTATACAAGCTAAACTTCCACAAAATAACCTAAAGGAGATGTATAAATTTGTTCAACTTTATGAAGATGATATTATTGATGAGATGCAACTCAAAATGGATGATACCTTACAATTAGAAGAGCCAAGGAGAGAGTTTTCTATTCAGAATGCCAAGTTACAACCATAGATGAAGCATTTATATGAAAAAAGGGCCATTGGGAGGAAATTTGAAATAGGTGATATGGTATTGATGTGGAATGCTAGAATGAAATATAAAGGAAAGCATGATAAATTTGACCCAATCTAGCTTAGCCCATATAACATTTGTGATAAAAATGAAGAAGATTCATATTTT
Source organism: Cupressus sempervirens (assembly GCA_028749045.1). Taxonomy (NCBI): domain Eukaryota; kingdom Viridiplantae; phylum Streptophyta; class Pinopsida; order Cupressales; family Cupressaceae; genus Cupressus; species Cupressus sempervirens. The sequence goes on from CM053793.1 coordinate 365,609,736, forward strand.
CAAAGGGATTTAACTAGAGATATTCTTGAATTTCCAGTTCATGGATAATTCTTAAAGAGGTACTTTTCCTAAAGTATCTGTTTCCATGAACAATAGTTCTAGGGCTCCTTATGTTCTTGTACATTTTCTATATTTTGTAAATCCTTGTAAATATCTCTGTGCAGTCTGTTTCCTTGTTTCTATTGCTTTGTGTCTGTGCTCTATAAGGAAGTTGTCATTTTTCATCAAGTATGTGGTCTTCTTTACCATAGATTCTGAATTCTTGCATAGACTCAAGTAGTCTATCATCTCCAAACAGAGCCACTATTAGTCTAATTTTTTGCACGATAAATTTTCCCAATCTAGGCATAAAAAATCAAATTTGAGTCCATTGTTAGAGGCTAGGGTTTCTAGTTTTTGGTTTTATAGTTTTGATATCCTTTGGAAATATTTGTTAAACCCTAGGTCTTGTTCCTTTCGATTTTATCCTGGTGTGAAATCTTTTGAAAAGTGTGAATGTCCCTTTCCAACTTAATTTTTTTGTCATACTGAGTACCTTTTTCAAAGTCTTTTCCACCATCTGATCTTGGTTAGATCCATGGTTTTCGCATCATTGTTATAACAAAGTGCAAGGTTTTTTTTATCATAATGACATAGTGACTGCCAAAAATTGAGTCGTGGTATCATAAATTAAAAATTGGTGCTAGAAATGTGCATTGATTTGGACAAGTTTTAGTCATGTGCTCCGATCCAAAGTTGTCAATGTCAGAAAGGATGCACGTGGAGCAAGTTGCAACTGGCATTACTAGAATTCAGATTTTTTGGTGAGTCACTATTTTGTCACCAAAAAATTTATACACCCTACTAGTAGCGATATGACACCTTAACAAAAAATGAGGAAAGTGAATTTTTTTTGAAATTGATGGTGACAATGAAAGTTCCCATACAGTATCATAATCGTGGATATTGATTGCTCTGACACAAGTATTGATTAATGTAATCATGGTTGACAAATTAGCTTTTCTCCTGTCACTAGAATTTAATTTATCCATTAGAGGTCACTATGTTGTGACTGAAAAAGCTTTATGATTTGTCAGTAGTGATGTAGTGACTCGCCTAAAAGTGTGAAATGTGACGGGGTCTAGAGGACATGATGTCATCATAAAGACTAAAATAGTAATATATGTGCTGGTGTGTTAGGATAGTTCCATGTCATTAAGAATGTGTACCCCATGCCCTAGTAAGATCTCAGATGAATAATGATAATCATTGGATCAAGGGTGGATCAATGATCAATGATCAATGATTGTCACCAAGTTGTTATAAGAAATTGTGCTCTGTTTATCCAACATGACTTGGCGATTGTAGGACCCACCATAGTTTATGTGCCTAAAGTGCAATTTTCTCACCTTTAGATCAAGTAAAATCTATGATCATTGCATATCGCTATGGTGAAGTGCTTGAAGTTTAAGGGTAGTGACATAGTGAGAAAAGCCAATGGAAAGTGGACCCACCATTTTGTATTAAAAATTAAATTAATTTTCCTTTGCTCAATCAAAGTGAAATCAGTGGTTGTCATTATCTTGCATAGATGATGTGGTCACTCTTTATGCATAGCGAGATAGTGACATAGTGAAACATGTCCTCAAAGACTAGTGGGTCTAGTTTGAAGTGCCAACAATGAAAGAAAGGCATACATGGAGACTTTTCATTGGTTTGACTGCTAGCATGTCAAGCAGAAGATGAGTCATCCCTATTTTCACTCTAGAATCAAAGGATTTTTCGGAGATCAATGACACAAATTTTAAAAAGGAAGGTGATGCCACTCTATTTTTCCCTTAAAGTTCATTTATGAGGTATGAAGGCTTCGCGTGTGAGAAAAAATAGAGTATATTACAAAAGATTTCACCATTTTCATCTTACATGAACAAAATTTCAAGCTTTTTGAGCTAGTGAAAATTACTAAGAAAATTGTGTAAAGCTTGATTGGAATGTGAAACATTTTCTCCATTGTTCACTAGAGGCTATAGAGTTACAAAGAGGAATGAGAAAAAAATAAAGTAAGTCCCCATAATCTCTGTACCATTTCAATTTTTGCAAATTACATTCAAGATGACTCCAAAAAAAGTGTTTTCTAGGCAAGAGAATTTTATCGATAGGAATATCCATGATTACTTACTCCAATTACTCCCTAAATCCACCACTGAGACTGTACAAGTGAAGAAGTTAATTTCATTAAACCCTAGATTAAAAATTGTAGATGGCCTATATGATAAGGGGAATTAGGTTAGAGATGCCAACACTTCTTAGATTGGTCTTGCTCTATTCAAGAAATGGTTTTTAGAGAGGAATCTTTTCTCCCCACATGCCAATGTCTAGAATTTTGATTTGGGAAAGTTGGTGGTTCCTAGTGTTTTTATGGACTATGACTTACTTGAAGCAATTGCAAAAATTTATGACCAAGTAGCCAGAGTAGTAAGAAGAACTGATGGTGTGCCTCTGGTTACAATTAGTTCTAAAAAAATTATGGAGTTATTTCATCTAGAACCATTAACAGATTATCATGTGCCCATTAACTTACAAGATTTAGAAAAAGAGTACATATCAAAGAAGGATGTGATTAGGGGAGGTGCATTAAGGGCTCACATTGGCACAATTGGAAATTTTCTAATAATTACAGCTATCTCTAGGGAACCTTTCAAGAAAGAGTTTTTCACTTCTAGGGCTGTAGAAATATACAAGACTCTACGTTGTGTTTTTGGTGAGGATGAATAGAATATCATGCCCATCAATCTTATGTACATGATGGTTCAGATTGCTTCTTTTGGTGTATATGTTATTTTTGACTTTGCCTCCTATTTAGCAAAGGAAATTCATACTGGCCTAGTAGGAATTGGAAAGGGGAAAGTAGAGAAGACTTTTGGCCATTATTCTTTGTTTATGCATATGTTTTTGTTTAAGGGAGTGACATATTTTGTTAAGGAAATGGAATTGAATATAAAGCATGATGGAGAAGAATTTAGTCTAGCTATTGAGTGAAAATATGAACTGGGATGTAGAGAATGCTAGTTTTGGCAGGTTTGATAGATACTTTGTGTCAAAATTAAGGTGCCTCATATTGAGTGACAATTCCAGAGTGCCTAGGGCATTGATGAGTCTTATTAGGCCTATGGATAACCCTATTGGATTGAAGGTTTCACACAATTAGGGAGATATTATCCCATACTCTATCTCTACTATCATTAGAGTTTATGGTTTTAAAGGAACTCCACATGTATTGCCTTACCAAGTACCTGTAAAGGTTGGAATGGTTGAACTCTTGTGGTAGCTGGGGAGATTAGAAGAAGGTCTTTTGATAGATAAATCAAGACAATCAATATTCCCCACTTGTACTATAGCCCATCAATTTGTGATCACTAAAGGGGTTTGGCTTTTTCTGCATAAATTTTTGGATTAGTACAACATGGTTGTTTCTCATCCCCATTTTTATGATATCGAGGGATTTTATAATTTGGTTTTTAGACACAAGATCAAGTTTTGCAAAATTGACCATGAATTTTATTACCCATAGGACATCAAAAGAAATGAGTTTTCCTTGCAAGAACAAGAAACTAAAAAGAAAAAATGCAGAGTTTACTCAAGGGTTCTATAATTTATACATTGTTTTGATAAAGATTATAGTCCTCTAGCTAATTCTCTAACATAGGTAGATAAGATTAAAAAGTTCATGAATACGTTTCCTAAAATAATGGAGACTATGAATGAAAAGAAACAATTTTTTATTAACTCTTACTCAGATAATGCTAGGGAGGTCATGAGGAGGTTGGAATTCCCTCCCAACATAGGACTTGGACATTTGATTGTCCAAAATAGGCCAGGTTATACCATAATTAAAAATAAAAAGGCTACTATAGACAAGGGTAAACAAATAATGGGATCCACCAATTTTTTCTTGGAAGAGAGACCTGATGAGTCTTCTCCTAAGAGGCAAAAAATAATGAAGGAATAGGATCTTCATGTTGAGGAATATTCACCTACTCAATCCCGTTTGTAGATTGGAGAAGAGCAACTCATTAGGGAATAGATTGAACAAATAGGATCACAAGGAGGAGTGTTTATTACTTAGGTAGAATTGGATGAGGGAAACCCTTAAGAACCTCCTGTACCAAGCCTTGAATTAATAGTGGTGGATTATAGAGGTAGGGAATTGGACACTATTATAAACCAAGCTCATCATCCATTTTAATCAGATGATAGATTTGTTAAATCTAGAGCTTTCCACTAATTTGCATGGTGGGCCAACATGGGAAAATTTGAAGAGAAGTGTAATAAGTGAAGAATAGAGCACCCGGGAATAGATGAGACTGCATTACAAAATTAGGTGAAGGAAGAAATGATGCAGGAGTTTCAAAATATAATCCCTAAAGAAGGAAGGTAGATGGTGAAGCATCAAACATTTTATTTCTACCCAATTGGGATATAGCTGATGCTTTGGTTTTTAATTCTATTTCTAATAAACTAGATTTGCAAGACCAAAATAAGAAATAATTCACAAGTACTATATTCAGTGAAGACCATACTACTTTAGCCATTTGGTCATTAAGAAAAGGGTCATGAGCTACCTCATCACAACTAGATGATTCTAGTTTAATGGGAAATATAATTGTAAGAAAAGTAGTTGATACTTCCCATATATAGGCTGCACATATGAATGTGGGAACATCTCATTTTGTTTTGGCCATTGCTGAAAAGGAAGAAAAGGCCATGTTTGAATTGCAAAGTAAATATGAGACAATTTTGGAAGCCTATAATAAAGAGGTCCAAAATAGGATTGAACTGGAAAATAAGGTAATGGGAAGGTCTACCAGGCCAAGAATAAAATATCCCCACCCTCCAGTGGAACCTTTTAAATCCACTCCACTCATAAAGCTACTAGATACACCACAGAGGCCATGATACTACGCTGCTGAAGATTTTGAAGAAGAAAAGAGCAAGTTGTGGACATTACATTTGGAACTAAATGTACAATATGAAGATAAACTGAGAAAGACTCTAATGTATCTAGTAGAGAAAATTGAATGGTCATTGTTTTATGATCAGTTGGAAAAGATAATAAGTATATGGGAAGAATTGAAAGCCCATGATAAATCTCTAAAGCCTATTGTCAAAAAGTGGGGTAAAAGGAGGAAAGAAATTACCTTTTTATGTTATTCTATTATAAAGTCTTCCCATGACCATACTGAAAAAACATATGATATTGCTAATGATTTATCAGATTTTGATAAGAGAAGGGTTGCATTGCAACTAAAATTTGTTTCTTATTTAAGCAAATACAAGAATGATAAATTTGAGTTGTTCCCTCGTGCTTTAGATAGAAAGAATAAATTAAAGAATAAGGATGAGTGGGCCAAGGAATTGGATGACCGGTTCTATTTGAGAAGGAATAAGGTTATCAATAAAAAAGGGCAGGGTTGGTGGGCCACCATGATAAAGGAATTGTTGAAAGTCCAATTTTTTTTTTGATTCTTTGAAATAAGAATTTTTTAGTATTGATGAGGAGGCTAGGTACGTACTTAGAAAAAAATGATATTTTGCAATTCAACTGGCAAGATTATTCACTTTTTAACATGTGGATTGTAGATATTGCTTTTGGTGAGCAGTTTGAAGAGGTTGAAATAGATGATGATGAGGTGCAGGATGAAAAGGTGCAAATTATCAACACAACAACACCGGATCAAAGAAGTGAGGTAGATAATGGCCACCAATCAGTTCTAGCTATAGGTTTAGAGGCTTAGAATATGGATGTGATAGAAGAACAATCAAGAGTAAAAGTAGTTTTGACTGTTCAAGATGAAAATAGTGAAAACCCATAGGTAGAAGTTGATTTGCAAGCATTACAACAAGATTCATCATTGGCCATCTTAGTAGCTGCATATTCCAAAGATTCAGAATAGTGGTGGAAAATCAAAAGATCCATTAGCTTGTAATGATGTAACAGAAATGGAACATACCAAAGAATATATTGATGTGTTAGCTTTTTGTTGCACTAAGTTTTGTCTTTCATTTGGAAGGACACCTATCAATTTCTCTATGCCTAAAGATTGTTGCATCTCACACTATATAAGTGAGGTTCTGGGGCTAGAGAAGGGTCCAAAAGTTGTATAATTTTTTTTTTCTTCAAAAAAGGGTATAGTAGGTCCAATTGTATGTAGATGTGTTGACTTTATTATCAAGCATATACTCTCTAATAGTATATAGAAATGATGGAATTAGCAAGATATTATGGGCTTCTCATTGGATTTCTATTGGTCATTGTATTATTCATCTAAAGGGATAATACAAAGGGGTATTTGCACTAGATATGTGTCACCAATGTTTCTCTCCATTTTGTGAGTTTGTTTACTTTGAAGTCATTTGAACAAGGTTTAACTAATTGAATGCAATCTGGATGGGTTGTATATTGGTTCTATTGTTGCTTTAAATTCAAAGATTAATAGATTTTGTGGGTTTATGAAATGGATAATTCATAAGAATGAGAATGGATGATTACAATTGATGGATTCATTTACAAGTTATTCGAATTAGATCTCCGACCGATAGTCAATCTATTGCTCAATGAATAAGGCACTAGTCACATAAGTCAAACTTGAGAGAGAGTAAATTCTACCATTGCATATCAAGTTAATTATAAAATCAAATTCATTTTTATCCTATTTTGTTCAAAGTTACAAATTCTGGTCACCACTCGTTTATATCTAGTTTATGAGTTTTGGGTAGCTTCTTTTTTCAGAAACAGTTGTAAATCCTAGGAGAATTATGACCATATCTACTTATGAGGTATGCATATAAATATGAAGATATTAAAGAATTGGATGAATTATCTATGTGTTTGAAGATACAAGATGAGAATTAGAATGAAACTAACTTAATTTTTAGACAATAGTTTCCATTTGAATCATCCCTAGGTATGCCCACGGTGGTTTTGTAGAGCCTAAAGCATAGAAAACCATTTTGGTTTTGTTAATATTGGGTCCAAGTGGTTTCAACATGTGATTGTTACTAGGAACTAGCTAATCCTTAGGTTGTGTGAGTATTGCCACTTTGATATTGGGCATTGTGTTGTTCAATAGTTTTAAACACCAACATTATCCCTTCTATTTATTGACCTTGAATAAGAAGATCTCATAGTTGTTTTCCCATTAGGATAGATTTGAATATATAGTCCCCGTAGTATATCTAGTCCCATGCACAAAATTTGTTATAAATCCAAAAGCAGTACCTGCCCACCCCTACTATTCTTAAGTCATTTCTTAGTCTATCTTCTCGGCTTCCTGTAGGGACATTTGTAGTATAGAAAATGAAAAATTGGCACCATAGAATGGATAGGGCTTTGTTGCTAGATTCCATATATAATGTGTGGTAACATTCAAAAATGAGCCTACCAACTATGCATGCAGAATTCCCCTACATCTAAACCGATTTGCCGGTTCAATTTTGAGTGTTCTAAACTAGAATCTAGTTCCCATAGGGCCCATCTCTATTTATTATAGTTCTCATCCCTCAACAAGCCAATCCAAGTTCCATAGGGCCCTATAGGTTTTATACATATTTTAAGCTTTGCATATAAATTTTTCCTTTGGTTTTTATTGTTATGCTAGTGGCATTTGTCAATCTAGGTATTAGTTGTAGGCATATGTACAGACATTTGTGTTCTAGACTTTGTATAAATTGTTCTATCTACAAGAAATTGTGGCTTTATTCCACCTTTTTAGGAAGTTGTGTTATATTCTCAAGGATGTACAACTTATGATCTTCTTTTCAAGACTATAGAAAAAATTGAAGGTGCATTTGCTTATCCAAAGGTATGCAAAGACCATTTTCAGTTGTTTTGGTGGGAATATTGAGATTGTAGTGAAATAATTCCTAATATTTTTTGGAATAAAAAATGTTTTATGTGTTCATTTATTTCTTTATAATTTCCATAATTCTTGTTGCATCAAGTGGTGCAATTAAAAATCATACATTAGAGGTTTTTTTTCCAATCTATTAGTTGTTAATGATAATTTTTGTGGGAAAAATAGCTTTCAACCATTGTTTTCAACAAGAGCCATAATTTGATCATTTATAGATCTTAGATAACTTGTCTTTTTAACATGGAGGCTTGCTGGATGTCCCTATACACTATGGTTTGTGGTAGGTTAAATAAAAGGCATCATCATGGAGATACGTTTTACATAGAAACATAGCTATGGGTAGTGACTTTTATGATATTTGATTTTTAGTGTTCTAAGTTTATTCAACTAGACTCTCTTAGATTGAAGTTAATTGAAGTTAATTCATGTTATCATATATTTCAATACTTCCTTAATTTCTTTAATGAATTCTGATGCTTCATTCATGCCAACAACATCACTATAGAAGTATTACCAGGCATTTGTTGGAGGATTCACTCACTCTATTTTCTTTTTAAAACAACTTAGTTTGGTTGAAATTTCCACCAATTCTTGAAAGTTTTTGACCAACAATTGGTGGAAATTTTCACCAATTATTGATAGATTTTTGCCAAGATAAGGTCCAAATTTCCACCAATTGTTGAAAGTTTTCTACCAAGAATTGGTCAAAATTTCTACCCATTCTTGAAAGTTTTTGACAAAGAATTCATGGAAATTTCCACCAAATTTTGAAAGTTTTTGACAAAGAATTGATCAAAATTTTGACCAATTCTTGAAAGTTTTCCACCAAGAATTGGTAAAAATTTCAACCAAAAATGACAAAGCATAGTTGGCAGAGGCAAATTTTTTTTGAAAAATATATTTGTCAAAATTTTGACCAAAATTCATCAAAAATTGGGTCCAAATTTACCATTGTTATGATTGCAATCTCATTTGAAAATTATTTTGATCATGCAGGTGATGCTATTTGAAGTGGAAATGTCAAAATTTTAAAACTATGGCTAGTGAAAATTATATTAATATCATAAAAGTTCTCATAAAGGTCTGTTCAGAATTTCTACTCTACATAATGTCTAGAATTCAATAACGCCATCATCAATATAATGGATCTTTAGATTTTTTAGGTTTGCATTTCCACTATCAAATCCACTTACAAGAATATTTCATGATAAAAAGAAAAATATCAGTAATTAAATAAAATGTAGTTGTGGCAACTGTAACCTTGCTATAAATTCTATAAGCCCTGTATTTGGATTCTTGAATCTTAGAACTCTAAATTTGAATTTAGATTATGTTCACTAAACTTAAAATTTTGGTTTATATAAAGATTGGAAAAACAAAATTTGGATGAAAAGTCTAATTGTTTAAGACTAAAAATAGGAACAACTTTAGTATACATAAATTTTTAGTTTGGGTGGCAAATATAAGAGAAGGAAACTACATTGAGAAGATATGGGGACCAAGGCAAGTCAAAATGGATTCAAGAGAAGTATGCTTGCTTAGCTTCATCAAGTACTAGTCTCTATTAAGTATTTTACAAAATCCCTTCCATTAAGAAGTACATCTCTGTTGAATTACTTAATTGATGGATTATGTTTTCCATGTGCTAGATCTTTTGTATTTTTGCATGTAGCATAATAGGGCTTCACAAAAAACTTCATTAATGAAAAAAGACTATCACTATCCAAGCATATTATACCATTGGTAGTAAACCTAGGAGCCTTCTTATTAATCCTTATAATAGAAGGACTAGGTTGACTATCAACAAATAAAAGCGTATTAAATCACTAGTTAAACCTACCATTCTAAAAATATTGAACATGTTAGAATTCTTTAGAATAACTAAGAGGGGGTGGGGGGAATTAGTTATTCAAAGTCCAAATGCCCTATTAATACTTTTTCACTACTTTTTATGAATCCATAAACTTTTCATCCATCCAAACTTTTAAATCAACCATATTAGCAAGTTACAGTAAATCAACATGCAAAGATAAAACATGCAAGATCAACACATGACACAATGATTTACGTGGAAACCCAATTTGGAAAAAACCACCAGTAACATGCTACTTGATTCTCACTCTTCTGAAGTGATGCCCTGTTAAAAGACTACCCTGTTAAAGGCTTACAACACACTGTTAAATGTGACCTTGTTAGAGGATTTCACCACACTGTTAGGAATGGGCCTGGTTAAAGGACTTTAGAACATTCACTTGGAATGTCCACCCTATTAAAGGATTTATCTCATGGCTATTAAACCAACCTAAGTCCATAGGATTTAAAATTTACTGTTACAATTGCTAGAAAGTAACGATAATGATCTTTTGATCTGATATAACTTACAACATACTTTGCAGATTTTAGATCACACTTTCAATTCAATCCTAATGCTTGGCTTCAATCACTTCAGCTCTGATTGCTTGACTTCTTCTCAAGCTTCATCTCCTTGAGTCTTCTAACTCATTGTACCAATGTATCCATATTAGGGGTCTTCTTATTGAAACAGAGTCACTATGCTCTCTTATCTCCTTTGCACCTCCTTCAGCATTTCATGCTTTCATGCTTGACTGCCTCTCTATCTTTTTCATTAACTTATGACTCCTTAAATAGAAATTTGATTTTCCTTTGCTGCTCATTTCTCCCTTTCCAATTTTAGGGTTTTGAATGGATTAGGTAAGATACAATGTATCTACCTTATATCTTGTTCTTATCTTCAAACTTCATCAGTTGTATTCTTAAAAATGTTTTACATGGTGTTCTGTGCCACCAGCTCATCATTCTTATCTTCCATTTTAATTCACAAATTTCTAGATAACAACCTTGTCGGCTTAGATCTGGCGAATCTTTGATTTTCAAAATAATGCAGCAACTCGACATTATTGGTTTTACTAGTGCTCAACATCTCTATGTTACTCAGCACTATTGGTTTTATTGGTGCTTAGCATCTCTGTGTTACTCAACACCTATCTCTGCTCGGCACTCGATATCACTCGGCACTTGAACTTGCTCGACACTTGAAGTTTACTCGGCACTTGAACTTGCTTGGCATTTGAATTTTACTCGACACTTGAACTTTACTCGGCACTTGAAGTTTACTTGACACTTGAAGTTTACTCGGCACTTACTAGGAATTTTCTCGGCACATACTAGCTTGCTCGGCTCCTTCTCTCTAATGAACTTAGTTGAGCTTTACAAATTTCTTAGCTAAAACCTTACATATTTGATATGTTTTAGTGTTTCAATTCTCTGTGTCTTATAGTATGTCATCAACACACTTTTTCATCAATGGCTTAGCTGATCCTTGTACTTCATTACAACATCATAACTTCAACCTTTCTCTAGGTGTTCTAGTTACATCTTATTGATTTCCTCCTCCTTGAAAATCAACTAATTGATAGTATTTGGATCACTAAAGCAATTGTCATTCCTGCAAGTAGCAAGTTGGACATCAATGACAAAACAATGATCAAGAACATTCTTTACCAGTTCCATATATCATTCCAACAACTTTTCTTATGATCATTTCAATCATTTCCAACAATCTCCCTCTTTGGCATTGATGGAAAACCAAATTGATCAATTGATCAACTTAGTTACCACCAAGATTGTATACATTGTCTGCTATATTTCTTTGCTGCTGCATCATTTACTACTGATCTCATATATCTCCCTCTTTCATATATATCTCCCTCTTTCTTATATATTGATCAAGTTTCTGCACATTTCTCCCCCTTTGACATAAATGCCAAAGATGTAGCATCTTTATTATGCAAAATATGACCTTTTTCTTCTTGTTGTTTTCTCCCTCTGTCACCATGCTTGTACTGATTTGGAGTTTTTGCTCCTGTTGTGATCCTTTGCATCACTCTTTTGATATTTCAATGATTCACTGTTGGTGATGTAGGGCAGCTTCCTTGTTGCTTTAAACTGCTTGAGTTAGGGGTATTACCCCCAACTTGCCTCTAAGTTATTCACAAACATCATTTGGAAATGGTTTGGTGAAGATATCTGCAGTTTGTTCCATTGTGTAAATGTATTCCAACTTCACTTGTTTTTCTTCTACCAGTTCTCTAACATAATGATACTTGATTGCGATGTGCTTGGTTTTTGCATGCATTACTGGACTTTTAGATATGTTTATAGCACTTGTGTTATCACAATAAAATATCACATGTTTTGTTACCTCTTCTTTCATTCCTTCTAATAGATGTGTGAGCCACACAATGTTTGTGCAATTGACTGCTACTGCCACATATTTTGACTCTGCAGTGGACTGAGATGTGCATGTTTGTTTCTTGCTAGTCCAAGTAACTAGCCTTTTTCCTAGAAATAATGCACCTCCACTTTTTCTTTTTCTACCATCAATGTTGCCTCCCCAATCTGCATCTGTATATGCATTGAGCTCAAATTTTCCATTCTTTTGGTAGTATAGACCAAAGTTATTAGTTCCTTTAAGATATCTCATTATTCTTTTTACTGCTATGAGATGATTTTCTTTGGGATTAGCAGAGAATCTAGTTACTATTCCAACTGTTAATGCTATGTCTGGTCTACTATGTACAACATATTGTAGTTGTCTTATCATAGATCTGTACATTATTTGATTGACTTCAGCTGATTCATCATTTTTGGACAGCTTATTTCCTATTGCCATTGGTGTGTTGACTAGTTTGGATTCCTCCAATCCAAATGTTTTAAGAATCTCTTTATGTACTTTGATTGTGTCACAAATATACCATGTTTGAGTTGATGTACTTGCAATCCAACAAAGAATTTGATTTCTCCAAACATAGACATCTCAAATTCATGTTTCATTTTGTCAGCAAAGCCTTTGCAAAGTACTTCCTTTCCACCAAATACTATGTTATCCACAAAGATTTTAGATATAATAATTTCTTTACCTTCTTCTGCTTTGATGTACATGTTGTTGTTATCATCAGTTCTTTCAAATCCAATTTGCACTAGATACTTGTGAAGTCTCTCATACCATGCTCTAAGTGCTTGTTTCAAACCATAGAGTGTTTTATGTAGCGTACACACCATATCCCTATTGTTTTCATCAACAAATCCTTCTAGTTGTTCAATGTAGAATTCTTCTTCTAATATACCATTTAATAAGGCAAATTTTACATCCATCTGATAGACTTTAAAATCTTTGTAGGCAGCATATGCAAGTAAAGTTCTTACTCCTTCCATTCTAGCAACAGGGGAAAATGTTTCCCCATAGTCTATTCCTTCTTCTTGAGCATAACCCTTGCATACTAGTCTAGCTTTGTTTCTGGTTATCTCACCATTCTCATCTAGCTTTTTTCTGAATACCCACTTGGTGCCAATCACATTCTTGTTAACTGGTCTAGGAACCAAACTCCAAGTTTTATTTTTCTTTATTTGATCAATTTCTTCTTCCATAGCTTTACACTAGTTATCATCTTGTAATGCACCATATGCTGTCTTCGGTTCAGATTTTCTGATCAGACATTATTCATGTCTTAGTCTATTTCTTGTCATTGGTCTTGCATTTTTGTCACCAATTATCTATTTAGCAAGGTGATGTCTTTTTACATATTTGGATAATCTTGGCTCTGTCCTTGTTTCCATGTTTGATCTTTTAGATTCAGGATCACTATGCACTTCGTTGTCAAATTTTTCTTCATCATGTGTACTATCCTCAAAATCAGATTGTGCATTTTCTTCATTCTACAACTTGGCTTCTAAATGAAACTCGGCATTCACTAGTTGTGACTCGGTTGAAACTAATACTTGTTGATTTTCAATTTGATTAACATCATCCTCATCAACAGTCATTCCTTCATAAGAATACACAAAGGTTCTGTATTCTTCCATTTTCTTTGGTACTTCAACTTGGACTTCTGTGTGCTCATCAAAATTTACATTTGCACTTTCCACAATTTTATTAGTGTTAATATTCAAACACTTGTATGCCTTACTTCTAGTGGAATAACCAAGGAATATGCCTTCATCGCTTTTTGCATCAAATTTTCCATTTCTAGCATCTTTAAGGATAAAGCATTTGCAACCAAACACTTTAAAATGTTTTACATTGGGTGAATGACCATCCCATAATTCAAAAGGTGTAGTATTTGTACCTTTCTTGATTTGTACTCGGTTTAGTGTATGAACAGCTACACTTACAGCTTCTCTCCAGTATTTTAGAGCAACAGTCTTTTCCATCATTAGTGTTCTGGCACAGTCAATCATAGATCTGTTTCTTCTTTCAGAAATTCCATTCTATGGGGGAGTTCTAGGAGCCGATGTTTGTCTTTTGATTCCTTTATCATTATAGAATATCTCGAATTCATTTGATGTGAATTCACCACCTCTGTCTGATCTTAGGCATTTCAAGCTTTTTCCTATTTCCTTTTCAACTCTATCCACATACCACTTAAACATTTGAAAAGCATCAAATTTTTGTTTTAAGAACATAACAATCATCATCCTGGAATAGTCATCAACAAACAACATTATGTATTTATCTCCTCTATAGCTTTGTACTTCCATTGGACCGCATAAGTCAGTATGAACTAATTCAAGTGCTTCTTTAGATGTATAGTTTTTTCTCTTGAAACTTGACTTAGTCATCTTTCCTAGTTGACATTGTTTGCACATGATATTATCAAGCTTCTTCAATTTTGGTAAACCTCTGACTTTCTTCATTTGACTGATGTTGACCAAATTGTCAAAGTTGACATGACATAATCTTCTATGCCACAACCATTCATCATCAAATTTTGCAATAAAACAAGAAACATCATCCATATCAAGGTAAAATAGATTACTCTTTGTTTGATCTCCTTTTCCTATCAGTTTACTATCAGTATCATAGATTTTTGTAGTTTTGTTTCCAAATTCTACTTTGCACCCTATATTGCCTAACTGTGAGACACTCGGAAAATTGTAGTTTAATCCTTCAACATAGTATGCATTATCACATGAAATTTGTTCTGTGAGCTTAATGGAACCTTTTCCTTTGATTTGACATGGATCATCATTACCAAATCTAACACTATTTCCATCATACTGAGTAAAGTTAACAAACTTACTTTTATCTCTTGTCATGTGATGTGAGCATCCACTGTCTATGATCCACCTATCATTCTTGTTCATACATGTTACCAATGCTATGGGCTCTTCTTCATTAGATTGATCCTTCATGGACACATAAACAACTTCATCATCATTTTCATCAAAATTTTCTTCAACAATGTAGCACTTCTTACCTTTTTCTTTGTAATCTCTCTTGTCATCATCTCTTCGGAATTTGTTTTTGTTTCCTTCCTTGTAATCCTTTCTCTATGGACACCTGGCAGCAATATGACCTACTTCATTGCAATTGAAACAAATGATAGGCATCTTACCTTTGAATTTTCCTTTACCTCTGTGAAATCTTCTAGCAAGCAATACTTCCAATTGGTCCACATCTTCCTCATCAGTGCTACTGTCACTAGATACATACTTCATTTTTTTTCCTTTCTTTGATTTCACCTGTTTAGCATCTTTCAGTCATAACTTGGCCTTAAAGGCAGATTCAACATTCTCTGGTCTGTAGTTGT
This sequence comes from Cupressus sempervirens, assembly GCA_028749045.1. Taxonomy (NCBI): domain Eukaryota; kingdom Viridiplantae; phylum Streptophyta; class Pinopsida; order Cupressales; family Cupressaceae; genus Cupressus; species Cupressus sempervirens. Next base: position 365,625,238 of record CM053793.1, read on the forward strand.
CAAAATTAGATAACTCAAATGCAATGAGTCTACCTATTATTTCTTCAAAACTTAGATTGTTTCCTGGTATACATCTTAGCTCTTGTATTGCTGATACTCTAATAGCATAGATAGGAAGCAAGGTTCTTAAGAACTTACTATTAACAGTATCTTCATCCAGTTGACCATTCAAGCATCTTATTGCACTTACCACTTCTTTTATTCTTGCACCATACTGAGCAGCGTTCTCATTTTCCTCCATTTTCATGTCATCAAATTTTCCTCTGAGACTTTCTCTTTTTTCTCTTTTTACATTCTAATCTCCTCCATAGATGTTTGATAGCACTTTCCACATTTTGAATGTAGTATCACATCCTTTGATATCATCAAATTCAGTATAGCTGAGTGCAGAGGCAATTTTCAGCATTGTCTAATTGTGTTCTTGTTTGTTTTTCATATCTTCTATAGTAGGAGCACCTATTGGATCTACATGTTTAGTGACAATTGAATTTTGGGCATAATCTCCTATGGATCCAAGATGTAGCTTCATCAAGCTTTTCCATGCAACAAAGTTGTCTTTATTGAGCTTGGGAACTTCTCTCTTAGGCATTTTTATCTTTTCTGCTTATAGTTCCTTTAAACTAAGTCAGCAGTAAGGCTCTAATACCAATTGTTAGAATTCTTTAGAATAATTGAGAGGGGGGGGGGGGAATCAGTTATTCAAAGTCAAAATGCCCTATTAATACTTTTTCACTACTTTTTATGAATCCATATACTTTTCATCCATCCAAACTTTTAAATCAACCATATTAGCAAGTTACAGTAAATCAACATGCAAAGATAAAACATGCAAGATCAACACATGACACAATGATTTACATGGAAACCCAATTTGGGAAAAACTACTAGTAACATGCTACTTGATTCTCACTCTTCTGAAGTGATGCCCTATTAAAAGCCTGCCCTATTAAAGGCTTACAACACACTATTAAATGTGACCTTGTTAGAGGATTTCACCAGACTGTTAGGAATGGGCCTGGTTAAAGGACTTTAGAACATTCACCTGGAATGTCACCCTATTAAAGGATTTATCTCATGGCTATTAAACCAACCTAAGTCCATAGGATTTAAACTTTACTGTTACAATTGCTAGAAAGTAACGATAATGATATTTTGATCTGATATAACTTACAAAATACTTTGCAGATTTCAGATCACACTTTCAATTCAATCCTAATGCTTGGCTTCAATCACTTCAGCTCTGACTGCTTGACTTCTTCTCAAGCTTCATCTCCTTGAGTCTTCTAACTCATTGTACCAATGCATCCATATCAGGGGTCTTCTTACTGAAACAGAGTCACTATGCTCTCTTATCTCCTTAGCACCTCCTTTAGCATTTCATGCTTTCATGCTTGACCGCCTCTCTATCTTTTTCATTAACTTATGACTCCTTAAATAGAAATCTGATTTGCCTTTGCTGCTCATTTCTCCCTTTCCAATTTTAGGGTTTTGAATGGATTAGGTAGGATATAATGTATCTTCCTCATATCTTGTTCTTATCTTCAAACTTCATTAGTTGTATTCTTAAAAACATTTTACATGGTGTTCTGTGCCACCAGCTCATCATTCTTATCTTCCATTTTAATTCACAAACTTCTAGATAAAAACCTTGTCGGCTTAGATCTGGCTAATCTTCGATTTTCAAAATAATGCAGCAACTCGGCATTATTGGTTTTACTGGTGCTCGGCATCTCTGTGTTACTCGGCACTATTGGTTTTATTGGTGCTCGGCATCTCTGTGTTACTCGGCACCTATCTCTGCTCGACACTCGATATCACTCGGCACTTGAACTTGCTCGACACTTGAAGTTTACTCGACACTTGAAGTTTACTCGACACTTAAACTTGCTTGGCATTTGAAGTTTACTCGACACTTGAACTTTACTCAGCACTTGAATTTTACTCGACACTTACTAGGAATTTTCTCAGAACATACTAGCTTGCTCGACTCCTTCTCTCTAATGAACTTAGTTGAGCTTTACAAATGTCTTAGCTAAAACCTTACATCTTTGATATGTTTTAGTGTGCCAATTCTTTGTGTCTTATATTATGTCATCAACACACTTTTTCATCAATGGCTTAGCTGATCCTTGTACTTCATTACAACATCATAACTTCAACCTTTCTCTAGGTGTTCTAGTTACATCTTATTGATTGCCTCCTCCTTGACAATCAACTAATTGATAATATTTGGATCACTAAAGCAATTGTCATTCCTGCAAGTAGCAAGTTGGACATCAATGACAAAACAATGATTAAGAACATTCTTTACCAGTTCCATATATCATTCCAACAACTTTTCTTATGATCATTTCAATCATTTCCAACATAACACTCTTAAATTCTAGCATTCATGCGGTCATGTCAATAGTATTATTTTGTTGGAGAACTTCTAGAGGCTATTTCCTAGAGATTCCTGGCAAATAAAATTTCTATTGGTTTTGTAAAATTATCTTGTAGTGCAATAGTAATTATTTGAATATTCAATGATGTGCCATCATGGCGAACACTCCTTAAATGGCCTTTGTGTGTGCATCTTGATAATTATGCGATTTTATATCCATGTCTTGTGAGCATTAAGTAATTAATGTTGTAATGAACTTGTAGTAATAAGCAATCTTATATGACATTGCAATTAATGACATCTAAATTTAAGATTTAAAGAAATATATAGTTGTTTCATCCCTATCTTGGCATGTTTTGATATGGTTTTCTCCATGTCAAATGGCTTCCTAGATGGCTTATTTCTATAATGTATTGAATAATCAATGATAGAGCATTTTATGTCTCTAATGATTTCTTTTGCAATGGAGGTAGACATATACAAGAAATATCTTAATTGTTTCCAATCCATTTGTAAAGCTTCCACATCTATATGATGCTCACATGATGGAGCATTATAGAGATGCCCCCTTTGGAGAATTGAGCCCCCATGTTTTTGCAATTACTGATGCTTCATATCAATAAACTTTTCAATCACTGAATTGCATCAAATACTATATTTTTTTGGTTGATTACTAATGATAGAAAAGTTTACTTTACTTTTTTCTCATTTTGACATTGTCATTATAGGGAAATGATCACTAAATAATACAGCTAATAAATCCTAGTTAGTGGAGAAAGTGGAGTACGGAAAACATAAACAACAAATATCATAAAGCAATACTTAGCCTATATTGGTGGTTGGTTTGTGATAGATCATAAAACAGTTGAACAACAAGTTCTGGAAGTAAGAATTTTTCCTAGAGTTTTTATGGATCCATGTTGAAGCTTGTTTTCTTTGGATGCCAACTAAACCTTTCTTGACAAGAGTTGAAGTTGCCACACATATCTAAGCTTCTAGTTCATTATATGTTGAATTTTTGTTTCGGCATCTTTGTACTTATGTTGGTTTTTGATTTCTCCAATCAAATCCACTTGTAGAGGCATTTGGAAATGCAAAATCAATTTGAAATGATAACTCAAGGTGAATCAAATTCATTATTTGTTTTGTCTTCATCTTCCTGGGCACCATGAATGGAAGTATTTTCTCTTCATCTTCCTGTTTACTATGAATGGAACTATTTTCTCTTTGATTATACCTCTATTTTTCTTAAAGAAAACCATATATACAATCCCTACAATTGCATGCAATCTAAAGATTTGAATCCATTTTTTTTTTCTTAATCACACCCCATTGAGAATAAGTTATGATCTTTTGTTTTGTCATTTTTCTATACAATTTTAACTCAACCTTTTAATATCAGTCCCATTTTATGAATACCTCCACATGACCTCAAATTGTCTACTTGATCTTCCATGGTTTCATTCATTCACAATTATAGAACACTATTATTTCATCAAAATATTTGTACTTTTGGCCTTTTCACCAAACAAACTATATTATATCTACCATTTTTTACCAAATTGTTAGATTTGGATGGTGGATTTTGGTATATGACTATCCTAGTTTAGTAAGGGTAAAGCTCTTATCATCTTTAGTTTTCTACTCAGCTAGTCAGTTAATCTATTTCTCAATTGTTGTCTATAATATGTTCTAAAAACCTACAAATATAGCTTAAGCTCAAACAAGTGGATGTGCTATCTGATACTAATTTTCAATCAATTATTTTTTATAATTTTTTTGTTTCACCCACAAAAAAAACAAATTTTAGAAAGTGAACACCTCAAAAGCTCATGCTTGTTATATATTTTGTTTGGCTATCCACTGTACTCAAAATTCTACAATTTGTTGGAGGTCAAAATTTTACATAACAGGCAGTACCAAAATCTTTGGATTTACATTGTATATACCATCATTTACTAGTGGTATGTAGTGTGCACTGTATCTAAGTTATATTATATTTCCATCTATAATCTTTTAGAAGTTTTTGAATAGTTTTAGTATTTCAATCTACATCAAACATTTTGAAAACACTGGTCATTGTTTGTAAGGTTTGTTTGTCATCACACATTAATTTGCTAAATAAAAATGTAACAATTTACAACTTATTTGGATCCATTGAAGTTAAATGTTCATAATAAAATGACCCTCCCTATTTTAGCTTTCAACTGTAAACAAAATTTACACAACATATAGTGTGAGGATCAAGATAATATATTCCTCCAAATTCTTTTTATTCTCCTAGATTCCTGTTGATTGTTGGTATTTTTGTTTCATAAGCACTTTCTTTTGATAATAAACTTTATTTTCACCAGTTTCAATCTTTCACATGGGCTTTTGATTGATAATACATTTAATTTTTTGCAAATTTCACTCTCCTTTTTCTTTTGGTTTTGTGAGGCTTATCTTCTACTCTGGTAGAATTTGGGTACTTTATGATTATGCAACTCTTGGATATAATCATTGGAAATAGGGAGGAATTACACATGGATAAAAAAATTATAAGAAATTTTTTATTGATTAGGATTCATTATAATTAAGACATTCATTAGCTTTGGCAGTTGATATTGTGAATTCTTCTTACAAGGTAGACATAGCTCTTCCTTCAACTCTAATGGCAACTCTATCTTTCTTTCACCTAGTTCAGATCATTTGAGTTAAATGACCATAGCTATGCCTTGGACCACTAGTCATCAACAAGAACCATCCAGTCCATTTTTCTCATTTATTCTTTGTTGTGAGCACTTGTTGCTTTAAAAAGAATATTAAATATTTTTAGTGAAAAATATTTTTTGTTAATAAGGTTTTTAGTAGAATAGGAAGAAGTTGACAATGCTGGAGCTTCTGAGTATTTTTATTCTAGAGGAATGGTCCTTTACATTTTTTTGATGAATCAATAGGTACCCTGATTCTATGTTTAAGGATAGAAAAGTGACTAAACTTGGTTGTGTGAATGGATGGATATCCATTGCATTAGCTAAAAAGTGGTCCTCTCAGAAGGCAAGCTCCTATTAACTGCTCATTTCTACCAATCTGATTATTGCAGCATTGGAGATCTCTAATTTACCTTTACTTTAATTGGACAAACCTAATTTAATTCAAAATTTTGATCCTTCCTATGTTAAATGCTTCTCTTGTCTTATTGCTTAGGCTGCAACTAAATTCTAACATTAGATTGGGATATTTTGGTATTGGAGATTATTGTGTTGTACAAAAATTAGGTATATTTTATGTATAATAATGTGCACTCATACACCTATGCATGTCTAATATATTTTTAATTGATTCATTTATTCCTTTTACAAGTTTATGGTATTTATATTAATCTTAGAGCTATCAAAGTTTCCTAGATAAACTTGCATCTAAACTCCTTAGATGAAAACGGGTTCCCAATTTATGATGATGAGGGGAAGACTCTACTTGAAAGGGTAGAATTACATGAATTAGATCTCTTATCTTACTATAAAGAATACAACATCATGCTTGATCATATTGTGGTCTGCATTCCACAAGTACCTAGTTCATGTTCTACAATATTTCTTTTCTTCATGATTGTTTCAACTAATTTCAAAGGAGCAAGATTGACTCCCTATTGGTACTAGAGTTTGGATCATTGTAGTTTTTAATTATAGAGTTGTTGAAATGATTAGGATAGTATTTCTTGATGGTTTTCAAGTTCTACTTGATTGTAATATTATGATTCAAATAAATTATATTAAGATACTCAATCCAAATCCTTAAGCCATGTCAAAATTAATCATAGGAAATGCTAGTGAGGAATTTTTGTATCCACTTAGCAATTATTATGCATTTTAGATAAAGATGATGAATTTATAATTTTATATGTCTCTTTGTGATTCATGAGATTTATTATCCTAGTGTTATCTCTTGTTTGGTGATGTGAGAAATATAAATTCTAGAGGAACTATGGATTGTAGATAAATTTTGTTCTCATTGCATTCTAACTAGAGGTAGTTCTACTATAGAAAGAAATTTAAATGCTTGACTTAGCTTTTACAATGACTTTCTATTTTTTGTACTTACTTGGCTATCTGACATCTGAGTACTATCATCTAAATACAAGAACATGTATTATCTGCTACAACTTTCCAATAGTGGAATATTTTTATCCCGATTACCAATGGATAGTCTGCAGGGAATTCACTTATTTCTTTAGCTTAACCAGTTCATCACTTTTCTTTTATTCTACTCAATTTTTTGCAGTTTTCTTTAGCAACACAATTTGTACTAAAATAGCCCCACCTATCTCATCTCATCACTTAATGAGAACAAAATAGTTGTCCTAGCCCAAGGTTGATGACATCACCCTATTTGTACTATAATTCTTTAAAAATGAAAGGTCCCTAGCCATAAAGAGACTAACAGATCAGATTTTTTTTGATCCAGAGTGCCTGCCCCCTTCAGATTATTGTAGGGCCACCGGTTGCTAAAATAATTTTCCACATGAGAGCTCCCTCTAGAATCAAATTTAGGATGGCAAGAAGTTTTATATGTTTATGATTCATCTATTTATAGATTGAATGAGTTGCAAATGTAATATTTGATTTTGTAAGACATATATTTGGATATGTTTGTGAACCAATCTTTAGTGGATTGGATGAGTACAATTTTTGATCCAAACAATAATCCTGATATGATGGCCGATCTAAAGAGAAGTTTGTTATAACTTGAGAATGTATGAATGGGTAAATGAATTATTGATGCAAACACTAATTATAGCAATCTCTTTATGAATTTACAAATATGATTATCACCATATCTAATTATTGTCCATCTTGTTTATGCAATGATCTTGTTGTGACAATGTTGACCAAGTTAAGATTAGAAACCTTATTCAACATGCTTTCACTTATTTTTTCTGCTTCGGCTTCTACATTAGCACTCACATAAGGGATAGGAGCCCACAAAAAAGATGAAGAACATTGGTCTATGGTGCAAGTTAATCAATAATGAGGTGGGTAGTGAAGAAGTGCCCTCTTTCACAACCCTTACAACCATAATGTCAACCTCATGGAGATTAGAAACCTTATATTAATTGGTGGCTTTCACCACAAAAAATTCAGCTACATCTACATCACTCACATAATTTATGGTGCCCTATGTATAAATGTTTGTTTGTTCTATGTTGTATGAAGTAATTGTTTCTAATCAAAGCCATTTAATTTGTAACCTTTTAAATCTTTGCAAAGATAAAATTGGAGTAGGAGAATTTTTCTTCTCAAAGGTGTCCTCTGATTGTAAGGTGTCCATTCCATTATCTGTTGAACTAGATATGTCTTGTTTGTTGAACAGATATTGGAATGGATGCTTTATAATTAGAAGACACCTTTGAGAAGAAATTTTTTCCTGCTCCAACTTTATCTTTGCAATGATTTAAAAGGTTGCAAATTAAATTTCTTGGATAAGAAAGAATCACTTGATACAACATAAAAAAAAATTTGACCAAACATTGGTGGAAATTTGGACCAATTCTTGATAGTTTTCTACCAAGATTTGGTCAAAATTTCCACCAATTATAATTTTTTTTGACCAAACATTGGTGGAAATTTTGACCAATTCTTGATAGTTTTGTACCAAGAATTGGTTAAAATTTCCACCAATTATAAATTTTTTTTTACCAAACATTGGTGGAAATTTCAACCAATTCTTGATAGCTTTTTACCAAGAATTGGTCAAAATTTCCACCAATTCTAAAAATATTTTGACCAAACAATTGTGAAAATTTTGACCATCAATGACAAATCAGAGCTACCAAAAATTAAAAATTTTTGACGAATGTATTGGTTGAAATTTTGACCAACCTATACGTTGGTCAAAATTTTGATGAGAAAAATTCCCATGAACTGCTTGGTTGAAATTTCAACCAAAATTCGTCAAAAAATGAGTTCAAATTTACTAGTGATTCTAACAATTGGTATCAGAGAACAATGCTTATAAAGAGAACTTTGAAGGTACTTAAAGCTAAAGATATTAGTGACACTTCTTTAAACTTTGTGGACAATGAATATGCAAAGATAATTGATGTTCCACTGATTGCCCAACATCTAAAAGAAGAGAAAAAACATAGTTAGGAAATGTTGGAGATTTCTTCAGCCCTAAGCTATGTCAATTTTGATGATATAAAAGAATGTGATAGTGTAAAAAGATGTGGGAAAAATTGAAGACCATATATAGAGGAGATGAAAATGTCTTAAGAGCCAAATTAGAGAGCCTAAGAGGTAATTTGATGAGATGAGAATGATGGAAGGTCAGAACATAGTATAGTACTATATAAGAGTCAAGAAAGTTGTCAATTCTATTTGAGGTGCAAATGGAGGAATTAAATATGAAATAGTGATAGCAAGGTTTTGAGAACTCTAATCCCTTTATATTCCATTAGAGTTTCTGCAATACAAGAGCTAAGATGTACTCTAGGTAACACTTTGACTTTAGACAGTGTAATTGGTAGACTTACTACTTTTGAGATGGCTATCTTTGATAACTAAACTCTTGCTACTATTAAATATTATTTTAAATCATAATTGATTCTTTACCATAAGAAAAGACAAACATGTGAAGAGTGATAGTGACACTTATGATGATGATCTTGATGAACTTGAAGCACTTATTGAAATTTTTTAAAAAGAGTCAAAGGTAAATACAAAGGTAAATTACCTATAATTTATTTTTCATTCAAAAAGTTTGGTCATATTACTACAAGATATCTTGATAGGGAAGACAAGGATGAGAGAAAGGAAGTAAACTACAAAGGAAAAAGAGATGACCGAGATTACAAAAGAACAAGGATGAAAAATGTAACAAATCCTATTATAATGATGAAGAAGAAAATGACACTAAATATGGAAGTAATGATGATGAAGTTGTCTATGTTGCTGCAAAAGAAGATTTTGATGAAGATGAGAAAACTTATTTAATCTCTTATGTGAACAAAAGTGACAGATGGATAACTGATAGTGGTTTCTCTAATTATACGACTAGTAAAAAAACATATTTAAAGACATTGTTAAAACAATTAATTAATTGTGTATTATCTTTGATGTTACACAAAATGGCATATCATTTCTAGTCAGTGTATGTCAAGCTCACTCGAGCATTGAAGACAGTTTTTTGTGTCTACTAAGAATTCTAGAGTTTTCATAGTTTAGAAGATAGTATCTACTGAGTTCACTCAGGATTCAAAGGAAAGTTTGGAAAAGTTGAGTGTTAACCGCGCTCACTTAGTTAATCAAGGAAATATTGGATGGAACTATTGTTAACCGAGATCACTTGGGTACTAAAGGAACTTTTTGAATATGTAGTATTGACTAAGTTCACTTGGTTGATAGAGGAAAATTATTTTTGAGTTAGTTTCTACCGATCAAGGTTGGCTAACAAAGGATTTTCTTGTTTTGGCATATTAAGTTCAAATGAATTGCCTATTAGTTCTAGCCGACTGAGGAGATGAATATTAATTCATCTAAGTTATTAGTTAACTTGACAATATGAAAGATATAAATATAAGGTCAAGTTGAGAATTATAAAAGAAGGACAGATGGAAGATAATTGAAGATTTAATGATGAAAAGAGGAAGAAAATCAGAAGGATAAGAATAATATCCTTATGGAGATGAAAAGATACATTCAATCAAGAAAGATTTAGTATACAAGCCAAAATTAAGATCTATAATCAACAATTTAGTTGCACCTAAAATTAGGTCATCTCATTGTTAATCTCTAACCATTATAGCAATGATCTAAATCTCTTAACAAAGTTGGCTTAAAAACTATTTATAAATCCTCTAACAAGGTGACATTTCTATTGAATTGTCCAAAGAACTCTAAAAAGGCCACTCCTAAAAGGGTGATTAAATCCTCTAATAGGGTCACACCTAAAAATATGTTTTGTAATCTTTAACAGAGTTGGCTCCTAATAGGGCTCACTTTAGAAGAGTGAAAATTAGTAACTAGTCACAATCAGTAGTTTTTCCCAAATTGAGTTTTCATGTTAAATCTTGCTGTCAAATGCGTTCATGTTATTTATCTTATGTGTTTACACCTAGGTTAAAGTAAAGGTAATCTCAGATAGCATCTTAAGATTTTGATGTTAAGTATTTGTGGATCATTTTCAATGTTTACCAAGTTACAACATTTTTTTGTGGTATTTATTTTATTGGTAACTAATTCACCCCTCCCCTCTTAGTTAATCCTTTTATATTTCCAACAATTGGTATCAGAGTGTTTGGTGCTTATAGAGGAGGTTCAAGGACCTAAGCTAAAGATCGGGATGTCTTATAGAAGAGAGATTCCCAAGTTGAACTGAGATAATTTTGCAGCATGACAAGTACTTATGAGGTTACATCTAGCAAATATTAGTGATTTAGGTTGTAAGTATTTGAATACTAAATACAAAACTCTCCCTGGAACATTATTAGTTGAAGATATCGTTGAAAAGAAAAATCATAACATCATGATGATTGACATTGCATCTACTCTTAATTATGTTGAATTTGATAAAGTCAAAAGTTGTACTACAACTTATGCTATGTGGATTAAACTAAAAGACATCTATGGAGGAGATGATAATGTAAGAAGAGCTAAAGATGAAAGTCTCAGAGGATAGTTTGATTAGATGAAGATGAAAGAAGATAAAAACATTACAAAATATGTGGAAAGAATCAAAGTAAGTGTGAGTGCAATCAAAGAATCTAGAGGAAACTTTGATGACAAAATAATTATAAGCAAAGTACTCCAAACCCTCTTCCTATCTATGCAATTAGAGTATCTTGTATTCAAGAGATGAGATGTGATTTAAATAGCAATATAACATTGGATGCTTTATTTGGAAGATTGACATTTGAGTTGGATAACTATGACAACTATGTTCCTAGTTCCAAAAGTATTGAGTTTGCATTTGAAGCCACACTTTTACTGAAGAAAAAAGGTAAGAAATCAAAGGCCAATCAATCAAGAAGTGAAGAAGAAGAAGAAGAAATTTTAGATAGTGATCTTGAAGTTCTTAAAGCCCTACTTGCAAGAAAATATTCCAAAGGCAGAGGAAAGTACAAAGGTAAGATTCCTCTAATCTTCTTTTCTTGTGAAGAAGTTGCTCACATTGCTGTAAGATGCCCAAATAGAGTAGAAAAGGATGAAAAGAAAAGTAATAAGTGAAAAGGCAAGAAGGAATTCAAAAACTTAAAGGACTACAAGCACAAAGGTAAGAAATCTTGTTTTATAGCTATAGATTCTGATAACAATGAAGATGAAATGGTATATATTGTTGTAAAAGATGAATCTAATGATGAAGGAGATAAGATGAAACTTATTTCTCATGTCATAAAAAAATGACACATGGATTATTGAAATTGGCTTCTCACATCATATGACTAGAGAAAAAACAAATTTTGGACACATGGAGCATTATGATGGTGGTAGTGTGAGATTTGGAAACAATAAACTTTGTTGCATAAAAGGAAAAGGATGTATCTCATTGACCAATGAACTTATATGTGATAATGCTTATTGGGTTGAAGGACTAAAGAATGATTTACCAGAGTGTGGCATAGTTGAATAATGTTAGATTCAAGGTAGAATTTATTAATGGTAAGGCCAAACTATTGGATAGAAAAGGAAATCTGGTTGGATTTGGCAAGCAAACTAAAGGTAACCTATTCTATCTAGATCTTAGTGGAAGTTCATATTTTATTGCTCAAGTAGAAGAAAGCTAGTTATTGAAAAAAATATTATGTCATGTGGACTTTGATAATTTGGTTAAGATAAGAAAAAATAGAAGAGTAAGAGGTATTCCTATCTTAAGGAAACCTGATATAGGTCTATACAAAAATTGTAAAATTGGTAAGATGGGAAAGAGTAGTTTCAAAAGCAAGAACTATAATTCTGAAGAAGTCTTAGAACTTGTCCATAGAAAATTATGTGGACCTATTGGAATAGAGAGTTACAGTGGAGATATGTTTTTCATTCTTTTTGTTGATGACTATTCTATAATGATGACTATAATGTATCTAAAAGAATAATCTAAAGCTTTTCAAAAGTTCAAGTGGTATCTGGTAAGAGTAGAAAAGGAAACTAGAAAGAAGTTGAAATGTTTAAGATTAGATAGAGATGGTGAATTCATTTCAAATGAATTCAATGAATTCTTCATTGAAAAAGGAATTAAGAGACAAGTATTAGCCCTTGGTACTCCTTAGAATAATGGTATAGCTAAGAGAAGGAACAGATCCATCATGGATTGTGCAAGAACATTGATGATAGAAAAGAATATTGCAATCAAATACTAGAAGGAAGTAATTAGTACTATAGTGCATACCTTAAATAGAGCATAGTTTAAGAAAGACTCAATCAAACTCCTTATGTACTATGGTATGGCTACAAACCTAATGTAAGTTACTTGAAAGTATTTGGTAGCAAATGTTATATCTTGAAAGAATTCAAGAAAGGTAAATTTGATGTCAAAGGTGATGAAGGCATATTCCTAGGATACTCCTACAAAAGTAAAATATACAAATTTTTAATTTTATCTACTCATAAAACCATTGAAAGCGTACATCTGAGAATTGATGAGTTTGTAGAAAAGAGTGAAGAAGAAAGAAACAAAGAGCCTAAGGATTATAGAAGATTTGTTTACTATGAACTTGATACCCTTCCAAATCTATATGGTAGATAGGAGGCTTCACCTCCCGAGTCCCCAAAATCTCCAACAGCTATAGAGTTGTTACTAGAGAAAATTGAGTCTAATGGAATCGAGTCATAGATAGTGAGACCTAAGCTTGATACAAAAGATGATGGCAAGGTTAGTGGAAAAAAGTATAAATCTAAAGTACCTATGTTAGCAACGTATGTTAGAAGGCACCGTGCACCTAATCAAATCACTGGAGACAAATCAAATGGAAATCTAACAAGAAAAAAATTGAAAGGTACATGGTTACTTGTTGAATTTGAACTTAGAAATGTTACAAATGCTTTGGAAAATGAAAGTTGGATTAAAGAAATGAATGAAGAAATAAAATAGATAGAGAGGACCAAAACTTGGATTCTTGTTCCTAGATCCAAGGATAAAAATGTAATAGGCACAAAGTGGGTATTCAAAAATAAGCTAAATGAAGATGGAGAAGTTTCCAAAAAAAAGCAAGGTTAATATGTAAAGGCTATTCTCAAGAAAAAGGTATTGATCATGGTGAAACTTTTGATCATAATGCAAGATTAGAAGATGTTATAACTTTACTAGCATATGCAGCTCATAGAGGTTTCAAAGTTTATCAAATGGATGTAAAATTTGCATTCTTGAATGAAATTCTTGATGAGGAAGTCTACATTGAAAAACTTGAAGGATTTGTAGATCCTAGAAAAAGAGACATGGTCTACAAATTACACAAGGCATTATATGGTCTCAAGAAAGCTCCCAGAGATTGGTATGAAAGACTTCATAACTACTTGATAGAAATTGGTTTTCAAAGAACAAATGATAACAATAGATTGTATATCAAAGAAGGATCTGATAAAAAGATTGTGTTAGTAGAAATATCATGGATGACACTCTATTCATAAGAAATGATGACTTGTACAAGGCATTTTCAAAAGAAATGAGTAAAAAATTTGAGATGTCTATGTTTGGAGAGATAAAATTCTTTGTTGGATTGTAGATCCAATAGAAGAAATATGGTATCTACATTACTCAATCTAAATATATCAAGGAGATACTAAAGAAATTTGGAATGGAAGATTCAAGTCCAATTGGAACCCCTATGTCTACTAGACATAAGCATTCCAAAAATGATGATTCCAAAGAGGTAGATCAAACCACATACATATCAATGATTGAAAAATTGCAATATGTAGTGCATACAAGTTCTGATGTTGCATTAGTAGTTGGTATAGTGGCAAGATTCTTAGCAAATCCCAAAGAAAATGACATGATGAAAATCAAAATAATTTGAGATACCTGAAAGGTACTAAAAAATATGGTTTATGGTACAAAATAGGAGGCAATTTGGATCTAAAAGTATTCATGGACATTAATTGGGCAGGAAGTGATGGAGCATTCTTTCTTGATAAAAGACTAATATCTTGGTCAAGCAAGAAACACAATTGTATCTCTCAATCCATAACAAAGGTAGAATCTGTGGCAGTAGCAATTAATTGTTCTAATATTATTTGGTTCAAATAATTGTTGGTAGGTATAAAGATAGAGATAAAGGATCTAGTAGTTATATACTATGATAACACTAGTGTAATCAATATATCAAAGAATCCAATGATGCATACCAAAGAAAAAAAAAACATTGCTATAAAATATCATTTCTTGAGAGAATTGTTACAAGATAAAATAATTAAGATTGGAATATGTGAATACAAAAGAAAAAATTGCAAAAATATTCACTAAGCCATTAGCTAAGGATGAATTTCTATATCCAAGACGTAAGCTAGGGGTCATTCTACTATTTAAAGCTCACTAAATGAAGTTTAATGATGCATCAACCATAACATGTTGAAGATTAATCATTTGGTGTAGTGTTGACAAGGGAATATTGTAAATGAATCAGTGCTTGAGGTAAATTGATATTAACTGAATATTGTCTTTGACATGAGATGTCAAAGAGGGAGAAGTTTTCTATCATATCTCATAGAAATTTTGTAAATAGAAAGAGAAAGAGCTGTAAAAAGGGAGAATGAACCTGGTCTGATATCAAAGGCATAGTTTTCAATTAGAAGAAGTTGTAGCAGACATAAGTTTTTTGATAGAGGGAGAAAATGAATGAAGGAAGAGTTCAAAAAGATATAGGGAGTTCTCATGGATGAAAATCATAATAAAACTAAGGATAATTCCTTACTTTATTCTTTCTCTAAAAATTTCATTACATTATGACATGTTCTATTGCCATCAATGCCAAAGAGGGAGATTGTTGGAACAATTGATTAATTGTGTATTGTCTTTGATGTTACACAAAATATTATATCATAGCTAATCAGTGTATGCCAAGCTCACTCAGGCATTGAAGATAGTTTTCTATGTCTACCAAGAATTTCAAAGTTTTCCTCATTTAGAAGACAATATATACCAAGTTCACTCAGGTGTCAAAGGAAAGTTTGCAAAAATTGAGTGTTAACCAATCTCACTCGGTTAAAGAAGGAAATATTGGATGGAACTAGTGTTAATCAACCTCACTTAGTTACCACAGGAACATTTTAAATATGCAATGTTGACCAAGTTCACTTGATTAGCAAAAGATAATTGTTTTTGAGTTAGTGTCTACTAAGTAGGGTAAGCTAACAAAGGATTTTCTTGTTTTGGCATATTAAATTCAATTAAATTATCTATTGGTTCTAGCTGATTGAGGAGATGAATATTAATTATTTTAAGTTATATTCTAGCAGACTTGAGAATATGAAAGATATAAATATAAGGTCAAGTTGAGAAATATAAAAGAAGGATAGATGGAAGATAATTGAAGATTTAATGATGAAAAGAGGAAACAAATCAACAAGATAAGCATAATATCCTTGTGGAGCTGAAAAGATACATTCAATCAAGAAGGATCAAGTATATAAGCTAGAATTATGATCTATAATCAGCAATTTAGTTGCATCTGAAATCAAGTCATCTCATTGTTACTCTCTAACCATTGTATTAGTGATCTAAATCTCTTGATAGAGTTGGCTTAATAGCTATTTATAAATCCTCTAATGAGATGGAATTTCTATTGAATTGTCTAAAAACCTCTAACAAGGCCACTCTTAACAAGGTGATTAAATTGTCTAATAGGGTCACACATGAAAATGTGTTTTGTACCTTTTAATAGGGTTGGCTCCTAATAGGGCTCACTTTAGAAGAGTGAAAATCATTAACTAGTTGCAATTAATATTTTTTTCTCAAATTGGGTTTCCACATTAAATCTTGGTGTGAAATGTGTTCATGCCATTTCTATTATATGTTTGCACCTAAGTTAGATTAATAGTAATCTTAGATAAAATATTAATATTTTCATGTTAAGTATTTACCAAGCATTTTTAATGTTTACTGAGTAACAACATTTTTCTATATGTTTGCCAAACATCAACAGAGTTCAATTTTTAGAGTTTATGTTGTATTGACATCTAAGGGATCTGGGATTTATTTTAGTAGTAATTGATTCACCCCTCCCCTCTCAATTACTCCTCTTATATTTCCAACAAGGGAAGAAAAGGATGAGAGAAAGGAAGTCAAGTACAAAGGAAGAAGAGATGACCAAGATTACAAAAAGAACAAGGATGAAAAATGTAAGTAATCCTATTATAATGATGAAGAAGAAACTAACACTAAATTTGGAAGTAATGATGATGAAGTTATCTATTTTTCTATGAAAGAAGATTTTGACGAAGATGAGAAAATTGGTTTAATCGCTTATGTGAACAAAAGTGAGAAATAGATAATTGATAGTGGTTTTTCTAATTATACAATTGGTAAAAAAACAAATTTGAACATATTAGACCATACAAGGGTGGTTGTGTTAAGTTTGGTAATGATATTCAATGTGTTGTGAAAGGTAAAGGAAATATACAATTAACTAACAAAATCAAGTGTGACAATGTTTACTGGGTGGAGGGACTTAACTATAATCTATTAAGTATTTCATAGATGAACAAATTATGATACAAAGTTGAATTCAATCATAGAAAGGCCAAGATATATGATGTTGATTGTAAGCTAATTAAAAGTGGTGATAAAAAAAGGTAAGTTGTTTAATCTAGATTTATCTAATGAGACATGTTTTTTTGCACAATGAGAAGATTCTTGGTTATGGCACAAATAGTTATGTCATGTTAAATTTGATAATTTGATGAATGTTAGTAAAATGAAGAAAGTAAGAGGGTTTCCAAAATTAAAGAATCCTAAGAATGTTATGTGTAAACAATGTCAATTGTAGAAAATGACCAAGTCTAGTTTCAAGGGAAAAACATACACTTCTAGTGATATTTTTGAGTTGGTTCATACTAATCTATGTAGACCTATTGACATTCAAATTTATTGTGGAGATGAGTACTTCATTTTCTTTTATTGATGACTACTCTAAGATTATGAATATGATGTTTCTCAAAGCTAAATTTGATGCTTTTTAGTTATTTAAATGGTATTTAGTCAGAGTTGAAAAAGAAACATGGAAGAGTTTGAAGTCTTTGAGATTTGATAGAGGTGGTGAATTCATTTCCAATGAGTTCAACGCATTGTGCATTAAAAGATAGATGTCAACACCAAGGATTCCTCCTCCGAATGGGATATCCAAAAGAAGAAACATATCAATAATGGACCGTGTTGTCTAAGATTGATTATGGAGAAGAATATATCATAGAAATATTTTAGAGAAGCTATCAGGACTATTGTCTATACCCTGAATAGAGTACAAGTTAAGAAAGGTACAAATGCTACACCTTTTGAACTATGGTATGGATATGCTCCTAATGTGAAATATTTTAAAATCTTTGGAAGTAAATACTTTATATTTAAAGATAATAGGAATTTAAAACTTTTTGTAAAGAGTGATGAAGGTATATTCCTAGGATATTCCACTAAGAGTAAAGCTTACAGGTGTTTGAATTCTAGCACTAAAAAAATTGTGGAAAGTGAAATTGTCAAAGTTGATGAGTTTGTAGAAGGAAATGATATAGAATGTAAAATGGAACTTGATGATTTTAGTACATTCCTATTGAATAAGAAAATAAAGCTATAATTTCTCATTAGACAAGAAATATCGAGATACAATGATAGGTTGTTGAGAAACATATAGTGTGTGTTGAGAAACATATAGAAGATGTTGAGTCACAAACATGCAATGTCAACCATTAGGTATACAATATTGATGATGTAGAATCAAAACCTAAACCTAAACAAGAAAGAGTTAATGAGGCTAGGATTATCTTTCAAGATGAATCTATTGAAGAAGAAAGAAGGAGACCACCTATACTAGCTAAGTATGTAAGAGGACATCACAAAATTGGACAAATAATTTCTTACTTTGTGAATTCAAGCCAAAAACAATAAAAGATGCCCTAGAAAATGAAGACTAGATCCAAATAATGAATGAAGAAATTGAACAAATTGAGAAGAAAAACACTTGGACCCTAGTACCAAGATCAAAGTGTAAAAATATTATTGGAACAAAATGGGTTTTAAGGAATAAGATGAATGAAAAAGTTGAAGTTACAATGAACAAAGCTAGATTGGTATGCAAAGGACTTGCTCATGACGAAGCAGTTGACTATGGAGAAACTTTTTATCCTACTGAAAGACTAGAAGGATTTAGAACTCTGCTTGCATATTCAACCTACAAGAATTTTAGGGTATATTAGATGGATGTCATATCTTCATTTCTTAATGGTATACTTGAGGAAGAATTGTACATTGAACAGCCTAAATGATTTGTGGACCTAGACAAGAAGAATATGGTGTGTAAACTGTATAAAGCTCTATATGGATTGAAACAAGCCCCAAGAGAATGGTATGAAAGACTTCATAATTAAATAGTAAAGATTAGTTTTGAAAGGACAAATGATAACACTAATCTATACTTAAAGACTGGTCAAAACAATGAGGTACTGCTATCTAAAAATTTTGTTGATGATATGATATTATATTTTTGATCTTCTTTCAGTTATAACTTGAGTGATCTTTCATTTCATACTTTAAGTAGATAAAAAATACACTATAGTATCAATGTCTTAGTTGGTCCTAGATCTTCTTTCCCATACCAAATAACTCAACCTTTCTCTATGTGCTATTGTTATCTCCTCTTCTCAAATCCTCTTCATCAATCAACTAAATAATAGCTTTTAGACCAAAAGGCAATTGTCTCACGAGTATGTAGCAAGTTTGATATTATTGATAAAATAATTATTTTTCTATTATAGGTTCATCAATTCAAAACAATCTTATATCAACACTACCTTGATTAAAGGATTTAAAACTTATAAGGATCATGTTAAGAGATTTACATAGAACTACTAGGACCACTTTGTTAAGAGATTTATCCTCATTCACTTTGCTAAAAAATGATTCGGTTCCTAATCCTTTGGTCTACACTTACAATGTTCATTATGGATCTCCTCTTTTCAATCTCTAATTTGATCTCCTATTTGATATATCTTTACTCTATCCTTCACTACTTCACTAGGTCACTAAACTTTGTTACTTCACAACTTTCACTTGCATCCTCCAAAACCTAACTACTTTGCATAATACTTCGCTTCCCTTTTCTTACCATATATGAATAGGGTTTGAATCTTCCCTTTTAAAGACATTTTTAGAGTCTTATAGAATAAAATCAACAACCTAGATGTATCCATTATAGCCTATTCATCTAATTGGTTGTCCCACTTCATAGGGATCAATGATCCATGTCAAAATGGGTAACAATATTTGTAAAAAACTCTATGATGATTAAATTTTATTGACATGTCAACTAAAAAATGGTTTACCTCAAATTTTGTACCATTCTAGATTTTTTTTTTGCATCGTGTTACTCGACACATACAGTCTCTGATGTTTAGTCATAATTGTTCTTCTTACTGATGCTTTGTTTTCCTATATTGGCTCCTTCTATATGACTCAACAACCATATGCTCCATTTTCTCACAATTTATTGAACTCAATCTAGATATATGAATACTCGGTGACCAAAGACTTGGTTGGCTCTTATAGAACTTGGCATATACATGATTATTTACTAGTCTTTAAATGAATCAACCTATATAGAGTGAATCGATTGCAGTGATGAATGACCAAATCTACCTTGTATATGACTAAGTGTTTGACAATAATAGACATAAAGACTTATAGAGACCAATAATATCTGCCTTTGACACTAGTTGAAAAATTGTTTTGTAAGGATTACATCATTACAATATACAAATGATAGTACTCCCCCTATGCCTATGACTTATTTCTTATAGAACTTCAAAACTTTCTTTAAAAAACATTATACAATACATATTTTACATGACTCAAATAGTCTAATGTAGCTCATCATACCTTTGTGCTAACTTTGGTTCTTCTATTATTCATCTGAGGTAGAGATATTTGATTGTATCATTTATTTCTTATCTACCCCCTTTGATTTTTTTGCTTATGTGGAAAGAGCATGATACCATGTGGTTCTTATTGATTCCAAAATATAAATATTTATCTCCAAAGTTACAACTAAGTCAATTAAGCTATCAAAAATAGATAGATTATGATCTTTGTGAACTAGATCATTTACTAAAACCAACTCTCATCACACAACCTCTAAATTAGGTATCAACATAGATTGTATGGAGATGAACTTGGCCCTCATTCTTCTATATGTTGAATGTAGCTTGACCAACCTCCCTTGTGCAAATAATACTCTATTATAGTTCATTGAGCTTGATCCAACTAACTGGGAGATAAGGTTTCCTGATAATTTCATATCACCTTGAATATTTTGAATGATAGTTTGAAACTCATTTGTGAATCTAGGAATATCACAAAGAATATTGTACAATTTTATTTTCTTCATAAGTTATTTTGGATTCTATACAAATGTTGATAGTTCAACCTTCCTCACTATAACCATAGTAGAAATTTTTCCCATTACATACTTGTCAAACTTTTTCTCTAACTAGGCCATTAACTTTTCATTTGCTCATATATCCTCAGTATTGAATTTCTCAACAATTTGCACTAATTGAGAGATGATAGAGGCCTATTCATCAATGTTATGGATATCAAAAGCATTAATAAATATATCTTTAATATTATGCAACACTTTCATTTTTTACTACTCTCTTCTCATCTTCTCTCATTATTTCTTTCTTTCGAAAATGTCTTAAAATTTTTTAGTCTGTTTAAATGTAAGATTCTTTAAATCCTAATCAAGTATCTCAATAGTTTCATCCCAAGTAATAGTAGTGCTTGGAAAACTAACTTTCTTATTCTTCCCTTTTTCCTTCTTAGGAGTGCTACTACTTGACATAGCTAGGGCTAGAGTAGGTGAAGGGGTTTCACCACTCATTCTAACTTGTGTATTAGTACCATAGAAAAAAATGGTAACACTTGAAATGATTTTATTTGTAAGGTCTTTTACCTTTTTGTGCATATGTGGGATCTAAGATTGCAAGGGATGGATTGTGAGCTTGCACACTCAACTCTACATTTTTAACATCATTTTCCTTTGTATTGTCTCTTTATTTCTATCATCTAGAGGTCCTAAGGCTTGTGGTCTTTCTTTACCTATAGTAGACTAATCTACATTTGGTTCCTTGTCTTTCTCTTTTTTTGGCTCCTTAACATCCATTATCAATGTTTTGGTCTATGAGTCTTGTTGGAGTTATTTCTCAATCTATTTTACTTGTTCATTAAAATCAACAAATTGGACTTGTGTATCTCTTGTCTTAGGATAGTCCTTTATCTACTAAATTATAGGAATGTCAAGTGTGATGGAATGAATAAGGGATACTTTTCCTTACAAACTCGACACACTTGTATATTATTCATCACTTTGATCATTTTCATTAGTTACAATATCCTTTTCTTTCTCCTGTTCACCTACTTTTCTTTTGTTCTTAGTAGTTGTGTGTGTGGAAGATGGTACCTATATCTATAAACACAACACTTCAATAAATAATTACTCTCATGGTTACTGAAATAAAAAAACAAACAATATGAAAAATATCATGCAAAAGTGACTTATTGTCGTCTAATCAATAGGAGTTTGTAGCTCTTAGATCCAAAGTTGTAATAGTGAATAGACACTATTTAAATAAAGTATTTTAGTATGAATTAAAATCTAAACATTTTTTTTTTTGTATTTTTGTATGCAAGTATACATGAAAACTAAACAAATGAAAGATAAATGCTATGAAATCTATATGATCTAACAAAGAAATAATCTGAACAAATTATGATGCATTGTATTCTCTAGAGAAATCCCAACATTATAATCTTGCTCTTTAATTGCACATACAACTAATGAGAAATGGAGGTTAGAAAGACTTTTTTTTTTTTTGACAATTAGATTTATGTAGTAATGTGACTATTTTTATTTATGGCAACACATGATGCACATGTTGTAGAAAACCTTAGAAATAAGGATACTTAGCTTTTGGTACTCAGAAAATTGTCTAAGTATGAAACTAGTTTACAATAGTGTATTTTTTTTTATGCATAAATTGTTTTATGATGCTATCTAAGATAGAGAGGTCATTTGAAATTAGTATACATATTTATGATGATGTGTATAACCTCAAACATCAGTATAGATAGTACAAAAAAGAGATATTGATGTTTTATCCATGAAAAAAAAGTGAAAAAAAAGGTAATGGAATTATTTTGTTTAAAAAATAATTACTTGACCAATTAGGGCCAATATCCTAGAGATTTACTCTAAGTTGGAAAAGTATATTGTGGTCCTAGCTGGCCTAGAAAAAAATTGTGAAAAGGCATGATATTTGTACAAGGATATCTTCTGAGATTAAGTGCAATTGTAGCATGAAAAGTGATATGCAAAATTTTTATGGAGTGATATATGAAATTTTTTTGAGAACCTAATTTTTTTATCCAAGATCAAGCCAAGGTCAAAAATCAACCAAGAAAGAAGGTACAACATCTATATACTTGAGGCTTAATTACTTGTTTGGGCAGTGAGCTCTTCTTGTAATTGGAAGTGCACGTTTGGGCAGAAAGCTCTTCTTGCATCAACTATACTACGACTCCTAATAGGGTTGGAATCCCCTAATAGGAAGTCCTAAATAGTGAATGATTTTATAGAATCCTAATAAGGTCCATCTTCTAGCAAGGAACATGCATAATAATACATAATCTAGTGGGTATCATACCCACTAGGTTTTCCCTTGGCTAGGGTTTCCCTAGTTAACAAAATATGGTGTTATCAGTTCTCTCTATGCTCAAGGTTAGATGGGATAACACCATTCAAACTGTCAAAGATATTTTTTCTCAAACTCTAAAGCAATTGGTGCCCAACTTGACAGATGCAGAGGTGAAGAAAGAATTAAAAGAAAATGAAAGAAAAATGACTCTAAAATTCAATACTTGTCTTGTTTTAATGAAAGATGTAGAGTATGTTGTGAAGAATGCAAAAAACTTGTGGAAGAATGTGTTCCATCTTCACAAGACAAGTGAAGATCCCATTGAAATAAATGATGATGATGATAGTGACAAGGATGAAGATAATGAAGAAGACAATACTCCTTGTGTCACCATTGATGCTGAGGAATATCAATAATTAATAAAGGATGGTGAAGAGAAAGAGGAAGAAGTTGAAGAGGAAGATAAGAAAGAAGAAGAAAAAGAAGAAGAAGAAAGTGATCTAGTCAAGATAGTAGCTACTATCATAGCCTCCCTTCCTCCTTCTCTAGTAATAACAACATCATCAGGCATGGAGATAGCTTTAACAAGTGCGTTTGTGAGCACAATAGATACATCATCTGACCAATCACTCTTTGCTCCCTCTCAGCTCTAGGTATCACTAATGGAAGTGTCTACCACTTAATCCATCGAGCTGCAACCCTCCTCTTCTTTAGCTCTTGAGTCAAGGACATCAGTAGTAAGTTCAAAATCCAGTTCTATAGTTTTGTCTACTTCAATTTTGCATGCTCTGGTCAGTTCTTCTATTGTAAATACTTCTATTAGCATTTCACCTATAATTACATCAATTTTGGGTAGTACATTAGTTTTGGATTCCTTTAGTGCTCTAGTTAGCATTCCATTAGTAGGCACCATACAAGTTTTCATTGCAAGCCCTATTGTTTCTACCATTGTTTCTATTTCCAAATCCAAAGTAGTAATTTCAGAAGTTGAACCAAAGACACCACTTAAAATTCTGATTAGTGGAAAAGAAATTGAGGAAGATATAGATTTAGAAAAGGAAATTGAAATTCCAAAGTTGGATTTTGATAATGCTATTGTAGAGAAAATGAGATTAGTTAGCCAGTTACTTGAGAAGAAGGCTAAGCAAAAGCAACTCAAAGAAGAAATAGACAGGGAATTCATAATCATAGAAAGTGCCAAGAATATCTTGACAGAGGCCATAGGTGTTGATGTTGATTATTCTCAACATATTTTTTTATAGTTAGAAGAGGTAGTAAATAAATTCAATAAGGATTCTACTGGCTAGGATAAGTTGATAGAGAAAACAGAGAAAAAGTTTGACAATAAAGTGCATGAGAACATTGCTATGCATATTGCCATACATCAGGTAGAGCTCTCCTGATTTTTGGAAAATCTTGAAAATTGTTTCACAAATGTAACATCTCTTTTTGCTAAGCTATGTGATGTTACCAAGTACACAAAGGAAATAAAGGGAAAATTATGTAAGATTGATGAGGATCTGAAGGCCAATGCTTAGAAGTTGCAGCTTGATCCCAGTTCAAGCTCTGCACACCACATGAGGGTCAGATTCCTATCAGATATGTAGGTAGAGTTATTGAGAGAGGAAGTAAGGATCTGGTCTACATTAATAGACATCTAGAACATGATCCTTCCAATCATGGGTACAATGTGTAAGCACATTGCTTATTCAAAAACATCGATCCATGACAACAATTTTTCAATTGCAGATCATATGATTGAACTCTCAACAAAAGTCCAAGTTGCACTTCAAACCTACAAAATTTTGCAAGAAAATTGGGATAAGACATTAGCTCTTATTCTTAAGGTACATTCTAAGTTTCTCTCACATTTCGGTGTCTCTATATAAGTAGTTTGTATAAATCTTTGGCATTATTGTCAAAAAGTTGGAGAAAGAGATATTTGTGGAGAGAGACATATTTGTATATACACTTAGTATGATATTGTGCCTGATATGTTATCTACATTGTATGGGGGAGATATGTGCAAATTTATATACAATAGAATTACAAAGACAAATTTTGAAAAATAAAAAATCAAAATCAGCATGACATTGTACATAAGTTTTGGCAAATAAATGTTTTTGTCACTAATGCCAAAGGGGGAGATTTTTGGCATTAAGTCATGTTTTTCATTAGTGACAACACTTATTTTAATTTTGTATAGTTACTGAGTTCATCATTTGGTCTCCAATGTTTTCCAAGTGAACTCAGTAGTTTAGTTCATACCAAACATTTCAGTGGTTGCCAAGTGAACTCAACAGTTCAGTGGTCACCAAGTTTCACAATTTCTACTAAGTCATCAGTTCATGTGATGTAAACCCAGTGTTAACTAAGTGATGGGATGAGTAGTGTTTACCGAGTGCAAGAAAGGTAAACATGGTATTCATCTTATACAGAGTGACACTATATCTATCAAGTCTCCAATGTTCACTAAGTTCAAAGCTACATTGAGTGATTAGTATGGACCAAGCCTCTACTTCTACCAAATGCATGACAATGCTGAGTAATGTAGTGCATGCCAAGTATCAAAAATTCACCAAGTCAACTTTCAAAACTTGAGTTTCTACATTTGGGCCGACTCAGTAATATTGGTGTTATCTTGTGTTTTGGCTAACCTTGTAAATATGAGAATTGGGTTGGTGTATATGTAATGTAATGTATCGTACCCAAGCATGATGAAAAAGATGAAGTAATGTATTGAAAAGAGTGAAAGTGAATGTGATGATCAACATGCGAATGTGAATTAGTAGTAGAGTAAAGTATATAACAAGGTCAATTCAAGAGCAGTCAAGTTTCATCTATCACAAAGAGGTGATCAAGCATTTCAAAGATCTTATTCAGCAATTTAGTTGTAAGTCAGATCTACTATTTCATCCTAACAGGTGAATCAACTTCAAATCCTTTAACAGGGTAGACATAACAGTCTTTTCTTAAATCTCTTTACGAAGTGCATACTTCATTGTATGTTTGAAAAACCTCTAACAAGTTGGACCTAGCAGTCCTAATTGCTCCTAACAGGGTAGATCATCTGAGGTGATCATTGTAAGCTTTAATAGGCCAACTTAGTATTGCAGTATTGAAGTTTTGTGGGTATCATCCCCACTCCAATTTTGCTTTCTATTTGGAAGATTTCTGGGTCACCAAATATTGTGCTCAAAGTTTTTTATGCCTTTAGTTTCTCATGCATGCAATAGATTAGATAAATTAATGGTGAATAGATTATGTTATTAAGTTCTAAATTTTGTCAAAAGTTTTGAGGTTACTGATTCACCCCTCCCCTCTTAGTAACCTAGGTAGCCTTGATTATTTCCAACATATGGAACAATTGATGAAGAACCTTAAAGAGGCACTTGAACAAATTGATCTCCTTATTGAAGAAAGAGATAAGATTAAAGATAGATATGAAGACTCCAAAGTATACATTGGACAATTGAAGGACAAGATTGAACATCTAAAATCCAAGCCTGAATCTATTGAATCTGAAACTGGTGATGATGAATATTCAAAACTAAAAATAGAGAAAAGGATCTTGAAGCATGAATTAAAGATTAGAAATCTAAATTTGAGTTTAAAGAATGATCCTAGCAAAGTTGAATCTAATTTGAAGACAAAATATTCAAATCTTAGAGCAAGTCTAGCAAAGAAGACATCCAAATTTGAAACATTGAAAGAAGATCATGAAGAGCTTCATAAGTAAAACACTATTGTGAAAGGTAAACTAACTCAGTGTAAGCTACATCTTGAATAGATTTATACTAGTAGAGAAAATCTTGATGAACCAATGTCAATACAAAGACCTACCTATGATTGGTCTTGGTTATTTATTTAACATGTCTACAAAGAAACCTGAAAGTAAATTAAATCCAAAAGAGAAAGATAAATCGAATGATAAGATTGAATCCACTCAATCTTCTAATAAATCCAAAGAAGTTGGACAAGAGAACATAACTAAGAAATTGGATGAACCTAAGCAAGTGGAATCTCCAAAGGAAACTAGGTATGGATTTAGAGGTAAGTTTTTTTTACATGTAATGAAATAGGTCATATGAAAAGAGATTGTACAAATAAGTCATTTAATTGTGTTACAAAATTTTACTATCATAATTTTCATGGTATTAGTCATAATGAAATTAATTGTAGGAAACCTAAATATGATAATGATAAAAGAAATAGTAGAATATCTAGAAACACTAACCCTATAGATAAAAGAAGATCTAATGAAAGGACATCAAGAGAAAGTAGACCTTATGGAGAAAGAAAGAAAATTGTGTATTATAAGTGTAACGACTTTGGAAACATAGCCCAGAATTGTCAAGCACCTATTGATCAACAGAATTCTAGAAGCATAACCCTAGTATGCCCGTTATGCAACAACTTCAGACATACAAAAAAGTACTGCATAATGGATAGAAGCAACAATGGAAGGAACTACAAAAATGACAGAAGGAATAAATGAAGAAACTTTAGAAACATAAGAAACAATGGAAGAAACTCTAGAAATGATAGAAGGAATCATGAAAGTAACTCTAGAACTAAGAAAGACAATGAAGAAAAAAAAAAATGTAGTCGATGAACTTTGAGAAGAACTTAATGAGGCATTTGTGAAAGGATTAGATATTTTAGAGGATAAGTTAGATGATGCTAAGATAGGAAAATCAAAGTTAGCAATTGAGCTTGATTCAACCAAGTTGAATGAAGCTTGTTCATAGTAGCATAATTAGAAACTTCATTTAGAGATCGAGCTATGAGTAGTGAGGTTGAGAGAATATGTATCTTAATGAGTTTGGATTGTAGTTAGTCTTGCTTATAATTTGGAGCTTATTGAAACAAGTTACCAAGGAAATAAAAGTTACTAGTATAATAGAGAAAGTTTATTCTGTAATAAAAGATGAAATCTATGTTTCTACAACAAATTTCATGGAGTGAAGTTTTGTGGAGCATTGTCATGATGAAAGGAAGCTATGGAAAACCTTGGATAGCATTTGAAGATCATACATTTGATCTTGAATAGATATTTGATTTTAGAGTGAAACTAATAGCTTTTTCAAGTTAGGGAAGTACACAATTAATGCAAGTTCTAGATGAATACATAGAGTACAAACTTGATTATTTCCACTTTGCAATCATCTCAAAAGCTTAGAGCACCCAAAAGCAAATTGACAAAGTGATTTCGAGCAAAACCCTACTTCAAAAAAAGGTATTTTATCATTTTTTGCCCATAAATTCTTCGATAAAATTTAATTTGGCGTAATCATGGATATGTCTATAGTTTAGAATGTTGAGAATTTTGAGAGACCCAAAATAAAAGGTTATTCCTATGAAAACCCTAGAGGAAAACACTATTTCTCTTTGTCAATTACTCTAGACAACATAGTTTATGTAGAAGATGTAGGAAGCTACTTGTGTAGTAAATTTGAAACTATTGGAAGTGAATTTATGATAAAGATATGGAAATTATTTTCAATAATGATATGACTATTAAGCCTAGATATGAGCATTTGAAGGATTTAGACATAGTTAGATATCACTTTTACCATGAACTTGATATTAAAGAGTGGACTCAGATTATATTAAGCATAGTTCATAATGGAAAGATTTGGATGGGAGAAGATATAGTTGACATCTATGCCAATCTTATTCATGAGGTCACTAGTCTTAGGAAACAAGGTAGTGTACCTATTGGTGAGAAACTAGTTAAGAAAAATGTTGAAAGTTATACTATGGTAGTTTACAATTGAAAGGAAATGGTGATCAACACTATTAGACAACATGATGTAAGATTCTTGAGTAGAATTATTGCATATTCTATTTATGCAAGTTGTAAGAGTGATGAGTTCTTAGGAGGTTTTATCTATGCATCCTATAAGATTTGCATTGAGAAGGAGAAAGTAAATATAAGTGAGATTTTGAGAGTACAACTTCTTGAGAATTTGGAGAAGATTAAGGGAACTAAGAATGGTGCATTTAGATTCTAGTTTCTAATTAATCATATTTTCTTTCATATACTTAAGAGATTTCCATTTCTATCAGTTACTAATATTATGAGTAGTGAAAAATGCACTATGTATAAGATAACAAATGTGTGCAGAAGGCATCCAGTAGAGAAAATCTTGGACAATGGAAATCTAATTACGAGGACATTTCAGAATGAGATGAAATAGAGATTCAGAATTGCCCCTGCAAATGTTGAAAGATTTAAGAATGATATATGTTTTACAGTGGATATAGGCCTAACTTATATTGAAGTAGTATAATCTTGGGAAACATTTCTTGAGCTCTTAGGTTATGAGTTAAGTGATGATGTAGCTATTGGTTATATTGATTCAATGTTGAAATCCAATTTAGATCAAGCATCTTACAGCTTTGGAACGTATACGGAAATAACTTAGTCATCTTACTAGGCATTAGAAGAGAAAGCATCTCATAAGAAGATTACAACTTTAATGAAGAAAGCACTATTTCGGGCTGGTATGTTAGAAGACGAATCAAAGGTAGTTAGACAAACAATCTCCAAACTGAAACAAACTAGTGAACAAGGTGTAATGTATGTGATACCTTTGTTAGTTGGCCAAGCATTTGGTGTATCTATTGTAGGAACTCCTTTAGAATAGAGCATCCCATATGCTATTGTATCAGCCGAGCAACCAAGTGGATCTAGAAGATAATAAAAAAGAGTTAAGAAATAACCTATTGGACTAGAGAAAAGTAAAAAGACATTTTTGACAATTGAAGATTCCAATGATGAAGAAGAAGTAGAGGAACAAGAAGAAAAGTAGCCATAGAAAGTTATTATTTCCAAGCAGCCAGTAGGTAAATCAAGGCAACCCTGGACACCAAAGATAGAGAATATTAACATAGTCATTGTTAATGAAGGGAACTTTGTACAAATGAATAAGTTTTATGATTCATATAGTGATATTGAGAAAGAATAGATTGATATCTATATTGTGAGATATATGATTCTTAATAACTTAAAACTTATAGACATTAAAGGTTTTGTCAATCATAAAGCCTATGATAGACTTATAGCAAAGAAGGCACCAGTTTAGGAAGAAGATATGGAACTTTAGAAATCAATAATAAGAACTATGTATAGATTGAAGATGAAGAAGAAATAAAGAAATTTATAGGTAAACTAGCACCCTATCTATGGAAGAAAATGAGGCCTATTCCATTCCATTTATGGGAGGTGATAAGAATACAATAAGAAGTGAAACTATGCAGCTTTTAATAAAATAATGATTCAGGTAGAGGCAACTCCTATCACTACAGAGAAAACTTTGGAAGTATCAATAAGTGGTGATACTATGCAAATTGGTCAAACATGTGCTATAGTTAACATTGATGATAATCATTTCATAAGTTATGATCAACATGAGCCCCATTCCAAAGATATTCAAGATCAGTTGAGACTAATTAAAGAAGAGAAAAGATAACTAGAAGAAGAAAAGAACAAGATTGAAGAAGCCAGGTTGAAATTGATTGTAGAGGAGAAGAAGTAGAGAGAAGAAAAGAGGAGAGAAGAAGAAAATGAAGAGAAATAAAAAGTAAGAAAATAAAGAGAGGAGAAGAAAAAGAAGAGATAAAATCAAAGAAGGTAGCAGAGAAGAAACAAGAGGAAGATGAGGTGAAAGCATCCAACTCATCCACTTCTATATCTCTTGCTAACCTTACTTGCAACGATGATGATCAATCTAATTTTATCTCATCCTTGACAAAATTGATTGAGAAGAATAGAAAAGTCAAAAGTCTATAGAGAGCATTAATGGAGGTAACTGATAGATTACACAACACCCTTACATCCAAACATATAGAAGAAGACTCCTAACAGAGAGCTCAAGAAGTTGTAAAATCATTTGATGATGATTTTACAAATTGTTGAAATTTTTTGAGTCTAAGGCTCAAATTTCACATGATGCTAATCTTTTTAGCACCATTTGTCAAAATGTCCAGAATGATTTGTTGAGTCTTGATACTTGTATTAAGGAACTTTGAAGGTGTCAACAACTTGGCAAGGTACTGTAAATAAAATGTATGTTATCTCATAATTTGACCTAAGATTTGGATAGTAAGATTCAAGGGAAGCTAAGTGAGTTGTAAGCTCTAACTAGTTTGACACAACAGTCCTCTTCCAAAGGCAATGAGTTTGAATGACAAGTTGTCGATGTTCACATTGACATCAAGAAATTGCAACTTGAAAAAGAGAAAATTTTGAAAAGACTATCAAACTTTAGAGAATCTGTTGCTCTAAAGATATCAACCATTGAGAGATAGAAGAATGTGTCAAGGCAAAGGAAATTTATGCAAACTTCACCTACTTTGACCTTAATGCAGTTGAGATTGCATCATATGCCTTATGTGCAATGCTCACTATTTTTGAAGCAACAAAGGACACATGGTAGAAAGGTATGGATAGTTTGAAGGAAAATTTTGATGATTGTATGAAGATAATAGCAGTTTGAGGCAACACGATAGAAATTTTGACAGTTTTTGACTTTCTAACCTTTTTCATTGATGTCAAAGGGGGAGAAGTGTAGAATAAAATTCTGTAGAAATTTATGTACATAGTAATCATATCAAAAGGAGGAGCATTTGTAATATGAAGTGTATGCAATGTAATAGATGTTAAGTATTGTAAGTTCTGATAAATTTTTGTCACTTAGCCAATTTTCCTTACTTTGTTTCCATCAATGCCAAAGGGGGATATTGTTGACAACTAGTTTTAAGTAGTAATGTAATTTTTGTCATTTATGGAAACAAATGATGTACATGTTGTAGAAAACCTCAAAAATTAAGATACTTAGCTTTTGGTACTCAAAAAATTGTCTAACTCAAAAATTAAGATACTTAGCTTTTGGTACTCAAAAAATTGTCTAAGTATGAAACTAGTTTACAATAGTGTATTGTTTTGATGTATAACTTGTTTATAAGATGTTATTTAAGAAAGAGAGGTCAGATGGAATCAATATACATATGGATGATGATGTGAATAACCTCAAACATTAGTATGAATAGTATGCAAAAGAGATATTCATGTTTTATCAGTGAACAGAATAGCAGAATTAAAGGTAAAGGAATTGTTTTGTTTATAAAATAATTACTTGATCAATTAGGGCTATTAGAAACAATAGTCTGCCAAGATAAATGTGGGGGAGGTGAATCAATTATCTGACAATTAAAACATTTATCTTCTTTAAACAAACTTAACCATTCAACCAAAGTAAATAGAAACCATAATAAAATACACATGGACAATTGCACTAGATATGTTGACTAGGGAAACCCTTGATCAGAGGGGAAACCCCTATGGGAATGATTCCCACAAGATGATGTACTAATATAAATATTTATTTTTAGAGAATGGAAACTGTTAGGAGTCTATTACAAAATTTAGTACATAGAGTCCCTGTTAGGAGACTTTGAATCCCTATTAGGAGTTTCCAACCTTGTTAGGAGTTGTAGTACATTGTATGCAAGATGAGCCCACTACCCAAACATGCAATTTCAACTACAAGAAGAGCTCACTACTCAAACAAGTAATTTACTATTATATTCCTCTTTCCTTTATTCTTTCAACTGAACCAATCACTGTCAGACCTTGTAGACTAGGTAATGAACCTTGTATCCAAATATGAAACCTCAGATCACTCAACAAAACCTTGGCAATGAAGTTTCCTTCACTTCCACATTGCTCTTCTCAACCTCACATTATGCTCTTACTATTGCTTCTTAATCATTTAAATCCACACTTATGATAAAGGAAAATGTCTTTCCTTTATACCAAGTCCTCAAAAAAATTCTGATGCAGGAGCATCCAGAGGTATAAGGGCAATCCTGTGTCACCCAAAAAAATGTACTTAGACTTAGTTTCTGTTTTATGTCTTTACATTTTTGGATACTCATTTGGCTCAAATAAAGGTTCCAACTCTCATAGTTCAACTATCAGTGCATTTAAAAATCTCAAAAAAATAGGAGCATGCAATTTGACCATCATTTTGGTGACCTAGAAGGTACGACTTGGCCAGATGAATGTAATTGAGATTTAGAGCATTCTAGAAAAAGAATCAGGTCAAAAGGCCCCACGGTTTGAAAGTTATTACAGTTTTTCAGGTTTTGGAGACCTCTTAAGAATGCTTCAAAGTCAGGTTTGGGGCATTAAAAGACCTTGAAAAGGGCCAAAAAATGGGGGACGAGTGAAGCTGGTCCATAGGGCTATAGAGTGCTTCGAGAGCTTTCCAAAAATGTAAACGGTTCATCAATTGAAGCTATGGTTCAAAAGTTATGCCTCCCGAAAGTTCGGCTACCATTTCTGGATTCTTCTAGATTTGCACCAACTTCTAACGCAGCTTCTGGAAACTTCTATTTTGTCGGTGGATGCCTACTAGCACTTTCTAGAATGTACTCCTAGTCCTTAACCCTCCGAGGTCTATTTAAGGAGATTTCTGGCATTGTAAAAGGCAGTTCGGATTGGAGCTTGATAGGAGGTGCTAAAAGGAGAAATATTCTCTAGAGTTATGCTATTGTAAGCCCATAGGGCATGTTTTGAAGTTTATTTTCTCTGCACTATTTGTACTAGCTTATTTTCTCAGTTAATATAATTCCCCTTTTCTATTGTGTCCATTCTATTGTTGGGTTGTGTCCCCATCAAATTCCCTAAGTAAACTGCTAGACCTTCTCAATTAAATTTTTATAGTACCACACTAAGAACACATTACACTTAGTAATAACATTAATCTTTCACCTTTCAACTTGAATAAATTTCTATACACACAATACTATGATGAGAAAACTTAGCCAAATCATCACTCACATGTCTTCTTCATGTCTTCAACCTTGATTCTTAGAATATCAACTCTTCTAAGAGATATAACAAGTTTACTAAAACATGCCTCTGTAAACTCTATCTCAAAAAAGACATCACCAAAACTTACATAACTTCTTCTAGACTTATCCTTTCTTCTTCCAACATTAACTATATATACTAGATACTCAAAAGTGTCTCCCATAACCTTGGATAGTTAGAATACTCAACTAATCATCCATACCAACTTGATCTTTTCATTGTTCTTCTATCAGATGCCACATAAAATTACTATGTTGACATCAATGATAAACTCAGTCATGAATGTAACATATCATCATAGTCACATAACTATAGTACCCCCCCAATAGGAATATCATCAAAATTCATGCTTCCAACCAATATTCTAACAATCTCCCCCTTTGGCATTGACGGCAACATAGACGAAAACCATCTAGTTCTAAGAATACCAACAAATGATTTCTCATCTTTTCAAATCCTCTTCATCAATCATTCTTCCCATTGATATACCTCAATTTAATTTCTATAAAATTGTCATTTCATGTTGTACTTATGCTGAACATGTTTTACTCATGCCAAACATCTTCTTTAGCATAATGTTTTTCATGCAATACTCTCCCCAATGACATCTATGTCAAAGGTTTTAGCAACCAACATCTCTACATCAAACTCTACAACAATAGATACTTACTAGCTCGAGTGTCAAAAGACACTATTCAAAAAAAATCCAAAACGAGTCCTAGATGGCTCTATCCATCATAGATACTCCCCCATACAAGAAGCATCAACATTTAGTCTAGACAATAATGGCACTCTGTCATACTAGATTTATGCAATCTTGAATCTTCTACTCTGATGTAGGAAGGGGCATAACCCCAAGAATATCTTGCAAACACTCAAAAGTCTCTTTGGGAAGAGGCTTAATGAATATATCTACAATCTTGTCTTTAGTGTTCACATACTCCAATCTAATTTCCTTTTCTGTAACTTTTTCTCTCAACATATGATATTTAATAGAAATGTGGTTGGTCTTAGAATACAATATTTTATTTGTAGACATATTTACCATTCTTGTGTTGTCATAATGTATGGCAACAAGTTCATTGATTTCTATCCTTATATCCTTTAGCATCTACTTCATCCAAATGACTTGATTGCAATTATTTGTTGTTGTAACATACTCTACTTCTGCTATACTTTATGATGTACAATCCTAGTTCTTGCTTAACCAAGAAACCAATCTTCCTCCAAGAAAGAAAGCTCCACCACTGGTGCTTTTTCTATCATCCATACTGCCTACCCAATCTGCATTAGTATAAGCATTTAGAGTAAAATCATTAGATTTTTCATACCACAATCTAAACTTTGATGTTCCTTTTAGGTATCTAAATATCCTTTTGACTACTACATAATTTACTTTACAAGGATCAACTTGGAATCTTGTAACAATTACAATTACATTTGCTATAACCAACCTTGTGTGAGTCAGATATTGCAATCTTATGATCATAGATTTGTACTTCTTCTACTCAATAATAGGTGTATCATCCTTTGTAGATAACTTGTGT
Source organism: Cupressus sempervirens (assembly GCA_028749045.1). Classification (NCBI taxonomy): domain Eukaryota; kingdom Viridiplantae; phylum Streptophyta; class Pinopsida; order Cupressales; family Cupressaceae; genus Cupressus; species Cupressus sempervirens. Next base: position 365,660,923 of record CM053793.1, read on the forward strand.
CTAGTTACCATAGGTGTTCCAATGGGTTTGCATGTTTCCAAACCAAATCTTTTCAGTAAATCCTTCAAGTACTTAGTCTGAGAAATAAAGATTTTTTCTTTATTCTGCATAATCTACAATCATAAGAAATATTTCATCTCTCCTATCATACTCATTTCAAATTCTTTCTTCATCTCTTCAATGAACTTCTCACTTTCTTCATCATTTCCTCCAAATATGATATCAAATATTACCAAAATCATCAAACCATCATCAATTTCTTTATAATATAGATTATTGTCTGTCATACCTTTTCTATACCCAAGTTTTATCAAATATTTTTCCAAGCTTGCATACCAGGTTCTAGATGCCTTCTTCAATCCATACAATGCTTTCCTTAGTTTGCATACTATCTCCTTGTCATCTGTCAAAGAACATCCTTTAGGCTACTCAATGTATACCTCTTCTTCAAGTTCTCCATTCAGAAATGCTAACTTAACATCTATCTGATATACTTTGATTTTTTTTTGTGCTATGTAGGCTAAGAATAATCTTACTAGTTATATTCTAGCCACTGGAGCATAAGTCTCCTCATAACCTATTCCTTCTTGTTGTGAGTAACCTTTACATACCAATTTTGCTTTGTTTCTGACAACTTCACCTTGTTCATTCATTTTCTTTCTAGATACCCATTTAGTTCCTATCTCATTCTTGTCTACTGGTCTAGGGACCAATTCCCATGTTTCATTCTTTACTATCTTATCCAATTCCTCTTTCATGGCTTATTTCCAAAAATCTTCTTTACATGCTTCATCTACATTCTTAGGCTCAACTTGAGATATCAAGCATAATTCTTCATTTAATCTACTTCTTGTCATCACACTTTGTCTTTTCTTCTAATGATTTTCTGAAATGGGTGATTCTTTATCATATTCTTTGTTGAAGTGGGAGTTGCTATAATCTCAACTCTGTGCTCTACTAAAGGTTCTAAGCTTTGTTCTTTCCTAGGCTCTTGTTCATCCTACAAATCATTATTTGTCTCAAGAAATACTTCATCATTCCTTGGCTTAGTAACAACATCATCATCTAAACTATAATCAACTATTCTCTCTTGTATTATGAATTTCTCATCAATTCTAACATTTGCACTTTCCATAATAGTCACCAAAGCTATTTCTTCTGATAAATGCTTTTCATTAACTAATCTAGACTCATTAACATATTCTTTCAAGGATCTTTCCATATTTTCTCTAAATTCTTTAACTTTATTAGAAAGTAGACTCTTTCTAGCTTTTCTCAACCTCTTAGGATATTTACTTGATAAATCACCAAACTCTTTACATGTCCAACAAAAAAAAAATTCATACCTTCTAGTTCTCTCTTTGTAAGTAGATCAATACCTTCCTTTATCTTTATGTCTTCTTCTATTTTGGATCTATCTTTGTTTGTGCTACTATTCCATTGTATACAACCAAAGGATTATGGATCTGTAAACTGAATATTTTTTTCTTTACACAAATTTGATAAATCACCAAGAATTTCCATCACCTGGGTGTCAAAATTTACTCTACTAGATGCAGGACTATCTTTCCTGAACATGTTCACCATGGATCTCCCAAAGTTATTAAAATTTTCCTTCAAGGACCTAATGCTCTAATACTAATTGTTAGAAACAATAGTCCACCAAGATAACTGAGAGGGGGGGTGGAGGGTTGAACTATTTATCTGACAATTAAAACATTTATCTTATTTAAACAAACTTAACCATTCAACCAAAGTAAAAAAAAACCATAATAAAATGTACATAGACAATTGCACTAGATATGTTGACTAGGGAGACCCTTGATCAAAGGGAAAACCCAAGTAGGAATGATGCCCACAAGATGATGTACTAATATAAATATTCCTTATTAGAGGATGGACCCTAATAGGAGTCTATTACAACATTTAGTACATAGAGGCCATGTTAGGAGACATTGAATCCCTGTTAGGAGATTCCAACCTTGTTAGGAGTTGTAGTACAATGTATGCAAGATAAGCCCACTGTCCAAACATATAATTTCAACTACAAGAAGAGCTCACTACTCAAACAAGTAATTTACTATTATATTCATCTTTCCTTTGTTATTTTAATTAAACTAATCACTGTCACACCTTGTAACCAAGTCATGAACCTTGGATCACTCAGTAAAACCTTGGCAATGAAGTTTCCTTCACTTCTGCACTGCTTTACTCAACTTCACATTCCGCTCTTATTGCTAATTCTCAATCATTCAAATCCACACTTATGATAAAGGAAAATTTCCTTCCTTTATACCAAGTCCTCAAAAAAATTCCATGAGTCAATTGTTACATCTTCTCAATTAATTATTATAGGATCACATTAAGAACACATTACACTTAGGTATAACATTAATCTTTCACCTTTCAACTTCAATAACTTTCCATACATGCAATTGTATGATGAGTGAACTTAGCCACATCATCACCATCATATCTTCTTGATGTCATCAACCTCGATTCTTAGAATATCAACTCTACTAAGAGATATAAAAAATTTACTAGAACCTGCCTCTGTAAACTCTATCTTAGAATAGACATCACCAAAACTTACATAGCTTATTCTAGATTTATCCTTTCTTCTTCCAATGTTAACTACATATACTAAATACTCAAAAGTATCTCCCATAACCTTGGATAGGTAGAGTACTCACCTAGTTGTCTATACCAACTTGATCTTTCTACTATTCTTTTGTTAGATACCATAGAAAACGGCTATGTTGACATCAATGAAAAACTCATTCATGAATGTAACATATCATTATAGTATAATAACTATAATACTCCCTCATAGGAATATCATCAATATTCATGCTTCCAAACAATCTTTTGACAAAGGCATGTTATTTTTACAAAGGATATCTTGTGAGATTAAATGCAATTCTAGCATGAAAAGTGATATGTGAACTTTTTGAGAAGTGATGTATGTGAATTATTTGAGGACCTAATTTTGTGATCTAAGATTGAGTTAAGGTTAGAGATTAGCCAAGAAAGAAGGTACAACATCTATATACTTAAGGATTAATTACTTGTTTGGGTAGTGATCTATTCTTGCATCCACTATACTACAACTTCTAACAGGGTTGGAATCTTCTAATAGGGATTCAAAGTCTCCTAACATGGACTCCTATGTACTGAATACTTTTATAGACTCCTAACAAGGTTCATCGTCCAACAAGGAACATTTATCTTAGTACATCATCTAGTGGGTATCATCCCCACCAAGGTTTTCCCTTGGCCAAGATTTCCCTAGTTAACAAAATATGGCATTATGAGTTCTCTCTATGCATGGTTATTATTATCGTTCAACATTCTTATGCATGGTTTAAAGTAATAAGTAATATTCAGTTGGTGAAAGAAGTTTGTAGAATATTGATTCATCCCTCCCACCTCTTAGTATTCCCTATTTCTAATATTTTTATAGATAGTTCTAGGGTAAGGAAGAGTTGAGTTCAATTCCGCACATCTTTTGTTAGACAGAGGCTTTATAAGAGGTGATAGACTATGATGCAAGAGCATGTTGGGTGTAAGAGCAATCTTGCATCACCCAAAAAAAACATATTTTCAACCTTTTCTATTTTAATAAGGGCTAGTAGACATGGATGTTACTATTTTTTGGGACTTGCTATTTTTAGTAAATTTTTCATACAAGCTCAGAATGTCCTAATTTTAGAGGTGGATATTCATCTTGGATATATCCACCTTCCATTTGAGGCTTAGTGCTACATCATGTGTATTCCTAGATTTATTATGAATTTTTGGTTTGCAATTTTGGTAAATAAACTTTAGGTTCACCATTGGATGCCTTAGAGTGCCTAGATGAGGTCCAAAAAATTGATGGAAGAGAGCTTGTGTGATTCTAAACCTATAGATCATGAGTTGGGGTTTTCAAAATGTGGTTATAATAGCCAATCAAAACAACAGTTTGAGAGTTATGGTCTTCTAAAGTTGGGTTGACAAAACCATCCAAAATAAATGTCAAAAATGTATTTGGTCAACTTTATATGTATTGTTAGTGTTTTTTTGCCTTAGGTATTAAGTTTGAATGTCTAGAACCTTCTCGAGTGGCATAAAATTGTCTATTTAAGAAATGCCTGAATATTTTCTAGGACAACTCTGGGTGCTAGTTTGCAATTTTGTCTTGTAGATTGTTGTAATGAAGACACCCATGTGGGTTGGCATATTGTAATTTTGAATTTTGTAATTCTGCATTTGTGGCATTAATAAGAAGTCCATATTTTCTTCTTGCATTTACTATTGTTTCTTTGTTTCAGTTATGTGTTTATGGTATTAAGGAGAGCACCCTTCATCAAACTAGTTAACTGCCTCTTATTGGGAGTGATTGAGAGTTGATAGGGTTAGATTTCCAAGTTAACTTCATAAAATGGTGGTATAATTCCTTTGACTTCCCTTTTCGATCTATTCATGGCCAAGTTAACTATTCTATTTAATATTTGATTTCCTTGTTATGAAATTAGAACTCAACTCAACTCTTTCAATCAATCCTTGTTTTATCAATTTTCAATTTTTTGGGAACATAATTGAATTTAATTGAATATTTCTCTTTTAATCAATTTCTCTTAATTTATTGAATTTAATTCAATAATTGATTTTTTTAGAGATTTAATTCAATTTGATCAATTTTAATTCCTTTTTTATGTGTAATTAGCAAATGAGTTTAATTTAATTAATTTGCTAGGACATTTGAACTTAATAAAATAGTCCATGGTGATTTATTGCTAATTATCCTTATATATTTATGAAACAATTACTTTTTTGGAGATTTAATTCAATTTAATCAACTTTAATTCCTTTATGATTTGTAATTAGAAAATGGGTTTAATTTAATTAATGTGCAAAGACAATTTAATTAAATTATATAGTCCCTTGTGATTTATTGCTAATTATCATTGTATATTTAAGAATTAATTGATTTATTTTAGGATTATTACATTTAAAGGGGTTTATGTAATTTGAAACACTAATCATATTAAGTGACAGAAATAGATTACCTTTTGTGTTAGGACTTTTGATGCTTTTTGTTTAATTTTTGAGATTAGGGGCACCTGTTTGACTATACCATTTTTAGGTGATTACATTTTCCCCTCTTTGAATGGAAGTATGAGAAATTTATTTATTCAAAGAATCTTTAATGTTTAGAGGTTCAAGATAGCTTGATATGGGTCTTGATGAAGCCTATTCTAAACAGAATAAGGAGTTGAATCTGAACTTGGCTGGATGGAGTTTGGTTGATGAAAGTATCATCTTTGACTTAGAAAGATCAAAGATCCATTGACCATAACCTTTGACTTCTGAGGGTCAGAGGTTCATTAGGCATCGATATTGAATTAGAATGGTCAAGGTATATTGAGAATTGACATTGACTTAGAAGGATCAAAGGTCTATTAAGGTAATATTTTCAAAAAGGTAACTTTGAACTTGATTGAACTAAAGTTGGCTAAGAATCAAATTTGAATTAGAATGGTCAAAGGTTTGTAGGATATGAAATTGATTAGAAACAACTTTTAAATTTATTGAACTAAAGTTGATTGAGCATCCACTTTGACTTAGAATGGTCAAAAGTCTCTTGAATATGAAATTGATTACAAACAACTTTGAACTTGATCAAACTAAAGTTGATTGAACATTGACTTTGACTTAGAATGGTCAAAGGTTTATTGATATTTCAAACTTATGACTTAGAATTGTCAAAAGTTTTTGATTTAGAAATGGTTTGGCTTAGAATGGTGAATCATGAAAGAGATTTTAAATTTATGATTTAGAGTGGTCAAAATTCATATTTGAGATTGATATTTAGGTTGACTTGACTTAGAATGGTCAAAGATCACTAAATTTGAAAAGTGATTAGTAGTTGATGATGTAGATTAGTACTTTCAATTAGATATGAGTTTGACAAATTGACATTAACCTAGTTATAAGAATGCCCCTAGCGATAAGGACTTAAGATAGTAGCTAGATTGAAGTTATGGATTCATCTAGTCCCCTTGGGAGTGAAATCGAATGATGATATCATTAATGAGTTGTCCAAAGAGGAATCATAGTATAGAAGAATGAAATTTGATAAACTTGATTGAGAAGAAGTGAAGTAGCATAGGAAGAAAGTTGATGAAATTTGTTAAGCCAAATTGAGTAATTTTTACCTAGTTTAACTAAGTTGACCAAAATGAGGAATATTTTGAGGATGGTTTGAACTTTGATGCTTACAAAAGAAGACCATGTTGGTATCAAAATTTTAAATTACAATTTTGAGTTATTTAATGATATCAAAATGATATTTTGATCCCAAAAATGATGAGCATTAACATAGTGCTTAGGGATTATTATCTTCATTTCTCATAGTTTCATAGAATGAGTATCATTAAAATGTTGGATATAAAAATGCAAGTCTAAAATAAATGCAAGTCTAGGACTCTATTCACTAAACCATAGCTTATATTTCATCATTGAGATTTTTTTTTTGGTAAGGCCATAGTATGTCATACAACCCTCAAAATTAGGAATATGATGAGAATATGAATATGGAATTAGTTATAATTTGTTGAAATTAAATGTTAGCATTAAGGCACAAGAAGCCAAACTGACTATAACACTTGTTTCTTTAGATATAGCAAGTGAACATAAGTATCAAAGCATAAACAATAGAATGATGAGAATGTTTCTTGTGTAAAAATACATTAGACACACAAGAGATCCTTCTCATAATAAGTAATCAGTAAGTATTCTATATACAACAACCCTTCTATTTGTAACATAAGACAGATGTGCGCTAAGAATACTTGCAGTGACCCGCACGTTCACTTTTGTGGACAAGTATAATTTTATTACTATATCATAGAGAATTCACTCAAAATAGACAAGGAGAAGAAGCAACCTTGCTAAATTTTCCATATAAAATGAGTCAAGGTACACAAGCCATCCAAAATGAGATAGAGGCTCTTATAGTGGACACCCCTTTTATATGGACCCTTTAGATCATTGTAGTTAAATCAACAAACAAAAAAGAAAAGAAAAGATCATGACCCCATTCCTTGCTCCTCTAGTAAAATTTAGACATCCTAGAGTTTATCAAAGGGAAATGACAAATAAAAAGAAAAACACACAAGGAAAAGCTTAGCATATCTAATGTAGTTTCAATTTCCAATTTTGGTGTAAGTGTCAGAGGATTGATGTTAGATGTTCAAGTTTAGAACATTTGTGATAAATTTGTTCAATAGACAAATGCCAGTAGAAAAACACAGTTAGGAAAACTTGTGACTTGCACCAGAGAGATCTTATTTGAGAGGAATATTATCAATAGATTAAGTGCTAGTAGGAAGATACAGTTAGGACAACTGGTGATTGATACAAGAGAGATCCTCTAAGAACATAGAATGTTTTCCCATAGACTAGGTAGGTTGTGTGTAGACTATGACTAGTTTTAATGCATGTAAGTTTGAGAAGAGTCTCAAAGATAATTGAGAGTGTATGCATGAGAGAAAGAAACAAACTAAAGTAGGAAAGTGATTGTATAGAAGCCATACAATGTGGTACAAGATGAAGCATTTAAATCAAGAGATGTCTATTTTCCAAGTTTTCACATTCTTAGTAGAGATTCTATTTTTGTTACCATGATGCTTGTTTGCCAGGTTTTCATCAATGACTATTCTTCTTTTTCCAAATTTTTTATTCTTCTCTCTTTATTTATTATTTATTTTTATTTTTTGACTTTTTTCAAGTTTTTTAAAGACTTTTCTCAGGACATTTTTGCAAATTTTTAAGAATTTTTTTAGGACATTTGGATATGTACAAAGAGCTTCAAAGAGTATCATCTATAAAATCTTTTTAGATGAAGGGTGTTGATCAACTCCTTGAGTAGTTCTCCTTCAGTAGTTGAGAGTTGATAAGCACCTCATCTAAATACTATGGTGATAATTTATGGGCTAAGCTAATTTGGCTCAAATTTACCCTTCTAAATATTATTATGTTTATTCCATGGGTTTTCTCTCAGAAAGAGGTCACCAACTTGGAATTCCATTGGCCATACTTTCTTATTATAACTTTTTGACATTTTCTTTTGATAAGATCTTAGATGATTAAAGGCCACATAGCAACGTTCATCCAGTAGTTCCAACTCTTGAAGCTGAGATATTCAGTAATCATCATCTAATATAAGACCTTTAAGACACACCCAAAGAGTGGTAATCTCAACCTCAATAGGTAGCACCACTTCTTCTCTATATACCAATGCAAAGGGTGTTGCACCAACTAGTGTTCTAATGCTTGTTCTATATGCCCAAAGAAATGGATTAAGTTGAACATGTCATCCCTTCCTATTCTATTAACTATTCTATGAAGGATTTTGACCAAAGTCTTATTTGATGCTTTAGCTTGTCTATTACCTTGAAGGTAGTAAATAGATGCCAAATGTTCTTTCATCTTGAATTTTCTACAAAGTCATTTTAGATCTATTGGAATTCTAATTTAACAGTGCCAGAAGACAACAAAAAGGATGATACTTAGGGTTTGGCTACTTCCCATGACTAGCACATATTATTTTGGATATGGACCAAATAAAAAGGTAGTAATGCCTTCTACACTTTAGGTTCTTCTAACCAAGGTGGGTTAACCTAGGGATTTCAACCATTTCTAAAAATTATCACACTGTAAATCCCTTAGAGTAGGCTTGGTCTCTACAACTTCTTAAAATTGCAAATTAACAGAAAGCTCACAATAGCCAACTAAAACTTGCTCAAATTTTTCAATAAGTGATGACCAACATTGGATCTCATTTCCATAAACATTTGTAAATTTATTTTAATTTTAAAATGAATGGTCTAATGCAAATAATGACTATCTTTATTGATTTTCAAATCTTGAGTAGCACCTTAATCCATTGTTAAAATAGAGTCATGTCAATGAATTAGATCTATTTAATTGACTTGCAATTAAATTTATCAATTGTTAAATCCTAAATTCCATACTTATAATATCCCCTCCATACATTAATAACTCTATCACTTCACATAAGACTTTCCTTAGTTCATTGAATTAAAATTAGTAATGAAGTCATATACAAATCATTCAAATTGCATTCAAATAAACTAAACTTTGTTCATTTACTCTCAAAGTCATAGACACATCAAATAGAGACATAATTTAGAATGTAGAGATATCCCACAACTATAGTTTGTATTAATCTTCTTCAGAATGATAAATTTCTTTGATATAAGACTCTAAAATATAACAAAGAACTAAAACAACACTTTCTCATTTAATCTCTAAAACTCTAAGAACACAAACTAGAACATCTTAAACTAAGCATAAAACATGGACCAACTCAAAATGATTATTATCATCAAATTTTGACTCAAAATTTGGACCCTCACTCCACATCTTGGAAATACCTATATAGAATAAGGATTGCAAAAAGCTTTATATGGGAGAACACATGTTTAATATTAAAAGCAATAAAGTTATTTACATGGGACAAAATAGTTACAAAGAGAGAAGGTTGGAGATAGAAAAAAATGAACAATTGTCATTTTAAATGTCATTGTATGTAAAATGAGACTACCCAAAGAAGGTGAACCAAAAAGATAAGATATCTCAATGAAATAGTTATCCTTCCTCTTCTTATTTTTTCAACTTCTTCCATCCCATTCACTCACTATCCCTAGATGGTATTGCCTTGATGTTGACCACAACCTCCAAAATAGTAATATGAGTGTCCACATCTGGCTAGGTGGCTTCTCTAACAACATTTAGTTGATCTAAACACTTGTTCCATTTTCAATCTATTATGGCTCAAACCTTTGCAACTATTTTATTTATGTCCTCTTCAATCTTGTACATAACATAATCATATCAAAAACTATAGCAATGTCCTTTTCACCATTAAAATAGGAAATGAATCTCTCATGCTTCAAAATGTTATCAAAAGAGCTAGACCATTCTTGCAATTTCCATAAGCTATTCTCATCATCAATTATTCTTGGAATGAATCTAGGTAATCCATTAAAAAAAAAATCTTCATATTGTTTTTTATCATTTGCATCTTTCGCAAAAAGAAACCATTTAGCTCATTGACTTTATTTATCATTTTCCTTGTGGAAATGATAATTTTCTCCTTTGGTAACTCTTTATTTTGTATCAAAATTGGGACAAGCCTATCAAAGAATGGTATACATATGCCCCACTTAGTAAAAAATAGAGAGAGCAAGGATGATATTTCTAAACCTTGGTACTTTTCACCTTGCAATGAGATGAAACTACTATGGAAGTTTTTTGAAACCTTCTTTAGGAAATTTATCTAATGTGACAACATGTTATCCATCATCCTTATTTCTATCCTCTTATATATTTCCAATTCTTCCACTTCCATTTATTGTTCTACACCTATGTCTGCCATATCAATGTATGTTTGGGTCTCCTTGTCTTTCACCTCAATGACAGGCCTTGTTATAGTCTTCAATGTTTTGACCTCATTATCTAGAGAAACCACTATTTGTTCTAACATGTATGTTTTCTTCATTTCTTCTTCATATTGCTTCCTGGCTTCAATGAACCTGTTGTAAGTGTGATATAGTTGTTCTTCTAATAGGTCCATCTTTCTATTTCCATTGAGTGACATTGCATTCATCATGTTGTAAATATGGTCACTAGATGTTGTACTAACATTCCATAATATCACATTTCCCTATGGAGAATCTCTAACCTCTATCATTGTTAGTTTATTTGATTCAAGGGCCAAGCTCTAGATTGCCATTTTTGAGCATCAAAATTAAAACCACCCCCTACAACTCTCCAGTGATATTGATCTCCTCAAATGAGAAAGATTTATCTTGCCTCCTTAGATGATCTCATCTCCCAACCAAGGAATAGAAACATTTCTCTTCTTTTTACAAGCTCTCTAGCTTCATCAACAATAAGTGTTTTGCTATTTGGATCATATTCTTGCAACTTTTTTACTAGTTCTACTATCTTTTCATTCAAATCCCTTGGTTGCAATTGCAAGGATAATTCATTCTACTTTATTTTGAAAATAAACCTTTTAAACTCCTTAGAATTAATGAAATCATCATCCTTCATAAATCTTGAGCTTGTATGATCCTTTCATTTATCATTCTAGCCTCAAGCTCAAGTTTACTTGGGATTCTTTCATTTTCAGTGGCTTTCTTTATCCGATGGTTGTGCCTAATATCATAAAAATATTTTCTTCCTTTTGACAAAATCTAGATGGCTTTTTCTCTTGCTTTGTTTGGTATTTCAATTAACTTTTGCCTTTTTCTACCACCTTGAGCCCAAGATCAGCTCTCTAGTTGTTCCTCCTCTTTATCAATTTCAATCACAATATCTTGCTCAAGAGGTTTAGGCTTTACTCTATTTCTAATTTCTAGGGGCACTTAAGACATTATGTCTTGATAATTTTGGATACATTTATTTTATCTATTCAAATATATCTCCTTATGATAAAAACCCTTGAAAGAAGGATCTATTCTTTTCATCTCCTTTTCAATGCTCATTATCTCCTTATAATTCAAAGTTCTATCCTTTCATTCCTTAGTTTTCAAGAAATCCATGATCATATCTTCCTGCCAAACTAGTTTGCTATTGGGTAGGTTATATTTTCTCATATGCCTTAGAGTATGTCTAATAATGTCATTGAGATCATAGGTTCTATTAGGAGTAGAAGACAATAGAAATTCCCTCATCAATTCATCTAATTCCTTCATTGCATCTTTACCTATGTCAAAATCACCCACCTTGACATTTATACATACAAAAGATCCAATTTTTATCATTGGTCCCAATTACTCCCAATCCATAAGAATTAATTGCCATAAAAATTTGATAATTCTCATTCTTTATGGGATGTGTTTGGGTAGGAGATGAGGTAGTTGAGGGCACCCATAAGCCTAATTATGGAACAATTCTAAAAAGGAAACACAATTCCCCAATCATGTTCCATTTTCCTACTGTCATTTTAACACCTAGAGGGTTTAATAAGATTTCTAACACCACTTTGGATCCTCTTAGTAATATCTCCTAAGATATTAAAAAATGGATATACAAAATCATTGTAAATAGATAAAGAATCAACATAAGAATAGAATCTTTTCCATACCCTTGTCCATCGTTGCACAAGCAAGCTTTCTCCCATATCCTCTATTCCTTCAATGAAATCTAGGTTAATGTATTCAATATTCTTATATAGAAATCTTATGTGCATTAACAATGAATAATGGTCAAAATTTAAATTATTGAAAAGAGATTTTTTGAAGTATAGAATTTATCATGGAACAATCATTATTTTGTTAATGATGTCAAACCTACTAATTGCTGGTGAAACAATTTCTTTTTGGTCTAAATACTATCATTTGTTTGATTGATGAAGATGATTTGAAAAGAGAATATAACAAGAGAACCTAGAGAAAGCTTGAGTTATTTAGTGTATAAAAAGAGCACTAAGACCAAGTACTACATTGATGGTATTATTTATTATTGATCTACTTAGGGCTAAATTAAATGGTTACTTTAGCTAAGACAAGAAGAAGTGTTTTCATAAAAGGTGTCTGCTAAGCCTAGCCAAGCAAATAGTGTAAGTCGAGAAAATTCTAGTTTAGGCCGAGCAGAAAAGTTAGTATATGTCAAGCATCAATAAAATTTAGTAAGTACAAAGCATTAGAGAAATAATAGTAGTGACCAAGCTGAGAAGATGTAGTTAAAATAGGGCAACACAGTGTTGGCCGAGCATCATAAGATTATTATTTTGAGTGAACAATGTCGATGCTGAAAGACAACAACAAGTGTTAAATCCAAGATTTTTGATGAATTTGAGTTGACTAATTTTATTTCTTGAATTATGTGAAGCATGTGGAAGATAAGTATGATGATTTGATGGCATAAAATTCAAGATAAAACATTTTGAGGTAAATTCAAGGAAGATTGTAGTGTAATTCCCCGCTAAAGCATTTTTTTTTAAAACATGAAAGTAATATCATTCACAACTGATACAAGAATAATGGAAGCAATAGCAATAACCATCTAAAAGTAAACATAACATAACATAACAAGTTACATTCTTTAAAGATCCCTTAATGTTAATTACATCTAAATCAACTAACATTATTGAATCCATCTAATACAACAACCACATGATATAATAATGATAAGTCCAATGTATATACATTACATTTCTAAATGCTCAATCATCCATTGTACATGTCATAGGCTATGAAAAGCTTAAAAGAATATACATATGTGGAATAAGGTACATCATCCTATTCTAATCCATGATACATCAAGTAAAGATAACCATATGATACACATGATACATCATCATAGAAGATATATATGTCCATCATAAAGATCAAACATAATAAACTAAGTGCACTATTCCTCCCAACTACAAATAGCATCATTAGACCATCGTGGGTCCTAGTCATCCCTCTATGCATGACATTCCAAATCACCAAAGAGATCATCGGTATTAACATAGTAGGAATGTCAAACCTAACATACTACATCATATGTAGAAAGTAATCTAACATGCATAATAAGCATAAAATAAAATCATCTAACATATGCTAATCATCAATGAAAGGATACATATCCACCATCATAAAGGATGCATCAGCCATGATGTCTCAAATAGATCTCAAATGATAAGAGTGGAAAAACACTACCACCTGACCACATGGAACCTAAGTGGTCCACTCCACTGTACTAAGGAGATAATCTCAAGTCCCAAATAGGTTATCAAAATCACATAACATAAATACTCTCTAAGTCCAAGAATCCTAAAAGTATACTAACTCAAATATTCCAATCACAAGATCGACATCTAATCCTAGAGGCACACAATGACATGTAGGAAACCTACTATGCAAGTGGGAAAGTGTCATCGCATATATCATGTAGAAGTTACCCTGGCAGTTAGCTATAATCCACGGGTCCCTACTAATTCTCATGTGGCCACTAGTATCCTCTCATACTGACAAGGAATACTATGGAATGCAAGGTCGCAACCAAGTGTTCTCTCTACTCCCATCCTAGTCTATACAAGCACTCAGGGCATGGGTGAGAACAAAACAATTATCTTTTTAAGTTTATTAAGTCAGTATTAGGTGTGAATGTTTTCACTTATTAAAACAACTTACAATGAGTTACCCTGGCAGCCTCTTAGGGCCCCGACCCCCATTGCAAGCCACTTCTTGACACTAGAAGTAGATAACCTACCCTAAGTTCATGGAATCATAAATCACCCCAGTCCTATACAAGCGACTAGAAATAAAAAATCAAAAGATAATCCAAAATAAGAACATCAAATATCCACAATAATAGCATCAAATCTCTATGAGCAACTAAAAAGCATCCATAGAAAATCATGAAAACAACAACTCTCTATTGGCAACTGAAGCATCACTGATAATCAAAAGTATCCATTGGTTCTCAATAACCAAAATATATCTCAAATCATACTGATCGAAGACTCCAAAATGGTTGAGTCAAAACATGTCACAACATGACATCATAAATCAATATTTCAGTCCCATCATGGCGACTAGAAAATATCCCAAGGATAACTGATCCATGACTCAAAAATGGTTAATTCAAGTGTCTTATACATATGAATCCCAACTATAACAATCAGTAATTACAAACATTACACAAAGCATTCCATCACATAACCATGGTTGGGTTAGTAAAGATCAGAAATAAGACATCATCACGACATCACATTCATAACCCCCAAGCCTCTGGTAGATGTCCTATAACTGGTCAACACTAGACAACCCAAAACCCAAAATAGAAACACAAAGAATACACAATGCAAGCACGTGTTTTGGTTTTGCTAAAATTACATACTTGAATTAAATGTGGAGGTTTTCAGTTTTCGTTTCCAATTTTGGATAATGAATGGAGGAACATTTTGTACGTTTTCCCAACCCATGTTTTTGTTTGATAGACAAAAGTTTCTCTCCCAAAACCATTAGACTCAATTTTCTAACTATTCTATTATTTATATAAACATTGTTAAAAAAAAAGACTCCTATCGAGTTCTAATATTCAATTAACAATTCTAATGAACCCAATAATTGCATAATTCAAAACTTCAATTTATAACACATTCTAATGATTAACCCTAATTAAACTAAGTTTAATTAAGTTAAATATCTTTCCACTTTTAATAATAGTTGGCAAGTTGTTATTAATAATTTAGTTCATTTATCTTTTAAAGGAATGATCCATTAATTCAATTTTTTAATTATAATTATTATTTATAAATAATATATATACATATATACCTATATATATATACACACACACATACATACATACTTATATATATATATATATAGACACAATAATAATATTTTATAAAAAATTGAAATATAAAAATTGAATCACAAATTGCGTCATATCTTTTACCCACTATATCAAAGTCGATATCATTTACATATGATAAAAACACCACCAAAAGGAGGGGTGTCGTGCGGGCTTGCGATAGTGTCGCAGAGCTTGCGGCAGCAGTGCCACTGGCCTCTGCCACAAGTACAGAGTGGGTGGGGGTACGGGCTCATCCCTCCCCACCCACTTAAATATGCATTTCTCAACCAAATGTATTATATATACGATTCGATTTTAATAAAAAAATTATAAACGTTTTACAAAAAATGTAAATCACAGAGCGATATGACATTCGATCTTTCAATAAGATATATATATATACATATGTATGTATATATATAAATGTATTTATGTATATATATACATATATATGTGTGTGTGTGTGTGTACTTTTATATATATATATATATGTATGCAGATCTGAATTAACATGTCCATATCAACACAATTTATAAGGGCTTTCAATTCTAAGAAATCCATAAAATATTTGTTCTCCAAATTTCTCAATAAATTTTTCTAATGGATTTGGCTATAAGTTAAACCCTAGCCCTGTGATCTCTTCAGATCTATGCATATAAAGTTTTGTCAAATAAATTTTAACTACCCATATTGAGAAAGCATACAACCAAAATAGGAAAAACCCTTAGAAAACATATGGAAGACACGAAGAAGATAGGAAGTGCAAGATGTGGAAATAACATAAGCAAAATCACAAGAGTCTACCTGAATTCTGATGCAAATTTTTTTTTCCTTTGAAACTGTAGAGCAAGCTCCTTCCTTCTCCCACATTCTCGAGTCCTCCAATGCTCCAAAAATGCCCACCCCCCCCCCCCCCCCCCCCAAGCCTCTAGGAGTGCCCGAATATAAAGGACTCTCAGGAAGCACCTAGAATGTCTCTAGAAACAACTAGAAGGTGCAGACAACTAAGCATGAGCTTTTTCCAACCTTCTAGATGAGTCATAAGGTTGTAGACACCATGTGCTTAATTTGTGCACTAACCCCCATGTTGTTGACATAAGAGAAGTAAAAAGGTGTGTTTACTCCTAGGCAAGCTTATAACTTTTATTTTAATTTTTATAACTTTTATTAGTATTATTTATTTATTACTTTATTATTATTATTAATTTTAATTTACAATTTTCTTTTATTTAATTCTTTTTCTCAATTAATTCTCATTTAATTAATTATAGTCAAAATATCAAAGATCATGATATTACATTAATTTTCTCCAAATAATTAATTTATTAATTAAATCTATTTAATAAGACTTAATTAATAGAAAATTCACCATAGACCTCCAAGATAAAATATGAAAATCCATCATAGAACAATTCATACAATATTAGTCTAAAGGGTTAAAAATCGAGAATTATGTCATCCGACACATTCGGTGGGTAAAATATCCAGATACTTGTCCTATCTTTCTAGGACAATAGTTTAAGGGTTTGGGATTTAGACTTGAGAATTTATCTCCCTTCTCTTATCATTGAGATAGTGTAATAGGGTACACTCATCCTGGCAATTTAGGGAAGTTGATACCTAGTACCTACAACCTACATAAAAACCATGCATGTACATACAATATATATAATGCTAAGCTAAAATAGGCAATGGTAGGAAGTGGTGCATCATGTAGATCCTGACTAGCAGATGACTATGACTCCCTTCCTTAAACACATCAAAAATGCCATACAATAAGAGCCAACACACACCCCATACACATGCAAGTATGAGGTAAGTATCCATAATAAAACACATGAGATAATAAACCATCTAACTAATGATCATCAATAACTGAAAGCAATGTAATGGTCATCATGCATACATGAAATGTAAAGTCTAAATGATCTCATCATATACCAACTGAATCCATAACATAATGTCTGATAGTCTCAAAACAATACCACTAATCCATTAACATAAAACTAGTCTAACATAGTCTAATAATAATAGCAACAATGTGTCCAAAAAAATGTGAACGAGGGCAGGCACTACATGTAGAAGAAGTTTCTAGAGGGACAAAAGAGGAAAGTGGGTAGATTCATTGAATCTAACCTAACCCTAATATGGGTAATTATGATTTTTAAAAAAAGACCTGAATTCTCTATTTATAGAGACAATAGGCTAGAAGAAAATGTTTTCATGTGTGAGACCCTAAGGAATACAAGAAGTCTAGCATGTTTCTTTATATGGTGACTATATAGAAGAGATTGCAATTGAAATACAAAGCAAGAAGGCTTAAGAGGTTGAATGATTGAAGGGTGAACAAGATATCAAAGATGAAGAGTATGAATAACAAGAAGAATGGAGCACTAAGCTAGAGATTTTTAATTTGCAAGTGAGTTTTATTTTATTATTAGATCAAGTCCTATTGATACTTTCTAATAATTGTATTAGTCTAGATAAATCATTTGGATTAAGGTTGACCTAACAATCATATGTAAATCTTTTAACTGGGTAACATCATAATGAAATGTTATAAAGTCTTCTAACATGGCTCACTTCTTATAGGATGATTGAAAAACTTTAACCAAATCACATTTAATGGTGTGTATTCTAACCTTTAACAGGGTTGGTCTTTAATAGGGCATCACTTCAGAAGAGTGAAATTGAGTAGCATGCTATTGGTGGTTTTTCCCAAATTGGGTTTTTATATAAAATCCTTGTGTTAAATTGTGTGAATGAGTCTACAGTATTTCATTTTTACATTGCTACAAAGTTATTTTGACATATGATAGTGACATACTAAGTTAAGGTATTGGATGATCTAATGGGTACATGTATTGTATGGTTTTATAGATATGAAACTGTTAAGCACTAAAAAGTTTTGTTTGTACATTTGGACCTTGGATAATTGTTTCAACCCCCTCTCATTTACTCTAAAGAATTCCAACAATTGGTATTAGAGACTTGATGCTTGTAAGAAAATAGTTTGAATGTACAAAAAGCTAAAGATCAAGATGTATAGAAAGGAGGTTCCCAAATTGAATAATGAAAAATTTCTTGCATGGAAAATTTTGATGAAGCTACTTCTACAAGGACTTGGAGATTATGAAAAATCTACCATCACCATTGAACATGTTAATATTACTGGAGCACTTACTACTAACGATCTGAAAAAGAAGAAAGAGCACAATCAGACAATGTTAGAGCTTTCTTATGTCATTAGCTATTCAGAGTTTGATGACATCAAAGGATGTAATTCTGCTAAGAAGATGTGGGATGTTATAGAGATGATCTATGGAGTAGATAAGAATGTTCTAAGAGCCAAAGCTTAAAGTATAAGAGAAAAGTTTAATGATATGAGAATGGAAGAAGGTGAGACTATAGTCTATGATTGCACAAAAATCAAAGATGTTTTCAATACTATTAGAGGAGAAAATGGTGTTATTAAAGATGAGACTGTGATCAACAAAGTATTGAGAACATTGTTGCATATCTATGCTATTAGAGTCTCTACCATACAATAACTAAGGTTTGTTCTTGGTTGTAATCTAACCCATGAAGGACTAATGGGTATAATCACTACTTTTGAACTTTCCAAAATTAATTATTTCAAAACTAAAAATGTTGAATCTCCTTTCAAAACTAAATTAACACTGAAAGAACCGAAGAAGAAGAAAGAAAAGGTCAAGCATGTTTCTAGTGATAGTGATACAAATGAAGAAGATGTAGAAGAGCTTGAGGAGATTTCATAGAGGAAAAGGGAAATACAAAGGTAATCTAGCTATCATGTGTTTCAATTGTAATGAGGTTGGTTATATTATTGCTAGGTGTCCAAAGAAGAAGAACAATAGAAATGGAGATAAATACATAGGTAAAAGACATGAGAACAATGAAGACTATAAAGAAAAAGGAAAGAAGTCTTGCTACATTTTTGAACAAGAAACAAAAGATGGATTTGATGACCATGATGACAAAGTTTTGTATGTTTATATAAAAGATGAGGCAACTACATTGATATCTTATGTGAGAAAAAGTGATAGATGAATTGACTAGAGATAAAATTAAGTTCATTACCCTTGAGTATTACAATGGAAATAGTGTTAGATTTGGTAATGATGCACCATGTATGATCAAAGGTAAAGAATCAATAAAACTAATATAAAAAATCATGTGTGACAATGCTTACTATGTAGAAGGACTTAACTATAACTTGTTGAGTGTGTCACAATTGAATAGTTTAGGTTACAAAGTTGAATATGGTAATAAGAAAGAAAAAATCTATGACATTGATGGAAAACTAATTGGAAATAGAGATTAGGCTAGAGGTTGTCTATTTTAACTTAACATGAATGATGCTACTTTTCTTGTTGTAGAATTTGATGATGTGTGGCTATGGAACAAGAGGTTATGTTATGCTAACTTTGATAACTTAGTCAGTATCTGTAACATGAAAAGAGTTAGAGGTTTTCCAAAATTGAAGAAACCTGATAATGTGATTTGAAAACAATGTTAGTTAAGCAAGATGACAACACCTAGTTTTAAAAGTAAGACTCACTCAAATTTTTTTATAGAATTAGTTCATTCTGATTTTTGTGGACCAATTGATGTGGAAAGCTACAAAGGTGACAAGTACATTATCCTATTTGCTAATGATTATTCTAGGATGATGACCATTATTTTTATGAAACAAAAATCTAATGCTTTTCAAATGTTTAAATGATATCTATCAAGAGTTGAAAATGAGATAGGTAAAAGCTTGAAATGTGTGAGATCTAATAGAGGTAGAGAATTTATATCAAATTAGTTTGAGATATTCTATAATGACAGAGGAATCAAGAGACAAACTTTAGTACCTAGAACCCCTCCACAAAATGGGATTGTTGAAAGGAGGAATAGATCTATAATGGACTATGCTAGAACATTGAGGATGGAGAAGAATGTTCCTTTGAAATACTGGAGAGAAGTTGTAAGTATAGTGGTCTATACCTTATACTAAGAACAAGTCAAGAAAGGTACAAATTCCACACCTTTTGAACTATGCTATGGATACTCATCCAATGTAAAATATTTTAAGGTGTTTGGAAGCAAGTATTAAATTCATAAGGATAGTAGGAATGGTAACCTTGATGCTAGAAGTGAAGAAGGTATATTCCTAGGCTATTCCACAAGAAGTAAAGCTTATAAGTGTTTAAATACTAAGACTAACAAAGTTATGGAAAGTGAAAATGTGAAGTTTGATGAATATACAGAGGTACATGAAGCTAAGCCTTAGAAGGAACCTAAAGAGTACAAAGCCTTCATATACTACTAAGAAAAAATGGATATTGATTAAGCTAACAACCAAGGTGGAAATCAATGAAAACAAGTCTCGGTGACTATCAAGTCACATACAATGGATGTTGAGTTGCATTCAAGAACCAAGTTGTGTTGAAATTCTTTAGAATGACTTAGAGGGGGGGTGAATTAGTTATCCGAGGTCTACATGTACAAATACAACTTTTCAATGCTTAGTAGAACCATATCCATTTTATTGCATAAAAATGTAATAAAGAAACAAACACTAAACAACTAATGTCTATTCCTACATGATTATGCAAACCTCAAAATATGCAAGAGAACATGGAAATAAACATAACATGAAATCAAAAGAGTATAAACTATTCAAAATAGCACATATGCAAACCTCATGAAATCATCAAGTGTAGATGATTTCATTGCTCATGGGATGTGGTTGCTCATAATTCCTGCAGCATAACAATGGAGTAGATAGTGCTTGCTAAAATGAGGAGAGGGCTCTCCTTTTATAAGAAAATGGATGCAATGGATAGTTGAGATTAAAGGCAAGATGAAAGGCTAGGATCTCTCAGGATCGATGAGGTGTCCATGAGGTGGAGGACAAGTAGACTCCATGTAGATTAGGGTTTTGACGATTCAAAGGGGGCAATATGCTCACACATCTGTGAGCAACCTTTGATGGTGACATGATCAATGAGGTGTGAGAAGCATGGCTTCTCACACATGTGTGAGACAACTTGACTCTCATGCAAGGAGACAAGTGTGCAAGAGGTGTGAGAAGCATGGCTTCTCACACATGTGTGAGCACACACTTAGGATTAAAAGGTGATTAGCAAGGTGATTAGGAAAATCAAGCATGATTAAGGAAGTGGGTAGGTTTGGAAAGGTGGGTTAGGTAGGAATAGTGAGGTTAGGTGAGGATTAAAGGTACCATGTGCTCAAATAGGATTAAATGTAATATTTAATTCCAAGTGGGAATTAGGCAAGGGATTAATTAAGTAAACGAAGTACTTCATTAAAGTAAATGGGTTAGGATGCAAGGGGAATAGGTTAGGATTTAAATAAACGTTAGTTTATTCAAATCAAGGAAAGGGGAATATAATTAAATAAATGTAAATTTATTTAATTAAATTACAAGGTAATTAAATAAATAATAAAAAATTTATTTAATTTGTCAGGTTAAGGGTATCTGGACAAATTTAGGTGTCTACATCCATAAAACATTAACATGCATGCATCCATTAAATCATACAATACTTAAAGTTTGTAATTTATTATCCTAGGTCAAAACAACTTTGCAAAAATATAAACATGAAACACCATAAGAAAATCCACATAGTTTGACACAAGGATTTGACGTGGGAACCCAATTTGGGAAAAACCACTAGTAATATGCTATGAATTCTCACTCTTCTAAAGTGATGCCCCATGGAAGGCCAACCTATTAAAGGTTACAATATCCACTATTAATTGTGACCTAGTTAAAGGTTTTCAATCACCCTGTTAGGAGTGAGCCTTGTTAGAGGACTTTAGACCATTCCATTAGAGTGTCACCTAGTTAAAGGATTTACAAATGAATATTAGGTCAACCTTAATCCATAGGATTTTACCCACACTAGTATGGTTATTAGAAAGTAATAGTAGGACTTGATCTAATAAAAAATGAAAACTCAATTATAGATTATTAATCTATGTTTTAGTCCTCCATTCTTCTTGGTATTCATACTCTTTAGCTCTGATAGCTTGGTCACTCCTCAAGCATTAAGCCTTATTTCTTTGCATACCAATTATAGTCTACTATGTTCATCCATTAAATGAATCAATACCCAAGACTCCTTGGCTTCCTTAGGTTCTCTCACATGATGACCTTTTCTTCTAACTAGCTATATCTAGAAATAGAGAATTTAGATCTTTTTTTGCTTTACCACAATCATCCATTTTAGGGTTAGGTAGGATTAGGTAGGATTCAATGTATCTACCCACTTTTCCATTTGCTTCACTTAGAAACTTCCTCTACAATAATCCTTGAATTTGCCTCAAAATGGTTTACCTTGAATTCTGTGCCACCAGCTCATTATATAGTTATCTTCCACATGATTGACATGTTTGATTACACTATTTTCTATCTCTTGACATCTATACTATTATGTCACTTGGCCAACATTGATTCATCAAAAAATAATAAAGTTTATTGATGCTTGACACCAACCAAACATTACTCAACATATACTAAAATTCACTCTGCTTGTACTATTTTTCATCTTTTCTTGGAACCTCTTGTTTTTCACTTAGCTTCTACTAATTTCTAATTGGCCTACATTAATTGCTTGGCAAGGCTTGGTAGACACTTTTCTTACTTGATCTTCTTCTAGTCTTAACTTAACTTTAGGTAGATAGATAATACACTATAGTATTAATATCTTATTTGGCCTTAGTGCTTCTTTTACATACCAAATAAATCAACCTTTCTCTAGGTGCTATTATTATATCCTCTTTTCAAATCCTCTTCATCAATCAACTAAATGATAGCTTTTAGACCAAAAAGAAATTGTCTCACTAGTAGGTAGTAGGTTCAACATCCTTGAAAAAATAATGATTTTTCCATTACAAGTTCTTCACTTTAAAACAATCTTATAACAACAAGTTGCATGCAGGAACCAAGTTGCATTCAGGAGCTAAGTTGTAGAAAGAAGTTGAGGTACATTCTAATATTGATATCACTGTACATGAAAGGAATGTCAATTTACCTGATAGAAAAGTTCACAATGACTCTAAAGTTGATAGACCAATTGAAGAAAGAAGAGTAGAATAGAGATTTTCAAAATATGTCAGGAGACATCACTTTGCTGGACAAATTATTTGAGATAAAGAAGCTAGACTAATGAAAAAGAATAGGCGGAGAGATGATACATGTTTTTTAAGAATTTATTATCCTAATTTAGTGAAGGATGCAAAGAATGAAGATTGGAGCAAACCCATGAAAGAAGAAATTGATCAAATTGAGAAGAACAAAACATGGACTCTAGTACCTAGACTAGAGAAAAAGTATGTGATTGAAATAAGTGGCTATACATAAACAAACTAGATGAGAATGATGAAGTCACAAGGAATAAGGAAATATTAGTTTTCAAGGGATATGCACAAGAAGAGGGAATTGACTATGGGGAGACATCTACCAGAGTTTCAAGATTTGAAGGAGTAAGAACTCGACTTGCTTGCTCTGCATACAAAGGTTTCAAAGTTTATCAAATGGATATGAAGTTAACATTTTTGAATAGTATACTAGAAGAGAATGCTTACATTGAATAAAAAGAAGGATTTTTTGATCCAAACAACAAGAACATAGTATGTAGATTATACAAAACTTTATATGGATTAAAGCAAGCCCCAAGAGCATGGTATGAAAGGCTTCACAATTATCTTGTGATAATTGGTTTTCAGAAGACTGATGATAAAATCAATTAGTACTTGAAGATAGTAGGAGGTAAAGGGATTTTACAAGTTGAAATATTTGTTGATGATTCATATTTGGAGGATAAATTACATTGTGTAAGACATTTGAAAATGAAATCAAGAGAGAATTTGTTTATGTTTGGAGAGATAAAGTTCTTTGTTGGTTTGCAATTATATCAGATGAAATATGATATTTACATAACTCATTCTATATGTAAATGAAATATTGAATTTTTTTGGTATGGAGGATTCAAAACTTTTTAGTACTTCTATGGTGACAGGACACAAACTATCCAAAACTGACAATTCTACTGAAGTAAATCAAACACTATACAGGTCTATGATTAGAAAATTGCAATATGTAGTACATAGAAGACTTGACATTGCATTAGCTATCAAGATTATTGCAAGGTTATCTACAAATCCTAAGGAGAATCATTTGATGGTTGTTAAAAGGATTGTGAGATACTTGAAAGGAAAAAAAGACTATGGTCTATACTACAAGAAGAATGATAAGTGTAAACTAAGAGCCTATATAGATGATGATTAGGATAGAAACATTGATGATAGAAGGAGTACAAGTGGTGGAGAATTTTTTTTAGGAAAGAGATTGGTCAGTTGGACCAGTAAGAAAAAAATTGTATATCTCAATCTACTATTGAAGTTGAACATGTGGTTGTTGTAGTGAATTGTACAAATGTGGTATGGATCAAACAAATACTCAAAGGAATGAAGGAAGAATTTACTAAACTTGTGGTACTTTATTGTGATAATACAAGTAATATAAACATATCAAAGAACCCTATGATGCATATAAGGATAAAGTACATTGCAATCAAGTATCATTACTTGAGAGAGTTGGTTCAAGATAGAAACAAGTGAGAATGCAATACGTGAATACAAAAGAACTGATAGCTGATATATTCACAAAAGCTTTACCTAAGGATGCCCATGAATATCTTAGAGGTAAACTGAATATCTTAGAGGTAAACTAGGGGTGATACCCCTATCCAAAGCTACTTAAGAAGAATGAGTAGTGCCCTACATCAACTAAGTTGAATGTCATATTTTAGAATTTGGTGTAGTGGATCATACTTTAGGAGCTACCTAAAGTAATAAAGGAGGTGAATCAAGATATTTACAATCACAAGTAAGGCGATAGAGGGAGAAGCTAAATTAATTATATTTGTATTAAATGATGATAAGTCTTTGGAATTGACATCAAAGAGGGAGATATAAGAAAGAGGCATTTAAGAAAGATAGAGATAGTAGAGAGAGATCAAAGAAGGAGATATAAGGTTAAGGGAGATATCAGAGAGTGGCACATAAAATGAAATAGGGAGAAATTTCAAAGATATTAATTTTCTTTTTGGTATTTTTGTTGGTATTGGTTTGCCATCAGTGCCAAAGAGGGAGATTTTTGAAAAGAGATTGTTGAAGTATAGAATTTATCATGAAACAATCATTATTTTTTCATTGATAGGAAACCCACAACTTGCTGGTGAGACATTTTCTTTTTGGTCTAAATGCTATCATTTTTTTGATTGATGAAGAGGATTTGAAAAGAGAAGATAACAAGAGAACCTAGGCCTCGTTTGGTTGGGGAAGAGGAATTTGGTTCAAAGCCTTATCATCTCATAACTAGGTTTTCGAAAACCTGGTTTTGCATTTTGGGAAGATAGTTGGACCATTTGGTTGACATGGAAGATGAATATACAAATCCATATTTTGTGTTTGGTTACAAATTTAGAAATTGGAATTGGAATTGTTTTCAAAGTGGCTTGTCCCCCAAAACAGAGAAACCCCACATCCCTTGGCCAAGAACAATGCAAAGGAACCTTTGATCTAGACTTTAGGATTATATTAATAAGGACGTGTTTGTTGATTCTCTCATGAATATATTAATATTAGTATAGTAATTATAACATAATATTTTAAATAATATTAATATTTCAAAAAAAATATTAATATCATAATAGACTTTTTATTATAAAATTATAAAACTACCATTCATTATAAAACCCAAAAATATAAGAACGATCTATTCTTGTTTTCACAATAGACTTTTTTTTAATACTATAATCTTTAAAATAAAATAAAAATCTCTGTCTCTAGTTTATAAACTATAATTAAAAAATATAAATATAATAATAATAATCTATACCTAGCTTCTTAAATATGTACTCTAAAATTTAATGCTTTATTTCATTCTATGAATAAATATATAAAAAGAGAAGATATTGTAATGGATTCTGAGATATTGGGAGAATTGTATCCTTGTAAACAAAATAAAAAAGAAATCATGAAATCTGTATTGTATTCGCGCAAACAAAATCTGCACTGTAAGATACCAAGTTTGTTTTGCACACAAATACCAGAAGCTCACCTTGGAATGTTATAGTATTTTCTAGTTAATTTCTCCCGATCCTCACAAAACCACAGTCATCACCAAATAGAAACATGCCTAGAAACTCGTCTAGTAAGAAACCCCAAAAAAATTGTGGACTGGACAGTTTTATTAAAATGCATTCATAAAATCTAAAATCAAGTTTTAATTTTGAATTCCACCTTTTTGTTGGAAGAAGCTTCATCCAATTTTGGCCAAAAAATGGAAGACAAAATTGAAAATTGGGTTATAAGTTTAAACAACCAAACACCAATTTTTAGCTCAAAAACTCGATTATGATCCTCATAACCCAATTTTGGCCCTTGTCTTCCAGCAACCAAATGGGGCACTAGAGAAAGGGTGAGTTATTTAGGGTATAAAATGATCACTAAGACTAGTTAAGACATTGATGATATTATGTATTATTGATCTACTTAAGGCTAAAGTAAATGGTTACTTTATCTAAGCCAAGAAGAAGTGTTTTCATAAAAGGTGTCTACCAAGCTTGGTTGAAAATAGTGTAAGCCAAGAAAATCCTAGTTCAAGCTAACCAAAAAAGTTAGTATATGTTCAACATCGGTAAAATTTAGTAAGTGCCAAGAATTAGGGAAATAAGAGTATTGACTAAGTTGAGAAGACACAGTTGATGCTAAGAAATCAAGTGTTGGCCAAGCATCAGAAGACCATTATTTCCAAGTGAACAATGTTGATGCCAAGTGACAACAAAAAGTATTAAATCAAAGACAACTAATTTGATTTCTTTAATTATGTGAAGTGTTTGGAAGACAATTATGATGAGCTAGTGGCATAGAATTCAAGATAAATCATTTTGATGTGAATTCAAGGAAGATTGTAGAAGAAGTTTCTAGAAGGACTAAAATGGAAAAGTTGGTAGATTCATTAAATCTTGTCTAACCCTAAAATGGATGATTGTGGTTAAATGAAAAAAGACCTAAATTCTTTATTTATAAAGATAGAAGACTAGGAGAAAAGTTTGTCATGTGCAAGAACTGAAGGAAGAAAATAAGTCTAGGGGGTTTCTTCATATGGTGTCTAAATAGAAGAGACTACAATTGGAATTCAAAGCAAGAAGGCTTAAAAGGTTGAATGATTAAATGGTGAACAAGTTGTTAGAGATGAAGAGTATGAATTCCAAGCACAATGGAGGACTAAACTAGAGACCTGTAATCTACAAGTGAGTTGTATTTTATTATTAGATAAAGTTTTGTTGTTACTTTCTAACAAGTGTATCAATATGGATAAATCCTTTGGATTAAGGTTGATCTAATAGTAATTTGTAAATCCTTTAACTGGGTGACTTTCCAATGGAATGTTCTAAAGTCCTCTAACAAGGATCACTCCTAATAGGGTGATTGAAATCCTTTAACCAAGTCACATTTAACAATGTGAATTGTAACCTTTAATAGGATTGGCCTTTAATAGGGCATCACTCTAGAAGAGTAAAATTGGGTAGCATGTTATTGGTGGTTTTTCCCAAAGTGGGTTTCCACATACAATCCTTATGCCAAATTCTATGAATGAGTTCATAGTATATCGTGTTTAATTTTTGCAAAATTAGTTTGACATAGGATAGTGCCCTACTAAGCTAAGGTATTGGATGATCCAATAGATGCATGCATGATATGGTTTTATGGATATGATACTATTAAGCACTAAAAAGGTTTATTTGTAGATTTGGACCTTGGATAACTGATTCACCCCCCTCAATTATTCTAAAGAATTCCAATAATTGGTATCAGAGCCTTGGTGCTTGTAAGAAAATAGGTTAGAGGTACTAAAAGGTAAAGATCGAGATGTACAGAAAGGGGGTGCCCAAACTGAGAAAGGAAAATTTTCTTGCATGGGAAAGTTTGATGAAGATACATCTAGGAGGACTTGGAGATTATGCATAAATTACCATCACCACTAATCATGTTGATCCTACTGGAGGCCTTACTACTGATGATCTAAAAAAGTAGAAAGAACAAAGTCAAGAAATGTTAGAGCTTGCTTCAGTCCTAAGCTACTTAGAGTTTGATGACATCAAATGATGTAATTCTTCTAAGAAGATGTGAGGTGCTATAGAGATGATCTATGGAGTAGATAAGAATGTTTCAAGAGCTAAAGCTGAAAGACTAAGAGGAAAGTTTGATGACATTAGAATGAAACAAGGTGAGACTATAGTCCAGTATTTCACAAGAATCAAATATGTTTTGAATGCTATTAGAGGAGAAAATAGTGTTATTGAGTATGAGCTTGTGATTAGAAAAGTATTGAGAACCCTACTACTTATCTATGCTATTAGAGTCTCTATCATACATGAACTAATGTTTGTTCCTAGTAGTAATATAACCCTTGATGGACTGATGGGTAGACTCATTGATTTTGAACTTTCCAATTTTGATAATTTCAAAACTCAAAATGTTGAATCTACTTTCAAAGATAAACTGAAACTAAAAGAACCTAAAGGGAAGAAGAAAGAGATAAAGCATGTTTCTAGTGTTAGTGATAAAGATGAAGAAGATGTAAAAGATCTTGAAGCATTTTTTGCAAGGATATTTCACAGTAAGTTACCTATATTTTGTTTCAATTGTAATGAGGTTGGTCATATTGCCACTAGGTATCCAGAGAAGAAGAACAATAAAAGTGGAGATAAATACAGAGGTAAAAGAGATGAGAACAACAAAGACTATAAAGACAAAGGAAAGAAGTCTTGTTACGTTGTTGAAGAAGAAAAAAAGATGGATTTGATGACCATGATGATGAAGTTGTGTATGTTGTGATGAAAGATGATTTTGATGAAGTTGAGGGAAATGCATTGATATCTTAGGTGAACGAAAGTGATAGATGGATCATTGCAAGTGAATATTCACATCACATGACTAGATATAAAAGAAAGTGCATTATCCTTGAGTATTACAATGGAAATAGTGTTATATTTGGTAATGATGCACCTTTTCTAAGAAAATATAAATCTAAATCATCAATCAAACTGACAGAAAAGATCATGTGTGAAAATTCTTAATATATTGAAGAACTTAATTATAACTTGTTAAGTGTGTCACAATTGAATAGTTCAGGTTGCAGAGTTGAATTTGATAACAAGAAAGAAAAGATCTATGGCATTGATGGAAAACTAATGGTAAATGGATATCAAACTAGAGGTAATCTATTTTACCTTGACATTAATGATGCTACTTGTCTTGTTGTATGTTACTAATAATTAGCGGGGGGGGGGTGTGAATGGGGGGGGGGGGGGGCTATGAATTATTAATCTACAAACTTTAGTTGCCAACTGGATATTATTTCTTACTTTAAAGCATACATAAAAAATTAATAAATTAATGTTGAATAGTAATAGAAACCATGCACAAAGATAACTCATAACACTATTTTTTTCACTAGGGAAACCCTAGCCAAAGGAAAACCCTAGTGGGGATGATACCCACTAGATAATATATTGATATATAAGTTCCTTGTTAGAGGATAGACCCTGTTAGGAGTCAATGAGAAAATTTAGTATAAGGAGATCTTGTTAGAGACTTTGAATCCCTATTAGGAGTTGTGCCAACCATGTTAGGAGTTGCAGTACAATAGATGCAAGATGAGCCCACTGTCCAAACATGCATTTCCAATTACAAGAAGAGCTCACTACCCAAACAAGTAATCAGACTTCTAGAATATAGATTCTTTCTCAGTTCTATCTTGGATCTCAAATAGCTTCACAAACTTCACGTATATCACTTTCATAGTAAGTTCACATATTACAATACTAGCAAAACTTACATAAAAAAATTCCCTTTCTTATCACAAGATGTCCTTTGCATAAATACCATGCCTTTACAAAAATTTCTGCTAGGTTGGCTAAGACCATGATACACTTTTCCAACTTCGATTAAACATCTAGGATGTCGGCCCTAATTGGACAAGTAATTATTTTGTAAACAAAATAATTCCTTTCTTTTAATTTTGCTGTCTTATTTCATTAAAACATGAATATCTCTTTTTTGTACAATCTGTACTAACTTCTAAGGTTATACACATCATCATTAACATGTATACTATCTCCATCTAACTTTTCTAGTCATAATATGACATAAACAACAAGTCACTAACAAAACAATACATTGTTGTATACCAAATTCATACTTAGACAATTTTCTAAGTACAAAAAGCTAAGTGTATTTATTTTCAAGGTTTCTTGTAAGCCTATACATCATTTGTTTCCATAAATGACAACAATTACATATCTTCATTAGTCAATTGTCAACAATCTCCCCATTCGGCATTGATGGAAACAAAATAGGGAAATTTGGCTAAGTATCAAAAACTTAAAATAAACAACACATTAACATTACCTATTACAATTTGTCCATCTTACATATGGCCCCCCTTACAATATCATTTTATCTTCTTTATCTAATTTACAATTTTTAATTGTACTTCTCACCCTTTGACATTAATGACAAAGGTTAAGAGGTCAAAAACTATCCAAAATTGTCCATCTACTATCAAAATCTCTGTAAACATCTACCTTAAACTGACAGTATCTTCATGCAATTATCAAAATTTTCTTTCAAACCGTTCATACCTTTTTTCCATGTATCTTTGGTTGTCTCAGTAGAGCTAAGAAGTTTACATAAGGCATATGATGCAATCTCAACTACATTCAGGTCTAAATACTAAAAGTTAGAATAAGTGTCCTTGGCCTTGACACATTCCTCTAATTGTTTCTCAATAATAGATATTTTTAGAGCAATGGACTCTCTAAAATCCAATAATCTCTTCAAAAATTTTTCCTTCCAAAGTTCCAATTTCCTAATATCATTATGAATACTAGCCAATTGTCCTTCAAAATGATCAATCTTACTAGCTGGATGTTATAACTAGCTAGATATAGCTTCAAGCTCACTCATTTTTCCTCCAATCTAACTATCAATATCCTTAATTAGTTTATAAGATAGGTTACACTTAATGTATAGTATCTTCCCATCCTATTGACACTTCTAAAGTTCCTTGATACAAGTATCAAGACTTATCAAATCATTCTTAATATTTTTACAAATGGTGCTAAACAAGTTAGCATCATGCGAGATTTGTGCCTTTGTTTCTGCAACACTGAAAAAATTAGTGAATTCTTCATCAAATGAATTTAGCACTACCTATGCCCTCTATTTTGGATCTTCTTATATGTGCTATACTACTAGAGTACTATGTAATCTATCAGTAACCTCCATCAAGGTTCTCTACGAGCTCTTCATTGTCTTGTTCTTCTAAATAAGTTTTGATAAGGATGAGATCAAGTTATTTTGGTGATCATCATCAATTACTAGGTTAGCAAGTGAAAGTGGAGTAGATGAACTAGAAGGTTTAGTGTCATCTTCCCTTTTCTTCTTGGCTACCTCTTTGACTCCTCTCTTCTTCCCTTCTTTCTTCTCTTTCCCTCCTTTTAGTTATTCTCTTTTCTTCTTCTTCTAATCTCTTCTTCTTGTCTTCCTCTATTTTACTTTTCATTTCTTCTTCAATTAATCTTTTCTTTTCTTCCTCTATTTTTTTCTTCTTCTCATCTTCAAGCAATTTCTACTTGGCCTATTCTACTTTCCTCTTCTTTTCCTCTAATAACCTCTTCTCTTCTTCAATTTTCCTCAATTTTTCTTTTATTTCTTTGGAATGAGATTCAAATGGTTCTGAACTCTCAAATGAGTTACTATCCTCAATGTTAATGGTAACATTGGTCTAATCTATCTATATTGTGTCACCACTCACTGACACTTCCAAGGTTTTGGGTGTATATAAAGATGGTGCCTTGGACTCTACCATCATTTGACTTATAGTTTCCACAATTTCACTTCTTAACTTGTCTTTCTCACCCACCATAAACCAAAATGGTCTTACCTTGTTCCTCAAGTATGGTGCTAGATTGTTCAACAATATCTTGAATTTTTCTTCTTCATCAGTCTTACATATTGTTCTTAACATAGTCTTCCTAAGTTCTATGTCCTCTTCTCTACCTAGTGCCTTCTTTTCAATAAGTCTATTATAGAGTTTCTTGTTTACTATTCCTTCAATATCCTTTAGTTTCAAATTGTTGGCTATAATGTATCCCACAATAGAGATATCAATTTGATCTTTCTCAAAATTGTTACACAAATCATAAAATTTGTTTATCTAAACAAAGTTGCCCTCATTACCAATAGATGAATTTATCTTCTCTATCTTTAGCTTTTCTTGCTAACTTCTTAGAAGTAGTTACCTTCTCTATGGTCATAGCTTCCACTAATCTATCATATTTTCTCTTCGATTCACTTGTCTGAACATTTGACACTACTGCATACATAATGCTCTATTTTGAAGATGTATCTGCAATAGACATTGACAAAGGTTGCACATTTACTATACCTTGCTTCATGGTTTTCTTGACTACTTGTGAGTCACTCTTAGTCATACCAACCTTTGATAAAGCTTTCTTCATTATTGACTCTATGTTCTTGTGAGAAGCCTTCTCCAAGGATGCCTAATGAGCTAACTGGGTAATCTCATCATAGGTTCCAAATCTATATCCAACTTGGTCCTTTTCTGATTTCAGCAATAAATTAATGTATCTAACTATTGTTTCATCACTTAGTTCATAACCTAAGGGATCAAGAAATATTTCTTGAAGTTCTACTACTTGTATATAAGTAAAATTTGTATCAACCATAATATAAACACCGTCTTTAAATCTATATACAATTGCAAGTGCAATTCTAAATCTTTTTCTCATTTCATTCTAAAATGTCTTCATTATCAAGTTCCCACTATCCAATATCTTATCTATTGGATGTCTTCTACATACTTTTGTAATCTTCTCCATTGTACATTTATCACCGTTCATAATCTCTATGAGTGAAAAATATGTAAATCTTTTAAGCACATGAAAGAATATGTGATTGATTAGTGATTCAAATCTAAACACACCATTCTTAGTCCTTTTGATCTTTTCTAGGTTCTCAAGTAGTTTCATTCTTAGAATTTCATTGAGCTTAACTTTTTCCTTCTCTACACATATCTTGTAGGCTGCATAGATGAATCTAGCTGGCAATTCATCAATCTTTGAACTTGCACATAAGGAGTAGGCAATGATTCTACTTAGTAATCTTACATCATGTTTCTTAATGGTGCTAATCACCATGGCCTTTCCATTATGTACTACTTTGGTGTAGCTCTCAACTTTCTTCTTAACCATTTTCTCACTTATAGGTTTACTACCTTATTTACAAAGACTAGTTACCTCATGAATAAGGTCAACTAAAATATCAACTACACTATCTTCATTCAATAGTTTTCCATCATGTATTCTACTTAGTATGATTTGTGTCCACTCATCTATGTACAATTCATGATATAAATGATATTTGAATGGGTCTAGTTCCTTCAAATGTTCAAATATAAGCTTCATAATCATATTGTGGTTAAAGACTAATTCCATATCCTTGTTCATATATTCAATCCTAATATATTCAAACTTATTAGTAAGATAACTTCCTATATCTTTCAAATATACTATATTGTTCAGAGTAATGGATAATGCTAAGTTAGGCTTTCCTTTTATTGGTTTCATGAAAATAATCTTCAATTTCGGTCTCTCAACATTCTCAACATTGTGAACTATTGAAATATCCATGATTCTATCAAATATAAAATTTTATCAAATAAATTATGTGGAAAATGATAAAATACCTCTTTTGAAAATAGGCTTTAATTTGAAATTGCCTTGACAAATTGCTTCTAAGTGCTTTATGCTTCTAATGTATTTGCAATGAAATGGTAATACTTTGCAAACAAGAAAAAGCTATCAATATATATTTCAAATCAAATATCTACTCAAGATCTTTTATTCAATCTTTAGATGCTACTCGAGGTTTACTATAGCTTCCTTTCATCATGACAAAGCTCCATAAAACTTCACTCCATGAAATTCTTAGCAAACACATAGTTTTCATCTACTACTATAGATTTAAATTTCGCTATAATAATAATAAGTCTCAATTCCTTCATAACTAGTTTAGATAAGCTCAAAATTATAAGTGAGCTTCAGTACCATCTAAACTTATCTCAATACGCTTTTTCCTAACTTCACCACCCATACTTGAATCTTTGAGTTAAGTTACAAATTTTGGTGTTGCAAACAAGTTTAATTGAACTTAATTGAATCAAAATCAATAAATAACTTCAATCTTCCTATCTCATCATCTTCTATCTTTTCTTTTGGGATATCTAATCCTTTTACAAATGCCTCATCGAGTTCTTCCTGAAGTTCACTAACTACATTTCTTTGCTCCTCATTGTCTTTGTTAGTTCCAAAGTTGCTCTAATGGTTCCTTCTATTATTTTTGATATTTTTCTCATTATTCCTTCTATTTGTAAAGTTTTTTCCATTATTCCTTCTATCTCCAAATTTTCTATCCATTCTATAATACTTTGATGTATGTCTAAAGTTGTCACATAACTGACATACTAGAGTTCTGCTTCTAGGATTCTATTGATCATCAAGTGCATGAAAATTCTAAGCTATGTGTCCAAAGTTGTTACACTTATAACACACAATCTTTCTTCTTTCCTCATAAGGTCTTCATTCTCTTGATGTCCTTTCATTAGGTATTCTTCTATATGCAGGGTTAGTATTTGTAGACATTCTATTATTCCTTCTATCATTATCATACTTAGGTTTCCTACAATCAATTTATTTATGACCCATACCATGATATTTATGAAAATAAAAATCCTTAACATGATTAAATGACTTATTTATACAATCTCTTTTCATATGACCTATTTCATTACATGAAAAACACTTACCTCTAAATTCAATCATGGTTTCCTTAGGAGATTCCACTTGCTTTGGTTCATCCAAAATTTCAACTTTCTTGTCTTGTCCAACATCTTTAGGTTTATTAGAGGATTCAATCTTAACATAAAATTTATTTATTTTTCTTTTGAATTTGATCTAATCTCAAGTTTCTTCATAGACATGTTAAATAGATAACCAAGACCAGTCTCATCATAAGTAGGTCTCTGTATTGACATTGAATCATCAAGCTTTTCTTTGCTACAATAAAGCTTCTCAAGTTGTTTCTTGCACTGAGTTAATTCACCTTTCATAATAGTATTATATTTCTAAAGTTCTTCATGATCTTCTTTCAATGTTTCAAACTCAGATGTCTTATTTTCCTAACTTTCTCTAAGATTTGCATTATCAAGCTTCAAATCAGTTTCAACTTTGCTAGGATCACTCATCAAAATTAACTTCAGATTCGTAATCTTCAATTCATTCTTCAAGATCTTGTACTCTATCTTTAGTTTTGAATAATCATCATCACCAATTTTAGATTTAGTAGATTTAGGATTAGATTTGAGATTCAATCTTTTCCTTCAATTGTCCAATATGTACTTTGGAGTCTTCATATCTATCCTTCAACTTATCTCTTTCTTCAGTAAGGAGATAAATTTGTTCAAGTGCCTCTTCAAGGTTCTTCATCAACTGCTCCATATCTATAGGGATCTTTCTCAAATTGTTAAGCCTCTTCAGAGTAACTATGCTCTGATACCAATTGTTAGAAATATGAATTACTAAGAGGGGGGTGAATTAGTAATCTACAAACTTTAGTCACCAACTAAATATTATTTCTTACTTTAAACCATGCATAAAAAAGTAATAAGGTAATGTTGAACAACAATAGTAACCATGCACAAAGATAACTCATAACACCATTTTTTTTTAACTAGGGGAACCTTAGTCAAGGTAAAACCCTGGTGAGGATGATACCCACTAGATAACATACTGATATATAAGTTCCTTGTTAGAGGATGGACCCTATTAGGAGTCAATGAGAAAATTTAGTATAAGGAGTCCCTGTTAGGAGACTTTGAGTCCTTATTAAGAGATTCGAAACCTATTAAGAGTTATAGTACAATAGATGCAAGATGAGCCCACTACCCAAACATGCATTTCCAATTACAAGGAGAGCTTACTACCTAAACAAATAATTAGACTTTTGAAATATAGATTATTTCCTAGTTCTATCTTGGATCTTGAAATAGCTTCACAAACTTCACATATATTGCTTTCCTAGTAAGCTTGCATATCACAATACTCACACAACTTACATCACAAATTCCCTTTCTTATCACAAGATGACCTTTGTATAAATACCATGCCTTTACAAAAACTACTTAGATAAGACCATAATACACTTTTCCAACTCAGAGTAAACATCTAGGATGTTGGCCCTAATTGGACAAGTAATTATATTGTAAACAAAATACTTCCTTTCCTTTAATCTCACTATCCTATTTTATTAAAACACAAATATCTCTTTTCTACATAGTTTGTACTAACTTTTGAGGTTATACACATCATTTTCAACATGTATACTATCTCCATCTAACTTTGCTACTCATAATCTGATGTCAGCAACAAGTTACCAACAAAAAAGTACACTGTTGTTTACCAAATTCATACTTAGACATATTTCTGAGTACCAAATGCTAAGTATCTTTATTTTTGAGATTTCCTGTAAGCTTGTACATCATGTGTTGGCATAAATGACATCAATTACATATCTCCATTAGCCAAATGTCAATATTGTAGAATTTGATGATGTGTGCTATGGCACAAGAAGTTATGTCATGTTAACTTTGATAACTTAGTATAAGTAACATGAAAAGAGTCAGAGGTTTTCCAAAATTGAAGAAACATGATAATGTGATTTGGAAAAAATGTCAGTTAGGAAAGAGGACAAAATCTAGTTTTACAAGTAACATTGACTCCTCAAAAGAAAGTATGGAATTAGTTCATACTGATTTGTGTGGATGAATTGATGTGCAAAGCTACAAAGGTTACAAGTATGTTATTTTATTTTTTGATGATTATTCTAGGATGATGACAATTATGTTTTTGAAATTTTTTTTTGATGCTTTCAAATGTTTAAGTGGTATATGGCAAGAGTTGAAAAGGATACTGGAAAAGGCTTGAAATGTTTGAGATCTTATAGAGGTGGAGAATTTACATCAAATGAGTTTGAGATATTTATAGTAATGAGGGAGGAATCAAGAGACAAACTTCTCCACTTAGAACCCCTCCACAAAATTGAATTGATGAAAGCAAGACAATATCTATAATGGACTATGCTAGAACACTAATGATGGAGAAGAATGTTCCTTTTAAATACTAGAGAGAAGTTGTAGGTATAGCTGTCTATAACTTGAACTGAGTATAAGTCAAGAAAGGTACAAATTCCACACTTGTTGAACTATGGTATGGATACTCACCAATGTAAAATATTTGAAGGTATTTGGAAGCAAGTGTTAAATTCTTAAGGACAACATGAATGGTAAGCTTAATGATAAAAGTGAAGAAGGTAAATTACTTGTCTATTCTACAAGAAGTAAAGCTTATTAGTATTTAAATACTAATACTAATGAAGTTGTGGAAAGTGCAAATGTGAAGTTTGATGAATATAAAAAGGTACATAAAGCTGAACCTAAGAAGGAACCTAAAGAGTAAAAAAGCTTCATATAATACTATGAAGACATGGATACTAATAAAGTTGTGAACCAAGGTGTAAATCAAGAGCAGTAAGTATCAGTGACTACCAGGTCAGATACAATAGATGTCAAGTTTCACTCAAGAATTGAGTTGCATTTAGGAACCAAGTTGCATTTAGGAGTCAAGTTGTAGACAAAAGCTGAGGTACATTCTAATATTGAGATTAGTGTACATGATAGAGAAGTACACAATTACTCTAAAGTTGGTAAGCACATTGAAGAAAGAAGAGCAGAACCAAGATTGTCAAAATATGTTAGGAGACATCACCCTATTGAACAAATTATTGGAGATAAATAAGTTAGACCAATGACAAGGAATAGGTTGGGAAGCAAGACATGTCTATTAAGCATGCATGAGCCTAAGTTAGTGAAGGTTGCTTTAGAGAATTAAGACTAGAGTAAAGCCATGAAAGAAGAGATTGATTAGATTGAGAAGAACAAAACATGGACTCGAGTACGGAAACTAGAGAACAAGAATGTGATTGGAACCAAATGTGTGTACAGAAAAAAATTAAATGAAAATAGTGAAGTCATAAGAAATAAGGAAATATTATTTTGCAAGGGATATATGCAAGAAGAGGGAATTGACTATGGGGAGACATTTTCCCCATATACAAGATTGGAAGGAGTAAGAACTCTACTTTATTACTCTTCACAAAGAGGTTTCAAAATTTATCAAATGGATGTGAAGTCAACATTTCTTAATGGTATACTAGAAGATGAGGTTTACATTGAACATCCAGAAGGATTTATTGATCCAAATACCAAGAACATGGATTGTATATTATACGAAGCTTTATATGGATTAAAGAAAGCCCCAAGAGCATGGTATGAAAGGCTTCACAATTATCTTGTGAAGATTGGTTTTGAGAAGACTAATGATAACAATAATATATATTGGAAGAAAAAAGGACTTAAGAGATTTTAATAGCTGAAATATTTGTTGATGATGTCATATTTGGAGGACAAAATGCATTGTGTAAGATATTTGCAAATGAAATGAAGAAAGAATATGAGATGTCTATGTTTGGAGAGATAAAGTTGTTTGTTGGTTTGCATGTATATCACATGAAATATGATATTTACATCACCCATTCTAAGTATGTAAATGAAATATAAAAAAATTATGGTATGGAGGATTCAAAACTTGTTAGTATTCCTATGGTGATAGGACACAAACTATCCAAAACTGATGATTCTGCTGAAGTAAAACAAACATTATACAGGTCTATGATTAGAAAATTGTAATATGTAGTACATAGTAGACTTAGCTTTGCATTAGCTATTGAGATTGTCACAAGGTTTTCTATAAATAATAAGGAGGATCATTTGATGATTGTTAAAAGGATCATGAGATACTTGAAAGGAATAGAAGATGATGGTCTATACTACAAGAAGAAAGATAAATTTGAACTGAGAGCCTATATAGATGTTGATTGTGATGGAAAATTTGATAATAGAAAGAGTACAAGTGGTGAAGCATTTTTCTTAGGAAAGATATTTGTTACCTAGATGAGTAAGAAACAAAATTGTATATCTCAATCTACTACTAAAGTTGAATATGTGCCTAGTGCAGTGAATTGTACAAATGTGGTATGGATCAAATAACTACTCAAAGGAATGAGGGAATAATTTACTGAACCTATGGTACTTTATTGTGACAATGGAAGTGTTATAAAAATATCAAAGAAATCTATGATTCACATAAAGACAAAGCATATTACAATCAAGTATCATTACTTGAGAGAGTTGATTCAAGACAAAGAAGTGAGAATGTAATATGTGAATATAAAAGAACAGATAGTTGATATATTCATAAAAGATTTCCCTAAGGATGCCCATGAATATCTTAGAGGTAAACTTGGGGTAATACCCCTATCGAAAGCTACTTAACAAGCAAGATTATTACCTTGCATTAACTAGGTTGAATTGACCCGTATGCTCACTTAGCAGGATGAGTATTAGTATTTACTATAGCATGAATAGTTCACTCCAACAAGAAAGGAGAAGAACCAATCTCACTAATTTATCCATATAAAAGGATTCAAGGTACTCATGACCATCCAATACAAGATGGAGGCTCTTATAGTGGACACCCCTTTTATATGGATGCTTCAGATTATTTGGATCTAAACCATAAACAAAAAGCAAAGAAAAAGATCATGCTCCCAGTCCTCACTTCTCTAGTTGAAAGTGACATCATCAATTTTCTCAAAGAGACATGATAAAGTGAAAGAAAAAAAAAGAAAGAAAATCTCATCATATCCCAAAAAAATTCATCATTTTTGAGTTTACTTTTGTGTTATAGGATTGATGTCAAGTGTTAATGTTCAAAACATATATGAAAGAAATATATTTAGTAGGGTGATAATAGTAGACAGGCACAGTTAGAACAACTGGTGACCAAATTCAAAGAGGAATCTTTAGTAAGAAGAACCTTAGTAGGAAACTAAGTGACAATAGACAGACATAGTTAGGACAACTAGTGACTAATGTAAGAGAGATCTTCCATGAGAGGAATCTCCAAAGGGACATGAGTGAGAGTAGGTAGACATAGTTAGAACAACTAGTGACTGACACAAGAGATGTTCTGTGAGAGGAATCTCTAAGTGACACTAGCGATAGTAGATAGACACGGTTAGAACAATTGGTGACTAATGCGAGAGATGTTCCATGAGAGGAATCTCTAAGTGACACTAGCAACAATAGGTAGACGTAGTTAGAATAACTGGTGACTAACATGAGAGATTCCTATGACACTGCAGGGGTTGCCCCCAAGTTATGACAAGATTTAATCCATGGATACATGAGCGAAAGCAAAAAAATAGAGCATTAAAGAAACTATAAAAGAGCTAGAAGATGCACTGCGAGATATAGCATTTTGAACAAGAGGTGTTTGTTTACCAGATTTTCACTTTCTTGGTAGATATTCCTTTTTTTACTACCATGATGTCTGTTTGTTAGGTTTTCATCAATGACACTTTTTTTTCAATTTTTTTTTGTATTTTTCTCTTATTTTATTTTATTTTTTGAATTTGTCTATTTTTTGGTATTACCAAGGTGCCTATTTCTAGGTTTTCACCAAGGTAATGACTTTTTAGGACTTTTTGCAATTTTTAGATTTTTTTTTGGGATATTTAACTATATATAGAGAGCTTCTAAAATTAGATCAATTGTAGAATCACATCAGGTGGAGAGTGATGATGGGCTCCTTGAGCTCCTCTCCCTCAGCTATAGAAAGTTGGTAAGCACCATATCCAAATACTATAGTAATTATGTATGAACCAAGCCAGTTGGGTTTGAACTTCTCTTTTTTACTCATTGTTGTTGATTCTTAGGGTTTTCTCTCAAAATGAGATCACCCAGTTGGAACTCACATGGCTTAACTTTCTTATTGTAGCTTCTAAACATACACTTCTAATAAGCTCAAAGATGATCACATGACACTTGTCGATGTTCATCTAATAATTCTAGCTCTTGAAGCTAAGATATTCTATAGTCATTATTAGTAATGAGGCCCTTCATGGAGATTCTCAAAGTGGGAATCTCAACCTCAATTAGAAGCACACTAAAGCAAAGGGTGTTGTACCTATTGGAGTTTTGATACTTGTTCTATAAGACCATAAAGCTAGATTGATCGAAAGGTGACAATCCCTTCTAGATTTGTTAACTATGTGATAGATGGAATTGGCTCTCTAGCTGAAGCATGAATTAGATTCCCATGGAGTTGGCATTGTTTGTAGGACTTGGCATATTTGATTGCCTCTTGTTCCATATTCAGCCGATAGTAACCAACTCTAATAAGTTTGCAAGCTAGTGTCAAGCCATTAGAGTGAGATTTGAAAATGCCCTCATGTACATTTATTAATGCACACTTACACTCATCAGGTTCTAGAAACCTTAGGAGTGTTCCATCAAGACCTCTCCTAAACAAGTCGTCAGTAATAATAACATATCAATAAGCATTATAGATAAGGTGATGTTTTTCATTCCAAGTTAGATTGTCCAAGATGGTTTGGTCACACAAGTAAGAGTATATGTGGTGGTAGTGGGATGATTCATGTATTACAATAGAACATACCATCCTAGATTTAGGAGAGTCATAGGTAGGGTAGAGTAAAGTTTCCACCAAAAACTCATGTCGAAGATCATTTTCTAGCATCTGTAACAAAGAATCAAGAGTAGCCATGGCATCTATTGCTTTATTATCTACTTAAAAAATTCATTGAAAAGTGATATGAGAAAAGTATTTCTTCAAGTCATCCACCATGCATTTATAAGGGCTCAATTTTTCATCTTTTTTTTGATATACATCATTGAACTAGTTGATTTTGAGCTGGGAATCACCAAAGATGTTCAATTGATCCATTCTCCATTCAACTAAAATCTTCATGCTATTAATAAGAGCTTCATACTTTGCAATATTTTTTATACAAGGAAATAGAATCTTGTATACCTTAGGCAATGAGTACCTCTATAGTGTAGCACCAGATCCCTATTGCGTGAAGGAGCCATCAAAGAACATCACCCAAGTTTGATGTGTAATCATTAGAGCTGATTCATCAAGGAAATTAATGTTGAGTGGAAGAAGACTCTACATTAGTGCTTCTACTAATTTATTAGCAATCACTTTTCCTTTGATAGCCTTTTGTTCAACATACTAAATGTTAAACTCACTTAGTATCATGACCCACTTAGCCAACCTTCTTATTAGAGCTACCTTGCTAAGTACTTTAGTGGATCAATTCTAGCAAGTAGTTGTGTAGCATGGGTGAGCATGTAGTGTCTTAACTTTTGAGAAGCAAAGACAACTACCAAGAAAGCATTCTCAATGATACTATAATTCATTTCATAAGAAATCAACATGCAACTTAGATAGTAGATAGCTCTTTCTTTGTTATCATTTTCATCTTGAGCTAGTAGGATGTCAAGAGATGATTCTATTGTTGAGATGTACAAGATAAGAGGCTTCCCATTAATAGGAGGCATTAAGATCAGTGGATTAGCAAGGTATTGCTTTATTTGTGTTAGATTCTGATCATATTCTTGGCTCCAGTTATATTTCATGACTTTATGTAGAGTCTTTGTAAAAGGTTGTGACCTATTTGCTAGGTATGAGATGAATCAATGAATAGATTGAAGTCTTCCTTCTAAGATCCTCATCTAACTGATATTATAGGGTGGAGGCATATCCATGATTTCTTGAACTTTCTTTGGATCAACCTCAATTCCTTTTGCAGACACAATGTAGCCAAAAAATTTCCTAGATGTTATACAAAATGCAAATTTCTTGGGATTAAGTCTTAGACTAAATTTCACCATGCGATCTAGGATAGGTCCCAAATCTTGAAGGTGAGTGTTTTAGTTTATGCTCTTAACCAAAGTATCATCCACATAGTCTTCCATTGTTTTATTCATCATGTCATGAAAGATGGTAGTAACTATTGATCTCAGATTGGTTTTGACAATTGAGTGTCAACACACTTAAGATATTTGCTAAGTTCATGCCAAGCTAGTAACATATGCTGAGTATAATATGTATAGCTACTGAGTTGCAATGTGTTTTGAGTCACTCATGTGCTTTGCAATTCAAGTGCTGAGTGAATAGTTGATGCTAAGTAAGTTCAAGTGCCAAGCAAGATA
Source organism: Cupressus sempervirens (assembly GCA_028749045.1). Classification (NCBI taxonomy): domain Eukaryota; kingdom Viridiplantae; phylum Streptophyta; class Pinopsida; order Cupressales; family Cupressaceae; genus Cupressus; species Cupressus sempervirens. The sequence goes on from CM053793.1 coordinate 365,704,682, forward strand.
GAATTATAGTAAGTGTCGAGCATCAATATTATCAATTTTTGAGTAATATGAAATGGACCTAGTTGTTTGTGATGACACAAACAACTACGTAAACCATTTTTGAGCCAACTTATGGATAGATCTTGAAGCTTTGAACATAAGATTGAATCTATTTTGATTCCTTATGCAATCAACATGAAACCAATTAGAAAAATGGAAGGAATTGAGTGGGAAAAATGAATAAATCTCAATTATAGATTCATACCTAACCCTAAGCCACCAAAGTATTTTTAAAGAGAGATGAAGCCCCATACAACATTGCTACAACATATCAAGAGATCAAGATGGATAGAATTGCAATCTAAAATTAGCAAGGTAAAGTTGTAAGTGTGTTAGATCAACCATTCTTCTATTACTTTCTAACAACTATATCAGTAGGGTGAAATTATTTGAACTAAGGTTGATTTAATAGTCATTGTAAAATACTTTAATAGGGTGACATTCTAAATGAGTGTTCTAAAGTCCTTTAGCCAGACACACTTTTAACAAGGTGTTAAAATCCTTTAACAAGGTGTTAAAATCCTTTAACAAGGTAGGATCTAATAATCCTTAATAAACCTTTAATAGTGCAAGCCTTTCACAGGGAAGATCATGAAAATGGTCAAACTATGTAACCTTAATAGGTGAACTTTATTGCTATAGTAGTGAAGAATTGTGGGTGTCTTCCCCACCCCAATTTTACCTTCTCATTAAAGGGTTTCTAGGTAATCATATCTGGTGTCAAGTGTTTATGTGGATACATTTACTTTACATGTTATTTCAATATGTTTATGCATACATTATTTTAAAAGATAAAAGTTTCATTAGTTAAAGATTAGCACTTTTGATTCACCCCCCCAAAAGTATACATTTCCCATTTGTATTTCCAACAATTGGTATCAAAGCAAAGTTCTCATTAGGTAAAGATTTATATCTTAGAGAAAAGATCTCGAACTGGAGGTTTACAAGTTTGGAAGAAACATTGAGAATCAAGAGATTAAGATACATCTCTTACTACAACAACTAAATGAAGCCAAAGATGCCTTGAGAAGTTCTTGGAAGAGAAGGAAAGAGATTGCTATGGCTGAAAATGGCACACAATATAAATATATTGACACCACAACATTATTTATAGATTGTAACTCTTGTGAATTCAATGTAGCAATTGCAGATATCATGGACACGAATAGAGCACAAGATAAGGAGATCAGAAATCTCAAGTTGGAACAAGAATCACAAGCTATATTGTTATGTGGGGTGACTGAGCAAAAGAAGAAAACTATAGAAGACAAGGCCATGATTGAAGAAGATAAAATAATTTTGGCAAACAGATTGGAAGAAAAGTCAATAAAGCTATCTAGGATCTCAAACATACCATGGGACACCCTAAGCCAAATGATGAATACTCATCATGAGTTGAATTTCAAGGATATTGAGATAACTACATTAAATTTGTGTAATGAACAATTGTAAAATGACTTAAAGAGAGAAAAGGAATTTTCTGAAAACAAGCCAAATGAATTCATCGAGTACTTTGAGAAACTACTAAAATCCCCTAGATCTAGTAAAGATACATTAGGATTGGGCTACATAAGTACCGAAGAAGGAGAATCATCCAAAGCTACTGAGCAAAGAAACAATAAAGATAAGAATTCTAAACCTACTTGTCATCATTGTGGAAAGAAAGGACATACAACTAATATTTGCAAGAGCAAGAATGCTAGTTAGAATGCTAAGCCTAAGAACATGAATCATTGTCACAAGTGCAAAAAACAAGTTCATTAGGCACATGAATGCAGAACCAAAACCATGCATGCACCAAAATTTGAAGACCACTACTACAATTGTCAAAAGTTTGGACATAGAGCCTTTGAATGTAGACCCAAGTCCACATGGTCATCAAACAATTCAATAAAGGGAAGAAGCTATGAAAATTCCTATAACTAGGATTACAATATAAGACATGGATAGCATTATTGTCAAGAGTATGGACACATCCCTAATAATTGCATAAGAGAACACTTTAATGGTAACTACAATTGATGGTTGAGTCAAATTACATTCTTTAGTTATTTAAAGACTGGTCATATTAGTAAGCATTTCCCAACAAGGAAAAAGGCACCTAAATCAAAGTTCAATAAAGGAAAAGGCAAGGTAGATGTTGAGCACATTAGAGGAGAGATGAAAAAAACATGGAGGAAGAAAGATGGATGCAACACATCAAATAAAGAGATCACTTCACCTAATAGGTCAAGTGGTCACATTTGATCAAACTAAGAAAAAGGAGGTATGTGGGAGTGATACTTTAAAATATTTTATCATGCATCAGTTCCAAAAGAAGTTAGTACTGGAATAGATATATTAGCATGAAGAAATATGCAAGATAATAAGTTAAAACCAAGGTTAAATCTTTAAGTTTTCATCCTACTGCCAAGTGTGAAAAGCCCTCTTCAATTGCTAAGTAAAGCACTAGTATGTGCCAATTTGTTAGCAAAAGTCAGTTGAATTCAAGTTAGTAGTAGCTGTTGAGTGAAGGACATTTCTATAAAAGCTAAGTAAGGGTAATTCTTATAGCTGTTGAGTGATGGGAAAACCAATGGATGCTAAGTGAAATAGAAATTGCATTGGAGCTAAGTTTATAGTTGTACATATACCATGCAATAAATACTATATTTTGAAAGGGTATAAGGGTGAATTCTGCATGTTTTTCATCATTTCAAACATAGAGCAAGAGTGAGTTGAGTGAAGAAATAATTGACAAGTAAGAACGAAGCATTTGCACAAATCATAGTGAAGATCGAGCATCAGTTCATTAATTTTTAAGGTATTCTTCATCTGCCAAGCTATGTAGTTTCATATTTGTAAAACCCTAGCTTGCATAATGGCCTTGATTTCTAAGAATCCAAAGGATAAGGAACCATTTCAAGTTCAATTAGTCATCAATGAGGTCAAACAACCAGATTTTAGAGACATACTTGAAGTTGCATACAAGAATGATCCAATAGGTGTGTTATCAGTTATTCCACCTAAGATTGTTATGGTTTGAGATATGAGGAAGTGTTATAATTGAAAAGTAGAAGGGATTGGAGATATGGAGATTAGATATGAATATGATATATTATGAAAAAAATGGAGACTTGAAGGAGGAACTCAAAATTGTAGAGAGGAAGGGCTTAACTCGTGCCCTAGATTTTCCAACTATCTTCAAAATTGAGTGGATCAAGATTGTCTCAAGTAGAATACATGATGGTTTTCTATGGCTATAAAGTGGACCCATAAAAATTTCAAATGGAATTGTACATAGGGTTACTAGATACCCAACCCTAGATCGGCATTAGACTTTAAGGAGCGATTCAAAAGAGGTGATAGAGAAAAATATAGGAGCGAAGTGGAACAAGAGAGGAATGACTATTGACAACATTACAGATCCACTTCTTGAATTTAAAGTGAGAGTCATATCACACAAATTCTATGAGTCAAGCTGATTGAATAGTGTTCCTTGTATAATAGTTGATGTAGGCTACAAAATAGTCAAGAAAGATCATACTTATGATCTTGCAGAACTATAGTTGCAGAAAATAATGGAGAATCTAGGGGCAATAAGGAAATCTAAGAGTGCTCAATTTAAGTTTGGTTCCATATTGATATGAATTTTTTTCTATGTTCAAAATGAATTCCCATCTTTTGGTAGAGTAGGATGGAAGACCAATAGGTCTATTATTGTGCAAATAAATAAGTACATTGAGAAAATGGGAGAGAATTTTGAGTTAGTAATGACTAGTTATTTTGAATATTTCAATAAATCTATGAAATAGAGGTTGAGAATTCATGTTTCCCTAGTTGATAAATATTAAAATGATATTTTCTTTCTTGTGGATATTGACTACACCTTCATCTAGGCTGTATTACCTAGGGTGAGATGGTTAAGGCCTCTAGGTTATGAAGTAAACATTGATGAAGCTTCAATGGCTATCACTGCACTTCTTATTGAAGAAGTTGACAAGACTACTAAAATTTTTGGTAACTATGATGTTGAAAAATCAAAGGTAGAAATTGAATTAAAGACAAAATCAACTTTAAAGAAGAAAGACAAAATTGTGAAGAATCTCAAAGCCAATTTTGGAGAAGGTAATGTTGGAGAAGATGAAGAAGAAGAAGAAGATGAAGAAGAGGAACAAGGTAAAGAACCTCTTGCCTTGACCCAAGGAATGGGTGAGGATTAGGAAGAAGAAGGTGCTAAGGGAGGAGATACTAAGGAAGTACTAGCTAAGCCTCAAGAAAAGAAAAGAAAAGAAAAAAAACTACCTATTGTACAACCTAAGGCTAAGAAGTTTGCAAAGCCTAGTGCAACAAAGCCTGCAACTCTAGCAACAAGAGCCACTACAAGGGAAAACACTAAAAAGGAAAAGGAGAAATCTAAAGAGAAGACTAAGGAAACTAAGTAGACTAGTCCTATGCAGAAGAAACTAAGAAGAAAATATGTGGCACAACCAAAGTTAGATGATGAAAAGATGAAGTCACAAGACACAAGCCAATTCAAATTGGAAAATCATGCTCCCAAATCTAATCTAGAAAACATTTTTTATAATTTTAGAGATAATGCAGATTTGACTAGCTTGAAAAATATTAAATTTGGTAAATTAAGTAGAGAAGATCAAAAATTCATTGAAGAGTCTATATATGTCATGATGGAAAAATTCAAGAATACCCCTCTTGAATTTGATAACACAATGCCCAAAGTTGTATATACAATTTTTGAGAATAAATGGCACTATTTCTTAAATATGAAGGAAGAAATAAGAGAATCTACATTGGCACAAGTGATGCTAGAAATGTCAAAAGGACAAATAACCAAAGCTAATAAGAAATATGGTAGAAAATTTGCACCAAAATACAAGGCATTTAGAATTTTATAGAATAAAATTGAAGATGTTGTGAAGAAATCCACACAAATGTAAAGATGAATATATGGATTAACAACTATAAAAGAAGGAGAAGTAGATCCCTTTGAGGGAAGGAATAATGAAGAAGAAGGTGAGGACAAGGAGGAAGAAACAACAAAAGAGAAAGAAGATACTACAATAAAGGAGGCACAACAAAAGAAAGATGAGGTGGAAACAACTGATGAGTGGCAAGCAAAAAAAAATGTGGAAGACACACAATTGCCAGCCATGAGCCCTCCATATTGAACAAATACAGCTATAGAGACTATTATAGTGAAAGATGTTCTTGAAAAATCACCTCAGAACATTAATCCATTAACTATAGAAGATTTGAAAAAGATACTAGACCAATCCACATTACAGGTAAGGCTATGTGAAAATCCTATATTGGTTAGTGTGGATGAATTACAAAAGGCTATAGCAGACATAACAAGGGAAAAGGTGACTAGACAAGAACAACCTACTACCATCCCTATAGCTACTAGTGCTCAAGTATTGACACAAATAGAGGATAAATCCACAAAGGTTGACACTGCTACAAAAGATGATGAAGTTTATACTGCAAAAGAAAAGGAGACAACAAAAGAATAAGTAGAATAGATAGATGCTTCTATTCTTACTGCACAAACACAAGGTGCACCACAATTGATAATAATTGATCTAGGTAGATCTGATGAAGAAAAATACATACCCAAGGAGAAGGAGAAGGAATCCATTCAGACTTTGGTAAACTTACCAACTACTGACACTCCTACTAAAGTCCTTCAAAGGTTGAGCACTGAATCGATACCATTGAAAATTTTAACACTAAATCAATCCACTATGGTGATGCACTGTTAGATGAAGAAATAGTGATACCAAAATATGATTATGCAACCATGAACTTAGAATACATTAATATGATGCAAGAAACATTAGAAAGAAAGAAGAATCAAGAGATAATCAAGAACAAGTATAAACAGAGGCAAGTACTTTAGGAGATCAAAGACATGTTTTTGAATGCTTTCAACTCTAAAACACCTAATGAATCAAAGCCAATATTAGAAAAATTATCAGAGATTGTTGAACAGGTCACAAATGAAGACCAAGAAACCAATGTTAAACTCATGGAATGGTTTGAAAAGAAATTTCTAGGAAAATTCAATGAGAAGATATCTAATGGAACAACACTATCACATGTAGAGTTGGCTAAAAAAATTGAGAAAGTGAAGAAAGTACTTGAGAACATATTCTCATTGTACACAAAATTTCGTGATCCCACACTCTTCACATAAGAAATGAGCCACAAAATTTTGAGTTTGGAAAGGAATTTGAAGATTTCAAGCATGCAACAGCCTCAAAATTCAACTAAAAGTGAGAAGCACTTTCATTCAACGCTTCATAAACAAAATAAACTAGTTGTTAATAGTAGAAGAGGATAACATAAGAGCCAAGTTGATTAATATACAATCCTTTCTTACCCCCCATATGGAAATAGTCCAAAAAGAACTAGCATATGTAGAAACAATGTTAAAGAAAGACCCCAATCTTTCAACATTGGATGGACTATTTCATCTTGCAGTAGAGACAACCATCTAGATAAAATCTTTATATGTTGCATTATACAACTGGGATGTTGCTTTGAAGATCATCATGGAAGTCCATAAGAACTTCTTGAACAAATACATAATCAGTGTATAGACCTGTAGGACCAGAAAACAGGTTAAAATGCATAACATACTATGAGAAAATCACAAACTCAATAATCATACATTAGAACCCACTAGTCTACCATGAAAGAAAAACTAAAAAAAAGAAAGCAAACATAATCAAAAACCCCCTTTTCCATTTGTAGCTCCCATGTCCTTCTTTCTTCTCCAAATGATTGTAGCTCCAAAGTTTCCTATAGTGCACACAAAATTGAAGCAAAAGCCTAAGATTGTGATAATGCCATGAGAATACTTGAAGTGTGATTTTATGTGAGAGAGAGAATGCAAAATGCAAATTAGTAAAGACTCAAAAACTCAAAGATTCAAGGATTCAAGACTTAAGCATTCTAGATTCCAAGAGACCAAGGACCCCAAAATGAGAGAAAGAGTGTTCATTTTATAATTTTCACTCAAAGTGAGGGCATTGGATTTGTCACCCATAGACATACGATGTGGAAAGAGATTCCTATGATGCATATGATGAAATATGCCAAAATTAGGATTCTATGACACATGAGAGTCAAATTTGGAAGAGAATCTATGACGTGTCATAAGATTTCTCAACCCACTTAAAGCCAAGAATCTATGACGAATAAGCCAAATAGGGACATGTGTAAGAGGTAATAATAATTACTATGATGAATATGAAAGAATATACCAAAATTAAGATTCTATGACACATGAGAGTCAAATTTGGAAGAGAATCTATGATGTGTCATAAGATTCCTCAACCCACTTAAAGCCAAGAATCTATGATGAATAAGCCAAATAGGGACATGCATAAGAGATAAGAATATTTGATTATGACAAATCTCAGCCAAGTGTCAAAGGAGAATCCACGAGGTGTCACATCCAAGTGTCATGATGATGAAATATTTTATGGAATATTTGAATTAAAAATCCTTTTATTCCACAAAATAAGAATTAGTAGAAAAAGGAATTAATGATGGAAAATGGAACTTAGAAAATTGTAAATTTCCATGGTTTGTAGATAATGAATCAATTAATTAATAAAATTAATTAGTTGAGGATGATAATCAGGAAGAATAATTAGAAGGAATAATAGAATTAAATTATGGGTTATTTAATCCTGTAGAGAAAATTAGCAGATGATTGGCCAAATTGATTAAATGAATGCGATAGTATCCTTTGATAAAAATGTAATGATGATGGATATGGAATAAGATGATGACTAGTAGATCAAAGCCATGATCAGATTAATTGATTGAAGTTGATAACATTCCAAGGACACATGACATGAATTGATTGATATGTAACATTTAACCGACATTGTAAATGCTACAGGATTGAAATTGATTGATAAGGTTTGATCATAATAACACTGACGAACATTGTAAATATTATTAAAATGGTTGATGATGCCATGATCTAATATTGAAAGCCTCAACAATGTCAAAGATTGAATGACATGAATGATATTTTGACCTAGCACTGAGAGCCATGACAATACTAAGGTCAGACTGATAAGATTGATAAGTTGATAGGTTTCCAAGGCACTGAAAGCCACAAAAATGCCTAGGAGTGGATAAATGATGATTGATTTGAGATTTTTGATATGTTTTGGGTTAATTAGGACCAATTTTGAGTGATTTTGAGTTGATTTGGGGTGATTTCAAGTTGATTTGATATGATTTAGAGTTGATTTGAAATTGATGTGAAAGGGGATACAAATGACAAAATATAGTCAATTTGGCCAAAAGATCGAAGTTAGTAGAATGAGAAAATGGGACAAATTAGTATGAAGAAGTGATGAGGTCATAGATGCAAACCATTTTTGAGTGTCTACATTTTGCCCCTCTTTGATACAATGTGATTTAGAGTGTTGTATCAAAGAATAACTGATGAGAAAGCCACAACATGCCCCAGTAGGGATGATATATATGGGTTCCCCATCAAAAAATTGACTAAGATAAGCATATGATAAGTCAATTTATCAACAACAAGAAGAAAAAACCATAGCAACTGACGAAATGAAAATTGGAGCTAAAATGTGAAAGTTATGATGCCTATAGTGTAGACCTGAAACTATGCGTGCATGCCCAAAATGATGGAAAGATGTCATAACATGAGGGAAATCATCAAAAATGGTCGTATTTGGTCAAATATGATGAGACAAATGTTAGACTAAGGTTGAACCAGGTGGAAAGCCATAGAAAGTTGATTGACAGTGTAGGATGATGCAAGAATGCATGAATGCAAGATGAAGATGATTTGGTGAATTAGAAGACATGATCATGGCGATGGAGAATGAGATGACGAAGAAAGATGAGATGAGGAGATGTTATTCTGATGGAAAGACTTTTGCTTCTAGAAAGTGCACTATATGTCAAATGGAGCTTTATTTTGATATGGCAAATGGAATGCAACGCATCATGGCATAAAGGGCCAGAGCGCAAATGCAAGCCTTTTGTGTAAACAAGCATGAAGCAAACAAAGAATGACCTTGTCCTTCCTAAGGCATATGTACATGCCCCAGACTCTCAAAGGTGCATTGTAATAGACAAAAATGGAAAAATATGACCATGAACCATCCCGGCCAGTCTCATAGATTAGTTTTATATCATCGAGTGGCATAGGAACATGATCAAAGAAAAACAAAGCAAAAAATAAATCACTCACTAAATAGTGTGAGCCAACAGCTATCCTTGTCCATTATTACTTTCTTTTTAGTGTGTTAGGTGTTCAGATGGTGTTCGACAGGTTGATAATGTAATAGCACTATTTTTGGATTCGGTTGATAGGTTCATAGTGACATGTTGGATTGATTGTTGGTTCATGTTGCATAGATATTGTGATTGGCACTAAAGTGTAGTGCTTTGATTTTCAGTATACAAAGTGCAAGTGTTTACTCAAAAGGGGTGGTTATCCATGGTGAAAATGTACAAGGTTTATTGCAAATTTTTGACGAGTTTTATGATTTTTAGGGTTTTTGGGGATATTTGATGTTTTTGTGTGATTGATTTCTTCAGGTCATTTTATGATTTTTAGGGTTTATTTTAGGACATTTTATGATTTTTAGGAATTTTCTCAGGATCGTATTTGAATTTTTAGGATTTTTTTCAGGACATTTTATGATTTTTAGGGATTTTTTTAGGATCGTATTTGAATGTTTAGGATTTTTTTCAAGACATTTTATGATTTTTAGGGATTTTTTTAGGATCGTATGTGAATGTTCAGGATTTTTTCAAGACATTATGTGATTTTTAGTGATTTTCTCAAGATCGTATAAGCATATAGAAGTGTTAGCTCCAATCCGTTATGTGATAGATTCAATGGATAAAAAGCACTTAGGGGTATGCCCCTAGTTCAAATTCAAACTTATGCACCATGTAGGTAATATGCCCCCAGACAAGACACAGACTATGTACAAAGGCCAATGACAGAGTGTGTACAGACTGGTAATGCTTGGTAAGATAACAAAGGACATTAACCAGTTCGTGAGCCATGATAAGTAACCAAGGATGTCTTGCAATATGAAGGATATGATCAAGGAATGATAGAGGGGGAAAAGACCAGATGGAATCCTGATAGATGGAGGAGCAATAACTGATTACACATGGCAGCTATTTGCCGGGTTTTCACCATGGTACTTGCCCAAAGTGCCTGTTTGCCAGGTTTTCACTTTTGGACGGAATTTTTCTCTTGACTCAAATTTTTGTGCCAAGATGCCTATTTGCCAAGTTTTCATCAAGGCATCCTTTTTTTCATGACTTTTTTCACTTTTTTTTTTGCTTTTTTCATGACTTTTTGCTATTTTTTTGATAATTTTTTAGGACTTTTAGATGAAATCAAGAATGTCACTGATAAATGCTGAGAAGATATTTGTTGTTGGTGTTGCTAGCTAATGAGCTCTGGATCCATGACTGACCATAACTACATAGGAGTTGTTCCAAGTCTGTAGCTAAAATCAAACCACTAGAAAGGTCTCAAGAGATACCATCATGTACCATATGTAAGACAATGTCTATCTCTTGTGAATCAAGGCATTAGAAGATAATTGGGTCAATAGAAATGTCATGTGGGATGTCATTGATGATGACATATGCAAAGGCTTGTTGGATAAAGGATTGATTTTGGCTATTGGAAAAAGTAGGTAGTTGGATTTGGGGATAAACAAAGGGATATAAGGGAGGGTTGGGAGGGTTGAGACCAATGACCTTTCGCATGAATGCTGATTGAGGGAGCTCCAAAAGACTTTGTGGCATGTTGAACACTGGAACATTGATATTCATGGCATCATCTTCTTCATCTTGTATCCTTGGGAGCTACTTAGCTTTTGATTTTTTATGGACTAATGGTGCCTTTCGGTTTTCACCAAGAGACCTATGCTTGTTATTTCTTTCTCTATTTTCTTTGTAACTAGAAGGTGGAGTTGGCTCCCCGAAGTATGTCAATGTGTTCTCTTTAGGAGAAACTTCTTCTTTATGATCTTCAGTCATAATGCCTTAAAATTCTATTATAAGAGTATCATCATTGTCAAATCGATCAAAAATTGGTGGTCCACGTTGGTCCCAATCCAAAGGTTCAGGATAACTTGAGGAGATATCATCATCAGTGTTGAATGGGCTTTGGTTGAAGGTAGATATATGGGTAACTGATTCAACTAGGTCATTGGGGTTATGCTCAGAGGCTAGGGGATTGTTAGTTTCAAGTGAGATATCCTCAGATGCCTTTTCATCATTCAAAACATCCATAGTTTTACACGTAGGTACCATAGTACTAGGAGGACCTATTCGTAATGGTTTAAATCCAAGCCCTAAACTAGGAGGTTGTCCTTCTGTAGTGATAGGTTCAACGATTCCTTGTTTATGAGATCCAAGACCACTGTAGCCATCATAGCCTTGTTTCTGCATGATGGTAAACCCAAGTCCATACTTGCTAGGAGATATCAAAGTGGGTTCTCATTCTGCTTTTTCTTTCTCAATACATATGGATGTATTCTCATTGATAGAAGTATCATTCTTTGTATTGATGGGAGGAAGTGGTGACTCCCTAATATGAGAGACTTGAGACATAAAGTATTCTCCACACCCATTGTCTTCAATCTTCATCTTTTCCTTGGCTTTACTGAGCAGTATATCAGCATCCACATACTTAGAGGAATTTGTGGGTTGTGCTTCATTGTTTGTTGGGATTTGGTATGCAGTAGCATCTCTTAGATTAGCACAAAATTGGAAAGGATCTGGATCGCTAGGGATGGTAACCTCTATGTTGTGATAGGAAAACTTCAAACATTGATGATATGTAGAAGGAACTGCTTTCATAGCATGAAGCCAAGGGTGTCCTAGTATCATGTTGCAATTCATTTCTATATCTAGGACATGGAACAATGTATCTTCAATAGCAAGACCAACTCTGACAGGTAATTTGATGATGCCCTTGGAGAAGCGTTCACCATCATCATAAGCTTTTATTGTGATTCTTTGAGAGGGATCTACATCATTTTTAGAATAACCCAAATTGTTGACAACCTTAAGAGTACAGATGTTCAGTCCTGCTACTCTATCTATTAAGACACGTCTGACTTTGGCATTATGGATGAAGACTTTGAGATAAAGGGGATCATTATGGTTAGGTTTGTCCTTAGGAATATCTCGAGGGGAAAAGGTGATATGTTGTGATGCGAATAGGTTCCCAACCATGGCTTGGAACTAGGAATCATCAATGTTATCTGGGACTATTGACTCTTTAAGGGCTTGCTCCAAGATCTTTTGATGTTGGGGAGATGCACGCAGTAGGTCCAAAATGGATATCTATGTAGGGGTTTTTCCAAGTTGTTCAACAAGGCTATAATCAGATGAAGTAGGAGCAATAGGTCTGCTTGGGGGTATAGGTCTAGTAGAAGTAGTATGTCTAGATGGGGCTCCAGGTAGGGTGATCTTGCTATGATGTGTAGTGACAGCACAACGAGGGTCTTCAGTCTTCAATGTGAATGTGGATATGCCAAAGTCAAACTCATTAAAGCAATTTATGGTGTAGTCATAGCCGGTGTGTGTGTAATTCACATTATCTTGCGAGTTTGAGTTTGAACTTGAAGGTTTCTCTTTGTCATGATTACCCAAAGGATCCTTGAAAATAGTATGATTAGAGTTGGATGCTAATAGTGATGGATCAACTGTGATTACACCATGATCAGTAAGGTCTTGTATTGCATGTTTCAATTGGAAGCATGATGAAGTCTTGTGTCCTTTGGTGTGATGGTAATCACAATACTTTTTTTCATCCCACCAATCTTCTTTAGTTAATGGTTCATCTTTGATTGTGGGTAGCTGCAAGAAGTTATTACTCAGTAACTGTTGTAATGTAGTCTCAAGTGGTATTCCCAATGGTGTGAGTTTCCTATCCTTGGTTCCAGGATGTCTTCAAGGTTTATCTTGTGTGGGAGTCTCAATTTTCTATTGTGGAGCTGATGTTTGATTAGAGGTCTGTGAATTTGTAGGGTTTACACCTTTCAAAGTCAATTGAGGTTGTGTTGTGCTAATTGTGCGAGCATCCAAAATACCATCATTAGTCACATTCTTGTTTTTGGAGAAAATTTTTTCCTTGTCATTAGATGAGTTGGTGTTTGAATTTTCTTTGTTTATCTTGAGGACTCCCTTATGGATAAGAGCATCTTCAATACTGGCCCCTTTTTTCATTAGTTTAGAAATGGTGCTTGGACTCTTGATTTTGAGTTCATACATTAAGTCTAGGACTAAGTTTTCAATGCATAGGTTTACTTGTTGTTCTTCAAGAATGTCTAGTGAGTATTGACTAACTAAGCTTCTCCAACGCAGTAAGAATGTGATGAATGATTCTCCCATCTTTTGTTTAGTTGAGCACAAATCAAAAAGTGTTACCTCATTTGTAATGTTAAAGGCAAAGTGGGAGATAAACTTGTCTGCTAGTTCTGACCAAGATTTGATATTACCAGGAAGTTTGGAGTACCATTCAAGTGCAAGCCCACCTAGAGAACGAGGGAAAAATATCATAAGGTACGTGGGCTCATCACTAAGTTTGGTGCATGAAGCACAAAATTCTCATATGTGATCAATAGGGTTTCCTTTTTCTCAATATTTTTCAAACCTTGAAGCTTCAAAATGTTTTGGGAATGGAGGCATATACAGACTTTTATCGAATGGGTTAGGACATAGGTCCCTTTCTGTATATAGAGCCTGTTTCTTTTGAACTCCCAATGCCTCGACTTGTTTGGAAAGTTGTTTGAATTGTTGTAATAGTTCTTCATTGGGGTTTTGCATGATAAGTCTTTTGTGTCAATGAGTAGACCATTTGCTATGGCGAGAACTATGTCTACTTGGTTCTGACATTTCTGTGTCTAATGAGTCTGATGAAGTGTCGCTAGGTGGTGGAGGTATGTTGGCACCTCAAAGATAGAAAGGTCCCTATTGTTGGGGAACTTGTTGTGGTATTTGATGTGGCATTTTTTGTGGGATTGACCACGATTGTTGTACCATGTGTTTTTGTTGTGCCATGTGTTGTGGTTGTTGTTGGGATACCTCTGTTGGTTGTATGTGAGACCATGTGCGTGCTTGTTGTTCTAGAGGTATTTGTTGAGGTTGTTGTGGCACATGTTGTTTTTGTAACAAATGTTTTTGGTATGCAATTTGTTGCTCAAGGCATCTTTGGTATTCCAACTATTGCTTGAGTTGCTCTTGTTGTTTAGCAAACATCATTTTTTGTTGTTGGAATTCTTTTTGATAAATTGTGTGTAAGTCAAGTGGGTCCACAATGGATTGCGTGTTAGGAATGTTGGATGTTTGCCCCACTTGTGGTTGTTGTTGTTGTGTTTGATGTTGTTTTTGATATGTGGGATGTGTGTAAAGTGGATGTAGACTTGGTTGTGTCTTGGAAGTGTTGAGTCCTTGTACCATTGTAGGTTGTTGTTGTCGTGGGGGTTGACTAAGTCCTTGAGAATTGAACGTCATATTTGTATTGTTATTTTGGTACCTTTGTGTTTTAGATGTTCCTACTTGCGACATCATATTGACTTGACTATGAGATACATTTCTATTGGGAATGGGTGTAATGTCAATAAGACTTTTCTTTTGTGTGTCCATAGGGATGGTTGCGCTTGATGTTTCACATGTTGTATTTATGAGAGGCTCCATAGTGGTTGATGTTGTAGCACTGGGTAAAGTTAGGAGCAAAGGTGTACTTTGTTAATTTTCCTCCAAACAAGGTATGTTTGGAATGCCTAGAGCACAGGTCCCTTTAGGTGTATCTTGTTTTTGCATCATGTGACTAAAATCAAGTCTTAATGTCCTTTTGGGGTGTTTAGGGATTGGTGGTATTTCATCAAACAAGGGGTTGACATTGATGTGTTCAAATGTACTTTGGAGGATTTAAATTGTTGGTTCTTGATGGGATCTTATAGGTACCATTATTGTTTGAAAACTCCAAAGGTTGTTTTCCCTTGTCTACGTCCAAATTTATCATGGGTTGGATATTTTCAATTGTTGAGTTGGTTTGATTTTTGGACCTAGGACCTTCCAAGTTTGGATTAAATTTGACAATTTCTTGAGCTGCCAAATGTTTGAAGTTCTTGCAAAAAAAATTGTCTTGACATGCCCTAGCCATTTCTTCATCAGTGATGCCATAATCAATGTTAGAGTCATCACTTATGTGTACAATACCTTGTTGTATGTTTGATGTGTTAGGTTGACTGAATTCAAATGAATGTGATTGTTCATTTTCAGGTGAGGTTGGTACACTTCCTTCTCCTGGCGGCATTGGCACGAATATAGGTTCAAAGTTAGGACTCCATTGAACCATCCCATGTGTGGGGGAAGTGTTTGGAGGAAATCTCATGGTAGGTGCATTGTTCAAGGTTTGTTGTGCCATAGCTTGATTATGAGGATCTTGCGGATACATATTCAAAGGGTCTGATAGTAATGGTTGTGATGCCTTGATTTGGTCTTCATCAAAGGTTTGTTGGATTTTATTTCTCTTTCTTTGTCTTGGATGAGGTTTTGGTTGTGCTTGTGCCTCAAAAAACAAAGGTTGATAGAGTTCCTCTAGTCTCTGAGCTGCTTGTCTCCTAGTACGTGCTGGCATGATACCTAAGAGTGCAAAGAGTGGTGGGTATGAAAGATATGAGTGTTTTTGGGATTTTTAAGTGTTTAGGAATGTTATGCAATGTGAGGAAATGCTAGATGAATTATGGTTTTGATGTGCAAATTAAAGTGAAAATGTCTTAGGGATGTTATGCAAATGCAAAATGCAAGGTGATGTTTTGAAGTTTGACTAGAGGGGATGAAAATGACTCTAAGGTATGAAAAATGACAATTAGGGTTATGTTTTGGACTTGTTAAGAATGCTAAAGGTTGATGTATGCAACGTAGATCATGCAAAGGATGATGTTCTAGGGTTCTTAATGACATTTGGGACATGCAAAATGAGGGTAAATGCTCAAGAAGGTAATTTGGTTGATGGACAATTTGATAGGGTTTGGTAGTGAAAATGATGCTAAGGATTGGACCATGCAAGATGAAGGGGATATACCACAAGGGTAAGTCAAAATAATGTTTGGGGATGCTAGGGATATGATTATGCTATGACAAGGGTATATGGAAAGTTTTGAACTTAGGTAAAACCTTTTAGAAAGTATTTTAACTAGGAGTTTAACCTTGTGATAAAGGACTTTGGATCTTGACCAAAAACTGATAAAAGACAAAAAGAACAAATTGATAAAAGATGAAAAGGTCAAATATATCAAGACATAGATAGATTTTTACCAAAGAAAATGATAAGAAAAGATAAAAAGACTAGTCAAGATCTATTATCCGTCAACACTAGAAGATACTCCAAGACTCATACTTTGTTTAGATTTTTGACTGAATTCAAAGGTTTTGGGGGTTCAAAATGACATTTTGAGGACTCAAAATGATGGTGATGCTGAGTAGATATGTGATATGGACAATGCCTATGATGCAAGATGGTATTTTGGGTGCAAGATGCAGTTTTGGGTCAAGTGCAGAACAGGGAGGTCTAGAGGCTCCTAGATGTAGTTTTGGGATCCTAAAGTGCAGTTCGGAGGCCCAAAATGGTCATGCAGGTACCCAAGTGCACCCTAATAGTTCCAAGTGCAACCTAACAGTACCAACTATTTCATTGATTCAGTCGGAGCTAGTTTGGGCGCAATTGGTAGTTTCTAGGCGCAGTTGGTAAACTGGGCTGAAACTAAGGCAATTCTGGAAGATATGGTTTCAGGATTGATGTCACAGAGAGGTAAATGGTAGAGGACAGTGTTAGGGCTAGTTTGGATTCTCAAAATGATGATTAGGACACCTGAAATGATGGATAAAGTGGTCAAAATGATGAATAGGTATGCAAGGATGCAAGGTGGTGAATGCAAAGTGTTGATTTTGAGATGGGAATGCAAAAAGTAAGGAAAGTAAACTGAACCTAAATGGATGCAATATAAAAAGTAATAGATACTAAATGAGGACTAAAAGGTGCAATATGAAGTCTATATAATGCATGAATAAGGCCTATAATAGGGTGAATGCGAGTGAAATCTATGCAAGTGTGAGATCTACGCTTTGCCAAGCACATTTAAGAGCACAAGTCACCATGTTTTCCAAGGTTCGAGTGTGTTGAATCAATGTTTGCAAAGTTTGATAAAGGTTGAAATATTTTGGCAATGTGTGGTGTTTTGACAAGTTCAAATGATATCCAAGGTGTAAATTTAAAATTTTGGCTTTTATCTTGATTATGTTTTACACACACGCAAGACACATTAAGACAAGAATAGCTATTGTAAAAAATTAACAAACACACCACAACCTAGGCATTTAGGACTGTATCCACTGAATTCCTACTTGAACTGAAGTTCATCCACGCTTATCCAGAGTGGACAACCTAGGATCTTGGCACCACAGGGTCCCCCTTACAACGCACTCACTTCTCGGGGCTATCAAGATCTACTTCCCAAGGGGCATGACTTCCCAAGGGACTGTTGCCTCTACTAAGGACCACGAGAATGCAGGATGTCTTCACAGGCATGGGTGACCCCTTGAGCCAGTGGATAGAAAGGATTTTGGCCACTAAAACATGGTTTTTAGTAAGGGCATTCCATTTGGCAAGTTAATGATAAGCTTCCACAGAAGGTCTCCCAGCCCCGAGAACCGGGGTTTGACGCACCACAAGGGTACTAGAGGAGAGCTATCACGTAGCAATACCACTGACATAGCTTTCACTGTAATCAAATTTTATATAGCAGCTGGAATGTTGACCTGGCTTTGGCCCGTTATCCCTCTGAGGTCATCCCCTGGCATACCCAATATCGAGTATCTTGGTCCAAGGCAGGCCTCCTATAGAAGTTACACGAATTTCTCTTACACCCAAGATCCATGAATGGCGAGGGGAGAGGATACGTCCAATGCAACTCTTAGGGATCTAACACTGTAGACACACCAGGCAGAAAATAAAAAGGTTCTTTTTAAGCACCAAATGAAATGTTATCTAATCTAGGAAATCCACACACATAGTTTTGAAAGACACACAAAGTCTTCGACAACATCCTGCAAAGCACACATTAGTAGTTTGTTATGATCATATCTTCATCCAAAGATCGCCACACACTACAAATAGACCATTAGTAACACAAAATCACCTAATCTATGTCCTAGAGAATGATAGGAGCTTGAAATGCAGATTTTGATTGGTGCATGTGCTTACTATGAACCTAGGTGTGCTCCGACAGTGAAAATCTAGGTGTGAAAAGGAAGAGCAGATAGTCATTATACCCTTCCAATTGAGCTCCTTCCTTGCACCTACAAGAATAAAACAAGAAAACCCAAGTTAGATATGCATGATTCATGCCGGGTTCACCAAATGTAGGACTAGAAAATGGGTTAAAATGCATAACATATTATGAGCAAATCACAAACTCAATAATGATACATTAGCACCCACTAGTCTACCATGAAAGCCAAACTAAACAAAATAAATCAAACATAATCAAAAACTCCCTTTTCCGTTTGTAGCTCCCATGTCCTTCTTTCTTCTCCAAATGATTGTAGCTCCAAAGTTGCCTATAGTGCACACAAAATTGAAGCAAAAGCCTATGATAGTGATAATGCCATGAGAATACTTGAATTGTGATTTTATGTGAGAGAGAGAATGCAAAATGCAAATTAGTAAAGACTCAAAAACTCAAAGATTCAAGGATTCAAGACTTAAGCATTCTAGATTCCAAGAGACCAAGGACCCCAAAATGAGAGAAAGAGTGTTCATTTTATAATTTTCACTCAAAGTGAGGGCATTTGATTTGTCACCCACAGACATGCGATGTGGCAAGAGATTCCTATGATGCATATGATGAAATATGCCAAAATTAGGATTCTATGACACATGAGAGTCAAATTTGGAAGAGAATCTATGACGCATCATAAGATTCCTCAACCCACTTAAAGCCAAGAATCTATGACAAATAACCCAAATAGGGACATGCGTAAGAGGTAATAATAATTCCTATGATGCATATGATAGAATATGCCAAAAGTAAGATTCTATGACACACAATAGTCAAATTTGGAAGAGAATCTATGATGCATCATAAGATTCCTCAACCCACTTAAAGCCAAGAATCTATGACGAATAAGCCAAATAGGGACATGCGTAAGAGATAAGAATATATGATCATGAAAAATCTCAGCCAAGTGTCAAAGGAGAATCCATGAGGTGTCATATCCAAGTGTCATGATGATGAAATATTTTATGGAATATTTGAATTAAAAATCCTTTTATTCCACAAAATAAGAATTAGTAGAAAAAGGAATTAATGATGGAAAATGGAACTTAGGAAATTGTAAATTTTCATGGTTTGCAAATAATGAATCTGTAGAACAAGATTTAGTATGCAAAGAACATTAACAAATAAAGTAAACATTCACAAACCAAAAACTAAATTCACATATATGCTTAGACAAAGAAAGCAAACAAGAAGTGCAAACCTCACAAGAGAAAACACTCCATGCTTTCTTGATTCTGTAGATGTGTCCTTTTGCTGTGGATGTATGCTCAAGATGCTCAAAAGCTGCTTCAATGGAGATGGGTAATGGCAAATTGGTAGCTTTCTAAGCTCTCAATTTGGCATTATAAGGGTATGGGTATGGCTTTTGGATCTCAAAAGGACATGGTAACTTTAGCTCAAAGATTGTTGATGAAATGGCTTGGGAGGGGATTCAATTTATAGGCTAAGGGCTTGAGGGATGGAGGGCTAAGATGGAAGGAAAGATGAAAGCTTAAGGAGGGCTAGGATGCACTCAAAGGAGAGCACATGGATTGTGCTTGTTTAGCACCAATGGGAAGGTGACACTTGTCACAAGGAGGATGAGTGTGAGAGGGTAGGGTAAAGGGTTGGTTAAAGGCATGATGAGTGGGGTTGAGTATGTAAGAGGGATGTAAGAGGAATGAGTGTGGAAGAGGGAAGAGTGTGAAAGATGGGTGTAAGAGTCATGAGTGGGCTTGTAAGAGTCTTTTATGTTTTGTAAGAGCACTCATGACTTAGTGGTTGGGTTTTTTGAGGGGAGACTTTGGTTTGGATTAGGAAAGTCTTAAACTTGTTTAAGGAATGTGACAACATTAGGGGGTGGATTAGGCTTGGGTTTAGGATTAGATTAGGGATGTTAGAGATGTGCAAGTGGATGGAATTAATGAGGGTGGATGAGTTAGCGGCTAAGCTTGGTTAGTATGGGTAAATGGGGTGGATTAGGCTAAATGGAGGATTAGAGATAGGTTAGGGGTTTTTGAATTTGAGGATTTCATTTATCAAATAGATTTATTTAATAAATGGGGATTTTTGGAATTAGATAGGAGAAAAGGATTTAATTGATAAATAATAGATTATTTGATTTATCAATTAGGACTATAGATGATTAATTAAATTAATCAACTAGGGATGGCAAAGGATTAATTAAATAAGAATTTAATTAATGATGCCTTTAGAGATGGCTAAATTAGATTACCAAAGCAGTATAATCAAATTTAGGTGTCTACAGAATCAATTAATTAATAAAATTAATTAATTGAGGATGATAATTAGGAAGAATAATTAGAAGGAATAATAGAATTAAATTATGGGTTATTTAATCCTATAGAGAAAATTAGCAAATGATTGGCCAAATTGATTAAATGAATGCGATAGTATCCTTTGATAAAAATGTAATGATGATGGATATGGAATAAGATGATGACTAGTAGATCAAAGCCATGATCAGATTAATTGATTGCAGTTGATAACATGCCAAGGACAAATGACATGAATTGATTGATATGTAACATTTAACCGACATTGTAAATGCTACAAGATTGAAATTGATTGATAAGGTTTGATCATAATAACACTGACGAACATTGTCAATATTATTAAAATGGTTGATGATACCATGATCTGACATTGAAAGCATCAACAATGCCAAATATTGAAAGACATGAATGATATTTTGACCTAGCACTAAGAGCCATGACAATACTAAGGTCAGATTGATAAGATTGATAAGTTGATAGGTTTCCAAGGCACTGAAAGCCACACCAATGCCTAGGAGTGGATAAATGATGATTGATTTGAGATGTTTGATATGTTTTGGGTTGATTAGGACTGATTTTGAATGATTCTGAGTTGATTTGGGGTGATTTTGAGTTGATTTGATATGATTTAGAGTTGATTTGAAATTGATGTGAAAGGGGATACAAATGAAAAAATATGGTCAATCTGGCCAAAAGATCAAAGTTAGTAGAATGAGAAAATGGGACAAATTAGTATGAAGAAGTGATGAGGTCATAGATGAAAACCATTTTTGAGTGTCTACAAGACCATTTACATTAGTGTCAAAAAGGGGGAGATATTAATAGATAAAGGGGGAGATAATAGAGGAGGAGATAACCCAAAAAAGGGGGAGAGAAAAAAAAGGGGGAGCAATAAAAAAAAATGGAGTATATCAAGTAGAAACAGAGTGTCAAAAATTTTGAAGACAAAGAGTATCAGCATAAAGCAAATCTACTCAAAGAGAAAAAAAGAAATCTTGGATACAAAATGGGCACATTAACTTAGGAGGAGTTGCAAAATTTTGAGGTATATGAGTCTATTACAGAGTTTTGAAAATTTTGAAGTCTTTTACATATGTCAAACTGTATGTATATTATACTTGAGGAAATTATATTTTTTATATATAGTTAAGTGTTTTTTCCACTCATGTCAAAGGGGGAGGTTATTGATCTTAGATTGGTTTTAATAATTGAGTATTAACACACTTAAGATATTTACTAAGTTCATGTCAAGCTAGTAACATATACCAAGTATTATATGTATAGATGTCAAGTTGTAATGAGTGTCGTGTCACTCATGTGCCAAGTGTATGCACCCTAAAATGGCCGCCTAGACTATGGGCCTCCATTATTCAATTTATCAATTTATCAAATTTCTTGAATCAATGGTTTGTAATATTTTATTAAATCAATTTAAATCAATTTCCTTGATCAAATTTTATTATTTCATTTCTAATGTTGATCATTTTATCCTAAGTCTTATTTAATTAAACAAAAATCCCCCTTTTTAATTAAATAAAATAAGTCCTCATTTAATTAAAAGAAAACCTCTCTTTTAATTAAATAATTCATCCACATTTAATTAATTAAGAGAAAAACCCCTCTTTTAATTTAATTAAATATTTCCTATTTAATTAAAACAACTTGCTCCCTTTTAATTAAATAAATTAAACCCACTTGAAAAAAGAAATAAATTAAATAAAGATTTTATTTATTTTCTCTACACTTAAATGCACATATTTCTAAGTGGGACTTATCTTTCCACTTTCTTCTCAACCACTTCTCTTTTCTCATTGGTGGAATTTTGTCTCACATTGATCAAACTCTATTATCCCATATTGGTTGTGGGAAGCCTCTCACCTCCATATTTTTATTTATAAGGGAGAGCCCTCTCCTCATTTTGGACAACCACAAATCAACCACAAAACAACCACAAATCATCCACAATTCATCCCCAATTACGCTATTGTTATGCTATAGGTTTGGAGAGCAATTTTAGAAGGAGTTTGAGCATCAAAGCTTTTTGTGGAGAACTTCTATCTTCTTGTCTTATTCTCTCATGCATCCATGGCTTCCATCATGAGGTTTCATCCTTGCATTTGCATATTATCTTAGAGTCATATTTATTTTCATAGATTAGTATTGCATTGTTATTAGATTTCTCTTCTTGCATTGATTTGCATTGTTATCATTTAAGTTAGTTTGCATTTTCATTTGCATGCATATTTTTTTTTATAATTGAATCTCTTGTTTCATGGTGTACTTGCATGGGCACAAACTATGTCAAGCTGAGGGCCTCCATTACAAACCCTTGCACTACATGAATAGAGAGCTATGAGTCACCATTTGAGACCTCATTTTTGAGTAATCTTGAATATAATGACTCATAGAAGTGTGCTCACATTTTAGGCATACACCAAGTAGTTCAAGTGCTAAGTGAATAGTTGATGCCAAGCAAGTTCAAGTGTCAAGCAAGACAGAATTATAGTAAGTGTCAAGCATCAACATTATCAAGTGCTGAGTAACAAAAAATGGACCTAGTTGTTTATGATGGAACAAACAACTATGTAAACCATTTTTGAGCTGACTTATGGATAGATCTCAAAGATTTAAAAATAAGATCAAATCTATTTGGATTCCCTATGCAATCAACATGCAACCAATCAGGAAAATGGAAGGAATTGAGTGAGAAAAATGAATGAATCTCAATTGTAGATTCATACTAACCCTAAGCCACCAAAGTCTTTTTAAAGGGAGATGAAGCCCCATAATTTAGAGATTATAAATGGGGAAGTGATTCAAGTGAAGATTTGAAGGAAGTGAAAGGGGTAGACTGTCTAAGGTGACTTAGAAGTGTGAAAGAATTGTAGAATCAATTTGTAGAATAGAGGAGAAACTATACAAAATTGATACAATAGATCAAGAGGATCAAGATGGACAAAATTGCGATCTAAAATTAGCAAGGTAAAGTTGTAAGTGTATCAGATCAATCATTCTACTATTACTTACTAACAACTATATTAGTAGTGTGAAATCCTTTGAACTAAGGTTGATTTAATAGTCATTGAAAATCCTTTAATAGGGTGACATTCCAAGTGAGTGTTCTAAAGTCCTTTATCCAAGAACACTTTTAATAGGGTGGGATCTAACAATCCTTTGTAAGCCTTTAACAAGGTAGGCCTTTCATAAGGCAGATCATGAAAATGGTCAAACTATGTAACTTTAACAGGTGAACTTTATTGCTGCAGTAGTGAAGAATTGTGGGTGTTATCCCCACCCCAGTTTTACCTTCTCATTGGAGGGTATCTAGGTAATAATATTTGGTGTCAAGTGTTTATGTGGATGCATTTACTTTACATGTTATTTCAATATGTTTATGCATGCATTGTTTTAAAAGATAAAAGTTTTATTGGCTAAAGATTAGTACTTTTGATTCATCCCCCCTCCCCCTCTCAGAAGTATACATTTTCCATTTATATTTCCAACAGTAACTACCCTCTAATACGTAGCACCAACATTTTTCAAGCCAAATGACATCACATTCCAATAGAAGATTCTCCATGCACAAGTAAAAGCAGTCTTTTTCCTGATCTTCTAATGCAATTTTGATCTAATTATAGCTAGAAAATCCATCCATGAGTGAGTACATTTCATATCCTATTGTCATGTCCACTATCATATGAATGTTAGGAGGTGGAAAATCATCCTTCGGACATGCTAAGTTTAGATCTTAAAAATCCATATAGAATCTGATAGATTTTTAATGCTTGGAGATCAGAATGATGTTCGATATCCATTCAACATAATCAATAGCTTGGATGAATCTATCTTTCAAAAGATTTTCTAGTTCATCTTTGAAATAAATGCAACACAAGGATGCATTTTTCTAAATTTTTGATTAACTAGTTTAACTTCTTATGCAATAGACAAGTGATGCATGATGAGATCAAGATCTAATCTTGATAAATCTAAATGTGTCCATGCAAATTTTGTCTTTTTATATTGGAAGAAGAAATGAATTCCTCTTTTTCTTTTGGAGATAATGACTATGCAAGATGTATTATGTGAGGATTTTCTTCTATTCCCAAGTTGATCCACTTTGTTGGATCTATCAACACTAATGATCTTTCTTGAAAATGACTAGGAAGTACATCAAATATCTCATCTGCAGGCACCTCAAAGAGGTTTTCACCCTTGGATATGTCTTTTATTTTTTACTTTTTTAGGTTCCAATATTGCCACAATATGGTTTTCACCATTAGACCTTTTATTTATTTTCTTTTTGACTGTATGACTGAGATATTTGATTTCAGCTTCAGTCATCTTGACACTTTGTTTGTTGGTGGATGATGTTACAAGTTTGACAATGTTTAAGTAACAAATAAGAGCATAGTCATTCTAGAATGTAGGGACTTCACTAGATGAATTTGAATTATAGTCTATGAACTTGAGATAGGTTAGTGAAAGAAAAGTGGCAGGTTCAATTGCATTCATAGTATAATCATCAAATGCTTGGACAAGCAATTCGAGACCTAGTGTAGCTTCATCTGCAAGTGTGTTCAAGTACCTTTGAGTTCTAATATCATTAATTGAAGACTTAGTGACAATAGTTGGATAAGACTTCTCTAACCTAACCCTATATGCTTAACCTACTTTGAGGAGATTTTCATAGGCATGAACTTGATCTATGTCTTTTTCTATAGTTGCCTCTGAGAGAGAGTCAAATTCATATTCTTGAAAATATGTGCTACATGGTGATAGACTGTATAATTCCCCAACAATAATGAGGACAAAATCTCCTTCATCCTCTTGAATTTTAAAAGGATGCTCAATGTGTAAACAATGACTAAACTCTATTTTTTCTTGTCAAGTATTATGTGAATTAGTAATATCATTAGAAGAAATACTATCACCATCCATGGTATTGACACATGATACAAAATTATCTTGTTCAACAAAGAGTTTAGTAAGATCATCCAGAATGGGATAAGGATAAGGATCCTTATTTTCAGCATTGTTGTCTTCATGTTCATCAAACTCAACTTGTGACTCATTTTTAGATGAAATCTCAGGTTCTTGTATAAAATTATTAATCCCTAGATGGAAGGGAATATTCTTGAAGCCTATACTAGATGTATCTTGATTCCTTCTAGTTATCACTTTAATGGGATCAATTAGACCATTTTTGTTGCATCCAATAGGACCAATTACCTTGTAGCCAAAGTGTTTCATAAGTTTAAGACTTGGACCATACTTTTCAGAAGTTATTTTATGAGATTATTCTATGAGGTCAACTAGAGTTTCCTCTTTGTAGATCCATCCAGCAATGGCTCTATCTTCAATTTCATCCTTGAGAGGGATAGTAGCTTTGACAAATGTACCATTGTAACTAGTTTGAGGTGTCATCACAAGATATCTCTTCACTTCAGATGGTCTCCCATAATGATGGGGAGACTTAGGAAGAGATGTTAATGACAGAACCAATTCTATGTGATATTCACTCATTCTAGTTTCTTTCAACTTCAGTAACTGCTCAATTTTCTTTAGCTTGTTATCATGATGGTCTATAGATTCCCTATTAGTAGGTATGAATTTTTCAGCAGATTTCAACATGTTATAGGTATAGCTAGTACTTGTAGGTATAGTGACTTTAGAGCCATGAAATGCAAACTTTACACATTGATGGTAAGTGGAAGGCACGACTCACATCTCATGTATCCATAGTCTTCCTAGCAGAATATTGTAAGCTAAGGGAATGTCTAGGACTTGACAAGTGATGTCTCATTCGATAGGAACAACCCAAAGAGGTAACACAACAAGACCCATGGATTTGCACTCAACTTCATCATATGCTATGATAGTTATCTTGCAATGGGAGTCAATGGACTCTTTAGAATAGTCTAATTGTCTGAGAAAAGTAGCAAAGACAATGTTTAAACCAGCTCCATTATCAATGAGCACATAATGGACACATGTCTAGTGTATCATAACCTCAATGTGTAGAGGTTGATTATGTGGATGATTTAGTGAATTTTTGTCCTCCTCAAAGAAAGACATGTAGAAAGGTGAGGTTAGATGACCTACCATAGATTAGAACCTCTCAAGATCAAGGTCTTGAGGGATGTTTACCTCAATGAGGGCTTTGTCAAGAATTTACCTATGAGAAGGCAAGATTTTGAGCTGTTCAAAGATTGTGATTTGAGCATTTTTTCATTGTAATTGATCAAGGATACAATAGCTAGTAGTTGCAAAGGTTGGTGCAAGTTTCACCCCTTTGCCAGATGGACTAGAAATGGGTTTTTTCTTTGTGTTGTTCTAATTCAAGAGTATAAGGTGCAAGGCCTTTAAGCACTAACTTGGCATAAGAATGTGTAACAACATTGGCACAAGTTTGTGATGGTTTATTGTCAGATGTTTTAGAGGTAGGGCCCTTTAAGAAAAATGGTGTTTTAGGTTTAGGATTGTCTTGTTTTCCCTTTATGGTGATAATGTCACAATACTAAACATACATAGGTTCAACCATGTTGATCATGTTATCATCATTAGAGTATGTATAGTTGACCTTCTTATTAGGTTTCTATTTTGAGTTTTCTCCATTCTCATAGGACAAAAATGACTCTTTGAAAGCCTTGTGATCCTAGTACTTGTTATGCCCATCCACAAAAATGTCACCATCATTGATTGGGTCTTGGATTTTTTTGATGCAAGTTGATGTAGTTACTAGTTTTGTGACCTTTGTTTTGATTATATGTGCAAAATCTGGTTTCAGTCCACCATGGTGGTCATGGTTGTGGATCATAAGGATGAGAGTTGTCTAATGGAGAAATGAGTTTTTTTTTTTGGCAGCAATTTCTTGTAGACCACATCCAAAGGTTTGTTTCTAGAAATCCTGTTGTCAGAAGGAGGTTTCTCAACATTCTTGGATGCTTTGAGATTATTTGTAAAATTGAAAACTACCTTAGCGAGTTTAGGATTAATGTTGTCAACAACTCTATCATGCATAAACTCTTAGTTTTTTTTCACATACTTGGATTTGCACTTGTTAGAGGCTAACCCTTAGTGTTTTTCTAAAGGGTTAGTTCACCCTTTTTAACCATGAATTCCTCTATCTCAATAGCTTGTATGACCATGTCTTTGAAGGTACATGGACCTTGAAGATATCAAGTTTCTCTATTTCTAAGATTTTGCATGAGTATTTGGTATAGAGTTGTCTCTATCTTTGAAGAAATGTGAGGAAAGGTTCCTACACTTTTTGTTTAAGTTTGCACAAGTCTCAAATGTTAACCAAGTGTTGTATGTTGTGAGAGTACTATTGGATAAATAAGTTGGTAGTCTCATCAAATATTTTGATACCAATAAGAAAGTGTGAAAAACCACTCCATAGCCTGACCACCTAGACTTCTTGGGAATAGATGCATGAGATATGTTTTATTACGTGTAAATTCCATAGACAAGGTACTAAATTCCTATAGATGATCTTGGGGATTGATAGTTCCAAAGTATTTATTATACTTAGGTAACTTGACTCCTCTTAGAAAAGGAGGTAGGTCTATACTCTTGTCAAAAGGAAATGGACAAAGAGCATCTAAGGTTTATGTCTTTGTAGGTTTTTCTTTATTATGCATCATTTGGGCTAACTATTCTTGCATGATCTTTAGTTATTTTTGCAATTTGGAGGTTTCAATTTCCTCTTCAAGTGTAATGATAGTTTCAGTATTAAAGTGATGAGATAGCTTGGCTCCCTCTTGAGAAAGTTGGAGAAAATATTTCTCTTTCTCTATGTTAGGCAAGATTTCCATGACCTTTTGGAAGTTTTTGTCTTTATGACATTTTTCAATATGTTCAAGAAGTATTTCTACCTCTTCTTCATTTGCATCAGTAAAAAAAGGTTCCTTATGTTGTTGATTCCTATGTTATTCATGGTCTCTACTATGTTCTCCATGTTTTGTTTCTTGATCAACCATTGTAGGAATGTAAAAAGTTGTAGTGTGTTTTGGTTGAAAAGGTTGTCTGAATAAGAATTCAGCTGTGTTATTTGGGGATGTATGACCTTTTGTAGTTTTAGGATCCTCTTGATACAAGGGGTTTCTATTTTATTGCAAGTTTATAGATAATATTCTTTGAACATGAGGTGATTGGATAGGTGAAGGAGATCATGAAGACTCATCACTAGATGAACTGGATGCATTCTATGTATAAATTGAGAAGCAACCTCTATCATGATTATGACCTCTAGCTCTACCTCATCTAATTATAAGGGGATGAAACATGTTTATTCTTCTTGTTGCCACATTCATAGATAAAGACAAAAAGAAAAAGCCTAGACAAGGACCACACTAGAATGTAGTCTCAAAAAAGCAAGATAAGAGTGTTGTGTACTAAGGTACGAGTTATTTGAGTAATGGCTAGAACAACCAAAGATTATGACTACCATTACACAAAGTACAACAAAAGTGAGAGGACAAAAACAAGGTAGATAAGAGACACAACTAGTTTGTGTGTAGGTCACAAGTTGTTAGCTAGGAAAGAAGTTGTTTGACATTGTTTGTAGATAGAGAACCAATAAAATATTTTAGGGATAAACTAGACTTAGAGCATAGATAGCTTTGACAGAATAGTTTAACAAATTTTAGGACAAGATCTCGTGCAAAGATTCCCAAGAAATTGTATGAGGAAGTACTAGGAAGGATGCAAAGATTCAAAACAACAATTTTTGGACTAGTTTTCTCACACGAGGACTTGCAAAAAGCCACACAAGGAGTTGAAAAATGGACAATAGGACAAGATTTTGACATAAAGAGGTAGTAATTGCAAGATCTTGTATGGAGATTTGAAGAGGACTACACGAGGACTTTTCCAAACTGTGCAAAGAAATGCTAACCAAAAGGGTTCTCATACAAAATTTTGAAAACCTCGGCATGAGAAAGGGGACCAAAATAATAGCTAAGATAGAATTTTGAAGAGATTTTGCAAGTTCTAAATAGTTCTGGATAGATTGTTGGTTGTTTTTATAGATTTCAGATAGGTAACAAAATAGTTTTCAAGTTTTGGATAGCATTATGTTTTCAAAGAGATAGTTTTTTTTCAGATAGACATGAGAAGCAAGTAGTAGTTGCAAACAATCCAACTGAGGGAAAACCAACTTGGAGGGACAGGGGAATCTTGACCTTCAATTTGTTTGACAAGTGTGGACAAGTTTAAATACTCAATAACAAACATGCTTTATCCCTATAACCAAAAATGGTAGAGAAGGAAAAACATTTGTCTCACAACTTATGTGCATGATTGCACCTCACATAGCCATGTCACCCCACTAGAGGGTGCCCATGTTTTTCATGTATTCCAAGGGCTCCATAACACATATGCTAAATGAACACCCTTGTGGTAGGGGTCACGCACATATATCACCTTCCACTAGCTAGGTACATGCCTATGGTGAGGATCTACAAGAGAGATTCTTCCCCCTCCTTGTACAAAGATTATGCCCCCTTTCAGAGGTGAACTAGGTAGCAACTGACTAAGAAATTTTTACTTAGCTTCCACTCATATTAATCCCTGATGGCTTTGCAAGAAAAGTTAAGACTAGCAACGCACACTAGCATTTGAAAGTGCACACACTTGACTAGCAAGAATGGGATTAGCACCAGCTACCACAATAGATAGGGCCTCCTCTTGACATGAGATATCAGGAATCAAGAGGAAGAAATTAGCATGGCTTTGGAGTCTTTTTCTCTACAAATCTTCTTTATTATAGTGAGTTGGAATCTCCAAAAATAGAAGTGTGCTCACTTGGGTCATTCTCAAAGGTTGGATCACTCTGGTAGGCCCTCTAAAGGTTGACTTGGACTAGTGGTTTGGATCTAAGGGTCCAAATTTCTAATTTCCCTCAAGGGGAAAGAGCATACTCCTCTACATATTCACCTTTCCCAAACACACAAGACATGCTAATCATCGAGTTATCTTAATCGATCCCAATTCATCCTTTGTCAAGATTTTGATTCCCTAAAAGGAAATCATCATCCCTTAATGGAAAAGACTCCTATAGGAGAACCACTCTCTTTCTTGCCTAACTCAGGTGTTGTCTTTTAGAGGCTTCTAGATTTTTGATTTACTCTTGGGTATCACTTCTAAGTAGTAAAGAGCATATTTCCCTATTCCCCTATCTTGCACCCTACAAAGTTCACAACCCCTATTTATACTATGTACAAAAATAAATAAAGAAGACACAATGTTTAAGTGGGTTTGAAATAAGTCTTCGACATACTTTCTTCGACAAGTGTCCTACAATCACATACTTAGTACATGTTTCAAATGTTTTGATAAAGGTATCTTTGTCAAGCATCTTGAAAACCATTATTAAGCTACAAAAAAACCAACAATTTGAATAAAAATTCTTTAGAAAAAATATCGTTAGTCAAACATAATGATAAACTAAATTCTAGAAAACTATATTTTGCATATGTTGTGGCAAAATCATGCATAGGCCTACCTAAGAAAATGATGTGCACAGTGTGAGAAACTGTGCATTTATGCACTTTTTCACATGAAGAGGTGTTGTGAAAGGGGAAAAATCTTTAGTTCTTCATGCAAAAATGAGATTTCTCATGCAAAAATATGAAAAATTGTAAGGACAAATGCGAATAAAATCAAAAAATGTAGAAGACAGAGTAAATGAGGCCAAAAAATTTGATGTCTCAACCCCACGGTGGGCACTAGAAATGTATATGTGAAATGTGGGCCTTTGATCCTCACATACACTTCAACACAATCATTACTTGAGAGATCATTCTAGAATAAACATTGAATTTTTCATCCGAATAATCCAATAGTGTGACCTCTTGCCTTCTAACTAGAAGGATTTTTCCTTTGCTCTTAGAATGAGAAGTAGCCAACTAGACCCCTAGTATGAAGGATTTATGTAGCTATATGGGAATGAAAATTATTCTAAATGAAATGCAAATATATTCATCTAAGAATAAGAAAGAGAATTTAATCTATATTGATGCATTATGTTAAGCTAAATGATATTATAATAATAACAGATATGAGCACTATGAAAATATGAGCCAAATGAACATATATTCCAGCATAGGTTTGACATAATAAATGTTCAACCTTGGTAATGAGGAATTGAATGTCTCTTAAATGGAGTTGTAGAATCAATCGATGATCAAGATCAATTTGGATGGATAGTCAATATTAAAAGTGAGATTCAATTGAGAAGGAAACTTCCTTATGTAGGTGAAGTTAACTATTTCAGATTTCAGTGTGATGAGTAGTTAATTGAGCTTCACATGAGTGTGAGAACATGTTAACTAAATTGATTCCAATTCGAGAGATAGCTCCCTCAAAGTTTCCATTTTGAAACTAAAGAGAAGATGATTATTTAATTTAACAAAATGAGATATGACCTCATAAGTGCATAAAATTTAATTAATTGAATAATTAAATTCAATAATTAAAATGTGGGCATTATTAAATTAAATATGTTTAATTCCTTTGCATCATTAACAAAAGAAGTAATTTAATTTAATTTAAGTATGAACACTTATAATTAAATTAATTTTAATCAATGGTTTAATGTAGCTAATTTGAGTCAATAATTAGGAGTTAAATAAAAAATGTGATTAATGTAGATTACGATTTTTTGCTTTTGACACTTAAGTCATATAGCAAGTATCAAAATCATAATTGCCTAGTGAAATAGGACTTAGGAATGATTGAATAGACTAGAATTGGTTAACATGACAATGTGCCAAATTTGGGGTATTACACTTGGTAGGTGGAGTATGCCTCTAGTGTCTAGATGCCTTGGACATATTAGGTAGCACTTAACCATGTATGTATGTAACTATTCTATATTTAATAGTGCCATCCACATGAGGGGGCTAGTTGAGCTTGCACCTTTTGCAATACTTCATTTCCATTATTTGCATTCTTTGAATCAAAGGTATATAATTGATCACTTGTAACTATAATTTTCAAATAGTATAAACTATAATAGTTTCTTAAGATTCTATGCTTCTCTTTGTAGTTTATAAAATTGAAGTTTAAAAATTAATTGCATTTATGTACATATTTTTCAAGTTTTATATTTCTCTTTTTCCTAACTTACAGTCCAACAATAATTTTTCAAAACATGTACTTGTTGGAAATATTCAAGATATGACAAGTTACTGAGAGAGGAGGGGTGAATTAGTAACTTTAAAACTTTCCTTTAAATTTATCACACATCCATCTATGCTACTGCATACTAGTACTAAAAGATAAAACATTCATCACACAAAAGAACACAATATTTTAGTGGACCCAAAAACCTTTCAAATAGAAAGTAAAACTGGGGTGGGGATGATACCCACAAAACTTCAATACTATAGTATAAAGTTTGCCTATTAAGGCTTACATTGACCACTTTTGGTGATCTACCCTGTTAGGAGCACAAACGACTACTAGGTCCACCTTGTTAGAGGATTTACAAACATACAATGAAGTATGCACTCGGTTAAGAGATTTATACAAAGACTGTTAAGTCTACCTTGTTAAAGGATTTAGAAACTGATTCACCTATTAAGGTGAAGCAGTGGATCTACATACAACTAATTGCTGATAAGATCCTTTATGCACTGATCACCTTATGTGATGGATATAACTTCTCTTCCTCTGTATTGACCTTGTTGTATTCCTTGAACTACTAATGATAATCCTTCACATGTACTTCTCTATTTCTATATGATATCTTACAATACACATTACACATATACCTTTCAAATTTACAAAATTATAAGGTCAACCAAAATACAAGTGAACAAATACATTACAAAGTTGGCCCAACAGTAAATAACTTGAGTTCACTGAACTGACTTGGTGACCTTTTGATACTTGGCATCCATTGCATTACTTGGCATCATCATGCACTTGATAGAAGTGAAGGCTCAATCCATACTAATCACTCGATGTAGTTCTGAACTCGATAACCACTAGTGACTTGGTAGATGTAGTGTCACTCAGTAGATATTGCACATTGAGTTTACCTTGCTTCACTCGATAAACACTAATTCTTCCAATGCTTGGTTTATAATAAATCTCCATGACACAAACTTGCTGCTAGATAGACACTAAGAAGCTCAGTAGATTTAGGAATGCTTGGTGTAAACTACTTAACTGCTAAGCTTACAAGGTAACCAATGAATGCTCGGTGTAAACTGTAGATTGAGTGATGAGCTTGGTAAGCATTCAGAATCAAATAAGTGTTGTCACTAATGACGAATACAACATAATGTAACCAATCTCCCCCTTTGGCATTAGTGACAAAAACACTTATGAACCAAAACTTATGTTTACTGACATTCTAATTTTGATTTTTCAAAATTGATCTGTGTAAAGTTGTTTTATATACATATCTTACATATCCCCCCCATAAATATGGCATAATATATACATAGCTTTTATCTATACATATATCAATTTATTTCTTTCTTATTTCTCCATAAGTCTCTTTTACTCCCTCTAATCTCTTTCCTTGTTCATCTCATACTCCCCCTTTTTGAAAATAATGCCAAAGAGTATATACAATAAATTAAAATAGAGACACTAAAATGTGAGAGAAATTTGGAGTGTACCTTGAGAATAAGAGACAATTTCTTAGCCCAATTATCTTGCAAAATTTTGCAGGTAGAGAGTACCAATTGAACTTCTACAGAAAGTTCAATCATATGATCTGCTATTGAAAAATTATTGTCTTGGATCAATGTTTTTGAATAAGCAATATATTTATGCATTTGGTCCATAATTGGAAGGATCATATTCTTGATTTCAATCAATGTAGACATGATCCTAGCTTCTTCTCTAAGTATCTTTGCATGCATTTTTGACAAAAATTTCACCTTCATGTGATGTGATGAGCTTGAACTAGGATCAAGCTGTAACTTTTGAGCACTAGCCTTCATGTCCACATCAATCTTATTTAATTTTTCTTTAACATCTTTGGTATAATCGGTAACATCACAAAGCTTGCCAAAAATTAATGTTACATTTGTAAAAGATTGCTCAAGGTTGCTCAAAATTGTGGATAATTCTACCTGCTTTACTGCAATGTGCTAAGCAATGTGCTCAGGAACCTTATTGTCAAATATCTTCTTTACCTTTTCAATGAGCTTCTCTTGGCCATAAGTTTCCTCATTGAACTTATTTACAACCTCTTCTAATTGTAACAAAATGTGTTGAGATGGATCAACATCAACACCTATAGCTTCAGTAATTATGTTTTCAACATTATTGATTATTGTGAATTCTATGTCCCTCTCTTCTCTTAGCTACTTCTGCCTTGCCTTTTTCTCTAAAAGCTAACTGACCAATCTCATTTCATTAGTTGAGGCAGTGTCCAAATCTATCTTGGGAATAATAATTTATTTATCCAAGTCTATATCTTCATCAAATTCCTTACCAATAAGCAAATTTTTTAGAGGATTCTTTGGTTTTACTTCAATGCTTACTTCCTTGGATTTACAAATAGAAACAATAGTTGATAGAGATGGACTAGTAGAAAAAACTTGAATTGGCCCAACTAGAGGAAAACTGAAAGAAGTACCAACTGTATCCAAAATTGATGTGCTTCCCAAAAATGATGTAACAATAGGTAATGTACAAGCTAGAATAATTGAAGAACTAATAAAAATTGGTGTAGTTAGAGCTGTGGTAGATAGAATTGTAGAATGGGCTAGCAAACTTACTGTACATGGAGTAGAAGAAGTTGACATAGTTGTGGAACTGACATCTATGCACATTGTTGTGATGGATTGTTCAGTGCTAATGAAGAGGGTTGTATCTCGGTAGATGAAGTAACTAATACTTTCATTGAAGATACTTGGATCTATGAGGTGGTAGGAGCAGATGATATTTTTGATGTAGATGCAATCAATCCTGCTAAAGCATCCTTGATGATGTTGCCGACTTAGGTGGAGAGTGAGGAAGGGAAGCAATGGCTTTTGCTACAATCTTCATTGGATCATATTCTTCATCTAATTCCTCCTTGTCTTAATCTTTAGCTTCTTCCCCTTTCTCTTCATCATCAGCCCTTAGTGCCTAATAATGTTCAACATCAACAATAGCACATGGAGTACTGCCATCTTCTTCATCATCACTATCACCATCATCATCATTGATCTCAACTAGATCATTACTAGGATTATGCAGATGATAGATATTCTTCCACATGTTTGTTTAATCTCTTACAACATGCTCAATTTCCTTAATTAGAATTAAACATGTGTGGAATTTGATCATCATTTTACCTTCATTATTCTTCATTGCTACCTTTACTTCTGCCTCAGTAAGATTTGGCAATAGCTTCTTCAAGGATTGTTCATAGATGTGCTTGGCTATCTATGTGGGTGACTCCCACCTTGGTTGCAATCTTACTAACAATCCTTTTGAGATCTGAGGAGAAATCTAGTCTGGGGAATACTTCCACTTTCCCATTTTGATGATTACCAGCTCCTCAATCTGCTTCTTCTTAGCATTAGTTCTAGTTTCAAACTTTAAAGCCTTGAAGTTTGTGATGCCAACTCCTTCTTCCATCTATTTTAGCCTTTGTTGGAAGGTAAGTTGGGGCTTGTTGAATATTACTTCACCTTTATCTTTGCCTTTGCCTCTTCTGGTGAAAACAGTTGTGGAGGCCTTTGGAGGTTTAGTAATGATTACACTCCCTTTCTTCTTTGCTAGCTCTACCTCCTTTTCTAATTCATGATCTTCATCTTCTTGTTCTTCATCCTCTTCTTCATCCTCTCATTTTCCCTTGGCAAGCACTAAGGGATCAATGACAGTTTTCATCTTAGCAATCTTCGTCTTACCTTTGTTGATTGCTTGAGTTAGCTTAATTTCCAATTCAATTCTATCTTTTGCCTCATCATAAGTGCCAAATTTTGGTTGCTTGGGATCTACAAGCTCATTTACCAGTGCTTTAATGATGTTTCATCAATATTGACCTCATAAGGAAGAGGTTTCACCCATGCAACTCAGGGCCTGACTACCTAAATATATACTCTATCATAGTCTACCATGAAACATACATCATCTTTGTAATCCTGAACAAGTTTAGGAGGAATCTTGAACCTATTGTTCATTATTTCTTTGAAGTCTTCAAAATAATTTTTTATTATACGGTCAAAGTTTACACCCATTTCTGCTATAAACTCATTTATCTGATACAAAATGGGAACATCCTTTCTCCATACGATAGTACCTTTGGATGGAAAGAATTTTTGCACATAAAAGAAGAGACATGTTAATAAAGAACCAAATTTGTAGGGATTATTCTTTGATGACCTAATTTTGTCCATATTCTTGTTTAGTTGCTTCAGTGGTAGCTCTAACAGGTCAAATTCCAAGTTTTTCTTCACAACTTTGAATGCTAAGTCTACTGCCTCACATGGCACACTATTTAAACAACTAGAACTATAAATTTTGTGGGCAATTACATGAATTTTGAACCTCAGCTCCACATTAGTAATGGTGCTAATTTTC
Source organism: Cupressus sempervirens (assembly GCA_028749045.1). Lineage (NCBI taxonomy): Eukaryota > Viridiplantae > Streptophyta > Pinopsida > Cupressales > Cupressaceae > Cupressus > Cupressus sempervirens. The sequence continues at coordinate 365,741,922 of CM053793.1, forward strand.
AAACCTCTACCATCCCACTCGGCTAGGGTTTTCTTCTAGAGTTCATACCGACCTAGGGTTTTGGTGGATTTAGCTTTGCTCGGAATGGGAAGGCTAGTAATCTTGTGAATCATCTTTTTGGTGATCAATATGAGTTGCTCCAACCATAACTGACCATTGTGTATACATCTAAGAATATACGTAATCCATTTTATGTGAAAGCTTCTTGGAAGGTGTGATATGTGTGTCAACCCTTTTTTTTCCAAATGCTTGTGCTTGGGTTTCAATGAGCCATCACCACACATTTCTTCTAAAGCACTATCCATTTTTAGGGTTCCTATTTCTTGAATTGAAGACTTAAAATTAGTGTAGATATTGTTAATTAGAAGTACCTTTGGTGGAATTTGTGATTGCGCACAATTAGGGTCAAGTGCCTTTGCAACTATTGGAACTAACTTGAAATTTGGTGCTTTCCACTCTACACCCTTGACTAACATCTCTAATCCTCTTTTTGCCTTACTACTACTGGTGCTTTTGGATGCCATTGCTACTCAATAAGTGATTGAAATTTTCAAACAAATTCCCTAGCTACAAATTTTCTCAAAATTGCTTGGAATCTCTTGAATGCACCTGGAAATCTCTTTGCTCTAAAGACACAATGAAAAAATGAAGTTGAATTCTACCCCTTTTGAAGAAATTTTTCCATTAATGCTAGGTATCATACTGACATAGTGCATGATAGACTGTCATCCACTGACCTAACTTGGCAAGAGTATCAACTTGGCAGACGAACCAAATTCCTTTTACTCTTGACCTCACTTGGTAAGGTCTTTAACCAACTTTTCTTGATGGAGTTTGATGCAACTCAGTGAAATATAACCTTTCTATGATCTTGGTGTATTTGGAATATTGATTGGATCATTTGCATTCCTCATATTCATTGGAACTGCTTATGATTTTCTTGTTGAGTATAGCTCCAATACATTCTTAGGGATTTTGTTTGAGGGGATGGAGTCACCCACTTCTTGAGTGACTTCACTTCCATGATTTGAGCTTGTATCCTTAGTATATTTAAGAATCAATTGCTGCCTCATTTTTTTCCTTATGTTGTTAGCCCTTGCTTCCTTTTCATCTTCAACTTTGCTTATATTCATGCAGTTTTTAGCTATATGACTGAGTTCAGTGCATGTATAACAACTTATAGTAGTATCCTTCTTCCTTAGGTGATGCCTTTCACAATTTATGCTAGTGTGTCCCTATTCTCCACAATAATAACATTTTCACCATGTATTGTAGTCCCATCCAAATATTGCCTTTACAAATTGTTTAGCTAGATTAAATGATTTGGATCTACATTGAGATTCCTTGTGACCATGCTTTTTGCATTTGTGACATTTGCCTTCAAATTTTGATTTCTCCTTGCATTTGTTAGCATTGTGACCATGCTGATTGTAGTTGTAGCACTTTCCATTGAATTTTTCTTTTCCATTGCTCCAACATTGTTTGATGTATGACCAATTTTTCCACAATGATTGCATGAGGGTTTTTGATTGCTTTTTGCAACTTTCTTGGAAGATTCACCTTGCTCTTCATTGTCTCCAAGTCTTGCTTTACCTTTTTGCCTATGAAGATTCTACTCATTTTGTTGATTCAATTGATTCATGTCTTCTTCTGATTTCAACATTCTTTCATTGATTTTTTTTTTAGCATTTAGGTTATTCTTCAAATTTTCAATGGTTTTCTTTTCACATCTTAGTTCTCTCATTATTCTTTCATTAATTTCCCTTTCATAATTTAGATCACTTCTTATTCTTTCATTCTATGCTTTGAGAATCCTGATTTCTTCATTTTCTTCAATGATTTGATCAATAAGGTCTTCATGCTGATTGGATTGATTCTGTTCTTCATTATTTCTTGCCTCCAAGTCTTCATTTTCCTTATTCCTTTGTTCCAAAATTTTACATAGAATAATTGATTGGATTTCTTGTTCTCTTTTGAGTTTCCTTACTTCTTCTTGTAGAGAGGCATTCTTTGCTAGGAGTTCTTTGATTAGCTTCATCTGAGCTACTTGATGGGGAAAAGTCTTCAATATTTTCTTCAACATACTGATGGTCAAATTTGTCTTGAAAGTTCCTTTCTTCTTTTTAGGGATTGGGAAAGATGCTCATTTTCTTCTTTGATTTGAGCTATGGCCATCTCCAGATCTAGCTTTTCATTTTCAATTACCTTTTCAAGTCCGAATATCTCCATTTGTCCTTAGATCTTTGCTCAAGTTGCTAAACTTTTATCCTGAGAACCACAAATGCTCTGATACCAATTGTTGGAAATATTCAAGATATGACAAGTTACTAAGATGGGAGGGGTAAATCAATAACTTTAAAACTTTCCTTTAAATTTATCACACATCCATCTATGCTACTACATACATTAGTACTAAAAGATAAAAAATTCATCACACAAAAGAACACAATATTTTGGTGACCCAGAAACCTTCCAACTAGAAAGTAAAAATAGGGTGGGGATGACACCCACAAAAATTCAATACTACAGTATAAAGTTGGCTTGTTAAGGCTTACATTGACCACTTCTAGTGATCTGCCCTATTAGGAGCACAAAGGAATACTAGGTCCACCTTGTTAGAGGATTTACAAACATACAATGAAGTATGCACTTGGTTAAGAGATTTAAAAAAAGACTATTAAGTCTAACCTATTAAAGGATTTAGAAATTAATTCACCTATTAAGATGAAGTAGTGGGTCTACTTACAACTAATTGTTGATAAGATATTTTATGCACTAATCACCTTATGTGATGGATATAACTTTTCTACCTCTGTATTGACCTTGTTGTATTCCTTCAACTGCTGTTGATAATCCTTCGCATGTACTTTTCTATTTCTATATGATATCTTGCAATACACCTTACATATATACCTTTCAAATTTACAAAATTGTAAGGTCAGCCAAAATACAAGTGAACAAATACATTACAAAGTTGGCCCAACAATAAATAACTCGAGTTCACTGAACTAACTCAGTGACCTTCTGATACTCGGTGTCCACTGCATTACTCGACATCATCATGCACTCAGTATAAGTGAAGGCTCAGTCCATACTAATCACTTGATGTAGTTCTAAACTTGATAACCACTAGTGACTTAGTAGATGTAGTGTCACTTGGTAGATACTACATGTTGAGTTTACCTTGCTTCACTCGGTAAACACTACTTCTTCTAACACTTGATTTACACTGAATCTCCATGAAACAAACTTACTACTCAGTAGACACTGTGAATCATGATAGAAATTGAGAAGCTTGGTAGCTTTAGGAATTCTTGGTGTAAACTACTTAATTTCTAAGCTTACAAGGTAACCACTGAATGCTGGGTATAAACTATAGATTGAGTGATGAGCTCGGTAAGCATTCAGAATCAAATAAGTGTTGTAACTAATGACAAATACAACATAATACCAATAGTACTAACTAGTTGGAGATTGAGCCAAAAAATTGTAAGAATGATTGTGCCAAAAGAGCTAAAAAACATGATTGGTGCACAATAATCATCTTTTTACGCTCTTTTTGGCATAGTTATTCTTACATTTTATGATTTTTGGTGAGAACAAAATTCAAACTAATTAGGTAGGTGATATCCAAAATTAAATCATAATTGGTTAAGGCATGTTTAAATAACTTATTTCACATGTTATTAAATTTTATGTGTTTATGTGAAACTATTAATGAATGTTAAAGGATGAACTATTGTTAGATGTTAGCTTTGGATATTATGAGATTATTTTATGAATGCTCATAATTGTTTTTTACTTCATGTGATAATGAATTAATGTGAGATCTATCTCTTCTTAGGTACTCTTTCTAGGTTGTTGTTCTAGTTCATAAGCCCAAAATAGATAAATCATGATTTGAAATGAAAACTTGGGTGCTTCACTTAATGAATGAGCATGCTAATAAAAAAACCTTGTGTGATGAAGGATTATATGATTATCTACATATTTTACCATGTAGTAGTGCATTGAAGGTTCACATACATTCTTAAGTAGACATTTGTGAGCACTAGGTGTGTGAAGGCTCCGTACAAAGACATGTAGAAGAAAAAAGGCCGTGATGAACATTTTTTGTGACATGTTTACCAAGAGCATACATAAGTTCCCCAAGGTGACTTTGCATTATTAAGTTTTAATGTTTTCCAAATCCTATATCCTACACAAATCCTACACAAATAAAAAATGTTGCCTCCAACATTGCAATCGTATGATAAATGGGAATAACACATGCCCGAGCCATAACCTAGTTAAATTGGTCTAGTTGGTGATTAGCTAGGTTGATTATAGATTCCTGTAGAACTGTCATTAGATTAGGTAAAATAAAATGAACAATCTGTTGTTCCCAACTAGTAGGATCAAATACAATTTTCCAAGGTAATAAAATTGCATATGAAAATGCATCACTTGAATGCTAGGCATGAAGCACATTCCCTAATTTATAATGGATAGTTGGATATAAAGGTTCCATATGCTATCCCAATAATGGAAGCCAAGGATGTAGCCATGCATCTATTGGCACACACTCCCTGTGAGGATCCCAAGTATCTACTATTGCTATTAATTTGGTCTAGTTGCTCGTTAGCTGGGTTGATTACAAATTCCTATAAAACTATCATTAGATTAGATACAATAAAATGACCAATTTGTTATTCCTAGTCAGTAGGATCAAATATAATTTTCCAAAGTGATAAAATTGCATATGCAGATGCATCACTTGAATGCCAGGCATGAAGCACATTCCCCAATTTATAATTAATGGTTGGATATAATGGCTCCATACGCTGGCCCAACAATGGAAGCCAAGGATGTAACCATGAATGTATTGGCACACTCTCCCTATGAGGATCTCAACTATCTATTATTGTTATTAATTTGGTCTAGTTGCTAATTAGCTAGGTTGATTACAAATTCCAATAGAACTATGATTAGATTAGGTACAATAAAATGAACAATCAGTTGTTCCTAGCTAGCAGGATCAAATATAGGTTTCCAAGATGATAACATTACATATTTATATGCATCACTTGAATTCTAGGAATGAAGTGCCTTCCTCCATTTATAACAAATGGTTTGATGTAAAGGCTCCATATGTTGGCCCAACAATGGAAACCAAGGATGTAACCATGCATGTATTGGCATGATCTCCCTATGAGGATCCCAAGTATCTACTACCTTTGTTAATTTGGGAATTAGTATATGATCTAGAATGTAATGAAGTACTAAATAAAATAGTTACTTCTCCCATGTCTCCAAAAAATATAGCATAGGTTCAAGGTCCCTTGGCTCTTAGGAATTTGTAGCAGATATTCTCACTGCTAGAAAAATAACTTTAGTTAAGAGTTTAGTGTAAGGAGTTGAAGAAGCAAGTTATGCTTCTATATACATAAATGCCATAATCACAAGTCTCATTACCTTACATAAGCCATAACCTAGTTAAATATGCATATATACAAGCCATATCCTAGTTAAATGGGTATAGTTGTTGATTACCTAGGTTGATTAGAAATTCCTATAGAATTATCACCATATTAGGTACAATAAAAGGAACAATCAACATTATTTTTGTGCAAGATCTTGAGCTAAGTCACTTAGCACATGTTGAGTGAGTTTTTTTATTTTATTATTTGGATTCTAGAATATTTATGCAGTTGGATCAATTTTTGTATTGTGCTAAGATGCAATACGCACCTTAAAAAAGATTTCTCTGTATACATACATGTATATGTATGCATGTATGTATGTAACAAAGAGATCTTGGCACAACAGGAAAACAATAAAAATCACCCAATTGGTAGCATAGCCATAGATGCGATGACAATGCCTACTAGTAAGTAGATTCCTCTTTTTCCATATCATTTTTCATGTGTTTATTTTACTTGAACTATTATTTCTTAGGGGGGATTTTCTAATATTGGATTTATTTTATGTAGGAAGTAATGAGGACATTCCTAGGTGTAATTGTGTGATGAATTTCTTGTGAGCAATGAAGATGGACTTCCCTTGAGAGTAGCAGGAGGTGATGAGAACATTTTAGGTACTTTAAGGATTGATCCTTTCTTGGGGGCGAATGAGCTTCCACCTTCACATGGTTGGCCCTGATTAGTAGAGAATATTAAACTATTCTCAAAACCAAGTGAAGCTCAACAATTATCTATGATTGTATGACAACTAATTGTTTGAATCTCTTGGTTTTAGGAAATGCATAAGGATGCCATAGTTCAATATGAAATGTTAGTTCATATGCATGCGACATCAAGCGGAGCTAAAAACACAATAGGTTTACATTATTTTTAGAAGTCTTTAATTAGGTATTTTAATTTATATACCATCATGAACATTGTTCATGATGATGGTCTATGATTTTAAAAACTTAATCATGTTGTGTTTTATCAACTCTACCTATTGCCCATGCATTTGAACATAGATGCACATGTATTCTCAATTTAGCATGGTAGAATCTTATTTTGGATATGACAGAAAAATGACATGCACAAGAAGATGGAAAAATGATGTCACTTTTGTAGGTATGCAACCTTTTTTGGTATTTTAAAGATTGATCCTTTCTTAAATATTTTAGATGTTAATGGAGAATTTAGATGTTGGGGGGTGGGGGGGAGGAAAATGAGTTTCCATCTTCATGTGGTTGGTCCTGCTTAGTAGAGAATATTAAACTATTCCTAAAACCAAGTGAAGTTCAATATTAAACTATGATTGTATGAAAGCTAACTATGTGAATCTATTGGTGTCAAGGAATGCAAAAGAATGCCATAGTTCAATATACAATCTCAATTCATTTTCATATGACATCAGGTGGACCTAAAAAATGAAAAAAATTTGTATTTTTTTAGAGGTTTTCATAAACATATTAAATAAATATGAAAATGCTAGGTTTTTTTAGCTTCTTCTATTTTCCATGCATATAGAATGTAGTTGCATGTGTATTCTCAATTCACACTGGCAGAATCTTATTTTGGATGCGACAAAAAAATGATATGCACCAAAAGATGGGAGAATGGTGTTACTTTTGTAGGTCTAGAATCTTTTTGTGTACTTTAAAGATTGATCTTTTTTTAAAGATTTCAGATTATGTACTTTCAGCATCAACTATTCTTGAAACCAAGTGAAGCTCAATATTAACCTATTATTGCATCATAGCTATTCAACATTTGCCGCCAATTTTTTATATTAATACAACATGTTGTCACAATTGTGATGACTAGTCATTGATCCTACTGTATTCCTACCACATGCCCATCCTAATTGTGACAGATAGTTTTGACAACTTTCTGTTGGGCCGATACCATTTATGTTATCAAAATTGTGATAATATCATTGACAAATATTCATCACAATTACTACGGTAAAAATGAATGGTTTGCCAGAATGGTAGCCCAATTTATGACACGTGTAGCCATCATAATTGTGATGGTAACCCTTTCCATCACAACTTGTGATCAAAAATTTCAAATGCCCATCTAACATAAGCCAATACTAATTGATGTTAGTTGAGAAATGGGTTATCATCATAATAATGATGGCCTATCATTGTTATTTGGGCCCAAATGTAGTAGAAATCTCTTGGATCTTTATCTCTTAACAAGTATCCCATCTTACCCTCAAAATCTTTGAAATAAGTGGTAAGACATACCTTTAGATCTATAAGATTTCCACAATCCATGAAAATAAGTTTTAATTTATGGATTTGATTGTGTATAGTCTTTTTACCATCAATGTTTTGGATCATACTACATGATCCATCATCAGGATGCAAGAGAACATAAAGAACAAAAAATGATGGATCATGTAGTATGATCTAAAACATTGATGGTAAAAATACTATACACAATCAAATCCACAAATTAAAACTCAAGACATACCTTATCATCAAGTCTCATGACTTGAAACAATTTGTACAACACTTTTGGAAATTTAGCATTGAATTCAGAGACTGAATCATTTTGGAGTTCATTTATATTATTGAACTCATTTAAAATATAACTAGAATTTGGTTTATCACCATATTTCTCTTTAAAATAATGCCTTAACTCTCTCTATGAGGATATAGATCCCTTAGGAAATATCTTTAATGATTCCCTTGCATATTCAGTTAGTGATTGCACAAATAACTTCATAACCACATCTCTGTGCTCAACTTCATAATCATTCAGTAAATTTAGAAAACATCTCAAATGATCTTCACAAGTAATAACATTATTTCAAGAAAACTTTGTTAGTTTGTTTCTTAATTATTGCACAATGGTATTTACATATACAAGGATCCCATTAAAACATAGATACCCATATCCTTCTAATTGGATTATCCTCATTTGTGATCCTACCCTGACTTGACCACTAAAATAAGATGTGTTATTTGTACTAACATTTGTAACCATCTTAACATCAACATCTACTTTTTGAGAAGATGGAGGAGGGACATTAAATGTAATAGTCTTACTAGTACTAGTATTTGGCATGAAACTAGAAGACATGCCTATTTTAGGAATGACTAATGTTTGAGAATTAGAGGTGTTATTTATAAAGTGGATTCTCCTTTTGTAATCTATGATAGAAGCCTCATTCTCTACTCTTACCAACTCCTTTTCAAGATCAGCCCTCTCTTTTCTTTTCTTTTCTAACTCTATATCAAATGCTAACGTAGTAGCTTGAGTTGTTGTTACTCTCACTAGTTCTCTTATTATAACACCAGTCACCTTTTACTTTCCTTTGTCCTTCTTAGTTATAGAGGGCACTTTATTTTTGTCTTCATGAGATTCAACTGTTATAGGTTTGTAACTTTGCATCTGTCTAACAATAGGGATCTCCTTTTCAAATTCTTATTTTTTCAACAAATATTCTTGCTCCTTTCTCAAGTTAGCAACATCATCTAACATTGTGGGTTGCCAAGGACTTATAATTTATCTTTCTTCTGTTACTCTCCTTATTTCTTTTTACCTTTCTTTCTAAAGATATCTTTCTATTGCTAACTATTCAATGAATTACATTCTCAACATGCTCAAATCATCTAGATCTAGTCTAATTTCCTTGGAACTAGAAGTCATGTATATATCTACATGGTATATATGGGTTGACACCTTATAGAAATGATTTGAAAGAATAGGGTCTTGATAGGTATGGAAGAAATTATTGTATCCCCTTTGCTCCATATTTATTGGATTTGGGTGTATCACCTCCTCTTGACCTATGAATTATGGGGTATCATAAAAGTTGTCATTAGAAAACTCACTAATAGATTTAGAGCTTTTGTAAGAAGACTCCTTTCTTCAATTTAAACTTTGACCCTAGTTTTATAACCTTTTAGTTGCCACCCACCATCTTTGGGAATATAATTTAAAAGAACCAAAAATCTCAAAATATAAAGTCACATATCACTTAGTTCATAGGGATGACTTCACCAAATAGTACTCATAAAAGAAACTTGGACATATAACATTCTTGCATCACCAATAAGACAAGGAACTGACAAAAACTATGATATACTAAATAATTATCCACTATTACTCCCTAGGAGAGTCACCATTTTGTTGGAGTTCTCATTTAACAATACCAAAAGATAACAAAAAAGATGATACCTCAGGTTTAGCTACTTCCCATTACTAGCACATGTGATTTTGGATCTGGACCAACTAACAAGGCAATGATGCCTTCTACACTTTAGATTATGCTAACCAAGGCCAATTAACCTAGATATTTCAACCATTTATGAATATTATCACACTATAAATCCCTTACAATAGAATTAGTCTCTAAAACCTCTTGAAATTGCAAACTGACAAGCAGCTCACAACTACCAACCAAAACTTGCTAAACTTTTGCAATAAGTGATTACCAATATTGGATCTCATTTCTATAAACATTTGTAAATTGATTTTGATTTTTAAAAAAATTATTTAATGCAAATTATGACTATCTTTCTTGATTTTAAAATCTTGACTAGTGTCTTAATCCATTGTTAAAATAGAGTCGTGTCAATGAATTAGATCTATTTAATTGACTTGCAATTAAATATATCAGTTGTTAAACCCTATATTCCATAATTATAATTTCCTCCCCATAGATCAATAACCCTATCAATTCATAGAAGCATTTACTTAATTCATTGAATTAAAAGTAGCAATGAATTAATGTACCACTCATCCAAATTGCATTCAAATAAACTAAGCTTTGGTCATTTACTCTCAAAGTCATAGATACATAAAATGGAGATAGAATTCAGAATGTACAAATATCCTAAAAATGCTCTTTGTATTAATCTTCTTGAGAATCATATATTTCTTTGTTATAAGACTCTAAAATATAAAAAAGAACTGAAAAAAAACTTTCTCATTTTATCTTTGAAACTCTAAGAACACAAACTAGAACATCATAAACTAAGCATAAAACCTGGACCAACTCAAAATGATTATTATCATCAAATTTTGACTCAAAATTTGGACCTTCACTCCACATCTTGGAAATCATTTTATAGAATAAGGATTGGAACAAGCTTCATATGGGACGACATTTGTCTAAAATTGAAGGAAAAAAGTTGTTTTACATAGGACAAAACAATTACAAAGAGAGAATGTTGAAGATAGCCAAAAATTAATAGTTTCCATTCTAGATGTTCAAGACCAAATTTATTATCTATAACATGAAACTACCCACATCAGGTGAACTGCAAAGATAAGATATCTCATTGAAATAGTTGTCCTTCCTCTTCTTGTTATCTCAACTTTTTCTAGCTTTTTTAGTCATTATCTCCAATGGTATTTCCTTAATGTCAGCCACAACCTTCCAAATAGTAATATTAGTGTCCACATCTGGCCAAGTGGCTTCTCTAACAAAATTTAGTTCATTTCAACACTTTTTCCATTTTGCATCTATTATGGACCAAACCCCTATAACTATTTTATTTATGTTCACTTCAATATTATACATAACATCAACCATATCAACAATTATAGCAATGCTTGTTCACCATTACACTAAGCAATAAATCTCTCATGCTTCAAAATGTTATCAAAAGAGATGGATCATTCCTAAAATTCCCTTAGGCTATTCTCATCATCAATGATTCTTTGAATGAAGCCAGGTACTCCATCAACAATAGTCTTCATCTTATTGTTTACCATTTACATCCTTCCCAAAAAGAAACCATTTAGCTCCTTAACTTTATTTATCATCTTCCTTGTGGAAATGAAAACCTCCTTTATTAACCCTTTCTTTTGTGTCAAAATTGGGATAAGCCAATCAAATAATGGTATATACAGGCATCACTTGGTAAACAATGAAGAGAGCAAGGACAATGCTTCTGAACCTTAGTACTTTATACCTTGCAATGAGATGAAACTATTGTAGATGTTTTCTAAGACCTACTTTAGGATGTTTATCTTATGTGACAACATGTTTTCCATCGTCCTTATTTCTATCCTCTTATCTATTTCCAATTCTTCCAATTCCATTTGTTGATCTTCACTTATGTCTCACTTATTAATGTTTGTTTGGGTCTCATTATCTTTCACCTCAATGATAGGCCTCATTACTATCTTCAATGTTTTGACCTCATTATCCTAACTAGCCACTCTTTTTTCTAACACAAATGTTTTCTTCACTTCTTCTTCATATTGTTTCTTAGATTCAATGTACCTATTGTAAGTTTGATATAGTTGTTTTTCTAATAGGTCCATCTTGCTCTTCCCTATGAGTCACATTGTATTCATCATGTTGTAAATCTGGTCACTAGATGTTGTACTAACATCTCAAAATATCACATTTCCCTATGGAGAATCTCTAACCTCCATCAATGTTGGTTTATTTGATTCAGGGGTTAAACTCTAGACTCTCATTATATGAGCATCAACATTAGAACTAACCCCCTGTAACTCTCCTGTGATATTGATCTCCTCAAATGAGACAGGATTGTCCTGACTCCTTATTTGATCTAACAAAAAATATGAGCTCATCTCCCAACTAGAGAATAGAAACATTCCACTAATTTTTACAAGCTCTCTAGCTTCATCAATAATAAATGTTTTTTTATTTTGAACATATTCTCGCAACTTTTTTACTAGTTCTTCTACCTTTTTGTTCCAATCCATTGGTTATAATTTGCAAGGATAATTCATCCTATTTTGTTTTGGAAAATACACTTTTAAACTCCTCAATATTAATGAAATAATCATCCTTTATAATCTCTTAAGATTCAGTAATCTTGTCATCTATCATTCTAGCCTCAAGATCAAGTTTATTTGGGATTCTTTCATTTTTAGTGGCTTTCTTTATCATAAATTTGTGCTTGATATCATCAAAATATTTACTTCCTCTTGGCAAAATCAGGAGGGCTTTTCTCTTTTTTTTTTTGGTATTTCTATTAACTTTTGCATTTTTACCACCTTGAGCCCAAGATGAGCTCTCTAGTTCTTCCTCCTCTTCATCAATTTCAATCACGATATGTTTCTCATGAGGTTTAGGCTCTACTCTATTTCTAATTTCTGGGGGCACCTGAGAGATTACGTCTTGATAATTTTGGATACATTTATTGTATCTATTCAGATATCTCTCCTCATGAGAAAAACCCTTGAAAGAAGGACCTATTCTTTTCATCTCCTCTTCAATGTTCATTATCTCCTTCCATTTCAAGGTTCTATTCCTGCATTCCTCAATTTCCAAGCAATCGATCACATCTTCCTACGAAATTGGTTTTCTATTGGGAAGGTTATATTTCCTCATCTTCCTTAGAGCATGTCTAACAATGTCATTGGGATCATAGGTTATGGTAGGAGAAGAAGGTGATAGAAATTTCCTCATGAAGTCATGTAAATCCTCTATTTCATCTTTACCTATGTTGAAATCTCCACCTTGACATTTCTACATACAAAATATCCCTTTCTAATGATTGGTCCAAAGTGCTCCCTTTGCATCAAAATTAATTGCTATAAAAATTCAATAATTATCATTCCTTTTGGGATTCTTTTGTGTAGGAGATGAGGTGACTAAGGGCACCGATAAACCCTAATTATCGAACAATTCTAAAAAAGAAACACACTTCCCTAATTGTGTTCTATTTTCCTAACAACATCATAACACCTAGAGGGTTTAATAAGATTTCTAACACCCTATGGGATCCTCTTAGTAATATCTCCTAACATATTCAAAATTGGATATACAAAATTATTATAAAAAGCTAAAGAATTATCATAAGGGTAGAATCTTTGCCATACCCTAGTCCATCATTGCACTAGCAAGCTTTCTTCCATTTCCTATGTTTCTTTAATTTAATCTATTTTAATTGATCCTATATTCTTATATAGGATTTTATGCATTAACAATGAATAATGGTGGAATTTAAAATTCCCTTCTTCCCCTCTTTTTGTAGTCATAATCTCATTCTGGATAACATTGATTATGACGGTAACAAAATCATACCCCGTATTAGTGTGTAAATGCTATATATCTAAAGTTGTGATGTGTATATTACTAGGAACATTCATGGTTCTATCCATCCCTATCACCTTATCCAATCCAAAGATAGTGTATTGAAAGTATCTTCTAAAAAACTCTAAGGGCATGAGGTATCCTATCTTTTTGAGGATTGCACCCTTCTCCTTTTTGGACTTAGGAATGTGTCTCCTCATAAATTTTCCAGTAAATATGCTCTTTTGACTTTTGAAAGTCTCATCAAGCTTGTCACGTTTAATAACCTTACTCATAGGTTCTCCCAAGTCAAAGATTTTTATGAATGTCTCCTTGTCCAATGTGCACAAGACACTTCTATCCTTTCCATGGAATTTGTGAGTCATGTGATTATATGCCTTAATCGATGCTTTCTCTAAGTCTACATCCATGATGATATATGGCATGATCAGTTTGGCCAAATATCTATTCTGTAGATTTGAAATGGGTGGCGCACATAATATATTGTTATAGAAATACCAAAATAGCTCATTTCCATTTTTCTTGGGAACCTTTGCATCCCTACAAAAAGTGTCAGGATCTCTCAAGATGTATGAATTGGAAGACTAAAATTTGATAACCCTAGCAAGAAATAAACCCACTCATCAAAGAACATACTCACTATCTTTGTTTTTCCCTATTCAGCACTAGGAGGAGATTCCTCAATGTTAACTTGAGTAATAAACTTCCCTTCTTGCTATACCATATTTTCTTAATTCAATTTTAAAACACTTCTTAACAAATCAACTCTCTAATTGATTCCATGCACAATCTTTTCCTAAGCAATGAACTTTGTAAACACTGGTGCCAAGAACTCTAATATGTCACATTTCTAATGGGGTCTAAGATTAAAATTATATTGATGGTGTTTAAGGAATACATGCATTAAATCTTTCAAATTTTAGAAAACTATCACACTCATGCTTTACAATGCCTATACTACAATCATTTAAAATTTTACCCTTTTTCCAGATAGTACTTTATGTTTCAAGTAACTATGAAATAACAAAAACCATTTTATTTCATTAGCTCTGGTTCTTGCTAGCTATCTACAAGTATTCATTTTAAGTTGTGACCATGGAAACCCTTGGAAATATTCATTGTTTGTGGTATCACAAGCTTTTCCATGTAATCTCTCTGCCAGCCCACGACGATGTGAATCCCTTTGTCTCTAGTTCATGGACCTCCTTTGCAATTAACCTTTTAACCACATAGAGTGGTGAACACCATCAAAATCACTTTATCATTTCTTCACATCCTACTTGTTTCCCTACATTCTTAACCATGATATCAATTGGCAACATTAGCTTTAATGTTATTTAACCTCATCATTAATTCTTGACTACTTGTTCTGACCACTTTCTTAATAGTGTGATATGATAATACCTTTGATCTCTTATTCTCCTATCAATGGTGATATTATCATTTAAAACCCATGAAGGGGCATTGTAGCTCAATTCTTGGGTGTTCACAACTTGACAACTTTACTTTTTTGCTTTCAAAGCACTGTGCAAAATAGTGAACACAACTAGCTTTTGCTTGATCTCTTCTTTGCATCTATTGATTCACTTCACATATTTAACCATGAGATACTACATTAACCAATCCTTTACAACATATTAATTGTTTTTCTAGTTTTGCAACTATTCATTTTAACTACAATCTTAATAATGTGAATACATGATCAAGGCTAGTCTCCACTGTTGACATTAAGGTCAATTTGTCTATTAGTGACTTAACACTTGGTTAGTTGGTTACATTTCTACCAACCTCTATAGTTTCTACCAAGCTTATCATTCATCCAGTAGTGTTAACCAAGTGTTTTAGTTGCTACCAAGCTAAGTAGTTAAAAT
This sequence comes from Cupressus sempervirens, assembly GCA_028749045.1. NCBI lineage: Eukaryota > Viridiplantae > Streptophyta > Pinopsida > Cupressales > Cupressaceae > Cupressus > Cupressus sempervirens. The sequence goes on from CM053793.1 coordinate 365,757,269, forward strand.
GTAGTTCATGTCAAGCTTCGCAGTGTCTACTGAGCATTTGAGATAGTTTACAATATAGCCCAAGTGCAACAGTGTCTACTAAGCTATTTAATAGAAGTGTTGAAGATCTTAGTGTTAACTGAGCTCTATAGTGTTAAGCAAATTCTATAGTGTCTATTGAGCTTTCAATGTTAATAAAGTGAATCTAGTGTTGATTGAGTCATGCAGTGTCAACCGAGTGATTATGTATCTATTGAGTTTCTTAGTGTTCATTGAGTCATACAAAGTTGATCAAGTTTGTTCTACACAAAGTGGTCAGTATGGACCAACCTTCAACTTCAACTGAGTGCCAAAGTATGCTGAGCATTGATAGTGTTTTTTGAGTGTTAGAACATCACCGAGTTTGTCTTCTAAATCCAAGTTACAATAATTGGCTAACTTTGTGAATTATGATGAATTTGGTATTGTAGCTGACTCTTGTAAGTAGTTAATTGAATTGATATGTATGTTATGTATTGTATCATATCCAAGTATGTAATCAGTTGAGTATGTGAGTCAGTATAAGCACAAGAGTGTGAATTGAAGACTACAAGTAGTATATCGTACAATAGAGACTTATCTATCATAGTAAGGTGATCATTGCAATGCAAGGAATCTCATTTAGAACATTATAGTTATAGATCAGAGATCAATCATTGATTCATTCTAATAGGTGCATTGGTCAAATCCTTTAACCAAGTGGACTTAATAGTCTTTTACTAAATCTCCTAACAGAGTGCACACTTTACTATATGTTTGTAAATCCTTTAACAAGGTGGACCTCACAATCCTTATTGCTCCTAATAGGGAAGATCACTAGAAGTGGTCAATTGTAAGCCTTAATAGGCCAACTTACTATAGTACTAAAGCTTGTGGGTATCATCCCCACCCCAATTTTACTTTCTAAATGGAAGGTTTATGGGTCACCATATCTTATGTCAAAATGTTATGAATGTTTTCTTTCTTTCATTCTTTCAGGCATGCAATTAGATTGAAATAATATATGAAGGATTAATTGGTGAAGTGAGTTAAAGTTTTATTAGTTCCTAATTCACCACTCCCCTCTCAATTACCTAGCCTTCCTTACATTTCCAGCAATTAGTATTAGAGCAACTAGTTCTCAGATTAGAAGTTTAATAGCTTGAGGAAAGTTCAGAGGCAATGGAGTTATACGTGCTAGACAATGCTATTGAGAATGAAAAGATGGATCTTGAATTAGCTATTAGACAACTCAAGAAAGAAAAGGAGCAACTCTCTCGATCATTTAAAAGAAGGAAATATCTTTCAGCACAAATGGATGACAATCTCTACATTAAAGAAAGAATTAAAGACTTATGCCCATAAAGAAATTTAGATGAAGTTAATGTAGAAATCAAAGACCTACTTGAGAAGAATTCCAATCTTCAAGAAGAATTTAGAAAGCTGAAAATAGAGCAAGAAATCTCATCAGTCAGATGATGTAAAGTCATGGAAGAAAAAAAAGAATCTAAAGAAGAGATAGAAGCAAAGGACAATGAAATTTATCAACTATCCCTTCAACAAGTAGACTTTTTTTATCAACTCAATGATGTAAATCAAGAGCTTATCAATCTAAGGACAAAGAATTAAATATTGCAGAATGATCTTAATGTTGAAAAAAAAACCAATGAGAGAATGATGAAATCTCAAGAAAGCATGAATCAGTTGAATAAGAAAACTCAATATAGACACAAAGGAAAAGCTAGATTAGGATATACAGAAGAAGGTGAATCATGTTAGCAAGGAGCTTAAAAGAACAAAATACATACTTTCTATCATTGTGGTAAGATAGCTCAAACATCAAATAAGTGTTGGAGCAATGTTAAAGAAAAATTCAGTGAAAAGTGTTACAATTTCAATAAGCATGGTCAAAGAGAAAGTGAATGCATAGAGAAACCTAAGTTTGAAGGAAATTATCACAATTAAAACAAACAAGGACATACATATTTAGAGTGCAAGACCAAGAAGTGGAACCTAGCAGAGAAAATTGTGAAAGAAATATTTAGATGGGATTAAAACACATGGTGTAGATGTCACTACTGTGGTGAGTTTGGGAAAATTGGAGAAAACTATGTGAAACATCACATGAGAAAAAGAGACACTACAAAGAGATGTTTTGTTTGTACAAAACTTGGACATCTTGCCAAGAACCATATGAAGACAAGCAGAATTGAAGATGAAAAAAAATCCAAAATTGATAATATCATAAAACAAATGAGGTAGAAATAGGTGCAAAAATCTCCAGAGAATACAATCCAAAGTCCTAAAGTTTTTGACACCCAAGTCAATGAGTTGGATGGCACAATCTCCCCAACTTAGTTCCCTATGGAGATCACTAGAACTGTGATTCAAAAGAAGTCATCAAACATCAGTTCTAGCTAGGAAAAAGAAAGATCCATATAAGCATTCAAGATGCACAAGGATCACTGAGTGATGATGGAAATTCAAGACATTACTGAGCAAAGTCAAGTCGCAAGACCTTATCAAGCAAGGTCAAGTTACATATCTTTTTTAGGACATAGATGTTGAGTTGGTAGTTCCTACCAAGTAAGGAAACCTTACCAAGTTAAAGGTATTTTTTGAGCATTAAAGACCAAACTGAGTGGAGGACAACCTATCATGAAGTAGATATGTGTATGAAGCATTACTAGCAATTGTAAAGACTTAAATTCATTTAAAGGAGGAAATCAAATGTATTGTTTCACCACAAATTTTTAGAGCATAGAGAAAAGAACAAATTCAAAGCCTCTAAGTGATTTAACCATTACTATTGAAGATTACTCCCACTCAAAACCCTACTAAGCGATGGTTTCTTCAAGTAGCAAGGTTAAGAAAGGTTGTCAAATATTAGTGTGGATTTTATTTCAAGGCTCCTACATTCAAATTAAGTTTAGCAATTGCAAAGGCACTTGACCCTCCTAGAGCACAATTCCAGCTTCCACCCAAGGTATTTCTTGTTCATGACATTTGATCATTTTATTAGTGTTCCATTTAGGAGCTTGGAACCCTAGAAATGAATGAGGCATACAATGAACTATGTGTGGATGGTAGTTTGAAACTTGAGTACAAAAATTTTGAGACAAAGGGTTTGATGCATATTTTATATATGCCAAGTGATTTTCAAGTAAAGTGGATCAAACTCATTTTGAGCCATATTCATAACATGCAATTATGGTTAGATCATCCTATTTTAATAACCAAGAATATGATACACAAGATTACTAGATTTACCATGTTGAACAAAGCTAAGACCACTAAAACCCTAGGTCAGGTTGAATTGACAAAGTGGACTCTTACCAAATTGAAGCTAAGTGGTGTAATTGACATGGAATTGAAGTTTGGCATTCATGTGATAGCTCAAAAAATCTATAGTTCAAGCTAATTGAACAATGCATCATGTGAAGTGGTCAACCTAGAATACATGGTAGTAAAGAAAAATTGATCCTTCAACCTTGTTGAGCTGGTGCTAAATTAATTGAACAAGAATATGAAGATTATCCAAGTCACCAAGAAAAATCTATGTAAGTTTGGTTCTCTCTTGACATGTCTATTTTTCTATGTTTAGAAGTTTTTTCCTTCTAAAGGTAATATATTATAGAAGAAAGATACTCTAGTATTATACCAAATCAATGAATTCATAGCAAAAATGAGAAAAAAATTGACAGTATTATGGACAAATATTTTTAGATATTCAAGGAGAAAATGCAGAGTAGATTTAGGATATCTAGGAAACTTGTAGAAGATTATGAGAAGGAAAAAATGAGCCTATGGATCATAAGGAAACATATTTTGGTACTTATGAAGAGGCTAAAGCTAAAATTGAGCTTGAGATCAAGTTACTCTAAGCAATAAGAAGAGGAAGGAAAAGGATTGAGAAAATAATAAAGAAAACTAAGCAATCAGGCTCTCCTCTCATGCTTATCTAGGGAAAATAAAATGATATAGAAGATGAAGATGGAAAGGATGAAGCAAAGGAAGAAAAACCTAAGGAAGAGGAGCCTCTGAAGAAGAAAGGAAAACTTATAACAACCAAACCTGCCAAGTCTTCCCCTATTATGTTTACAAGAAGATCTACCAAATCAAAGAGGAAACTAAAGTTGGGTAAAGAAGATGAAGTTGAATAGATTATCTTTCAAAGGTCTACCCCTACCCTTTAGGAAAAATTGAAGAAGATGGGACAAGGAATAGTTATGAAATTTTTTAAGTCTCTTAAGTATGAGACTAGGAATGAAGAGGAGAAAAAACAAATTGAGGATACCCTTGTGACAAAATTGGGTAGGTGGAAGTATTCACCTAACAAGCTTACACAACAAGTTCTTGATGTACTTTTGAAAGCCATCAAACCTAGTGCAATGAAAGTTGATAAAGACATCAATGAATGAACTTTGATTAGCTTATGTTGAGTCTTAGTGACAAAGAGGTGAATGAATCATTGAAAGAAAATGAGAAGAAGCTCATACCCACATTCATACATGTCTAATATTGCTAAAGGACATTGAATCTATGGTGAAGTCTACTACTACAACATGGAAAAACATCTAAGTTGCACAAGCCTAGTGACTTTATTTTTCATGTTGATGACAAACATGGTTAAGATGTTGATGTTGAAGAAGAAGTAGAAATCAAAGATGATGAGATAGACAATGTCAATCTTGCTGATGAGGAAGAAGTGTAAGAAGCCACTGAAGCAAGTCTTTTAGAAATATATATTATTGAAGAATCCAATGCAAAAATGATTGCAGCATTAGTTATGACTTCTTTTCCTCACTCTCTCAAAAAATTCTTTATGTAATCAAGCTTAGAGAAGGTTTCTACCAAGTTGGTTGAGGTCAAATCTACAACAACAAGACACTACTAATCTCTGGAATTTCTCTGCCAAGTATTTCAATGACTGAAGTGCCTAGCACTTATTTGTCAAGCAACAAGTCTTCCTAGCATCAGGCTTGATCGAGCAACAACAAGGTGTTCTTGTTGTTAATGTTATTTCTATTGTTAGTATTGTTGGTGCAATTCCTACTTTTTCAACTATTGTTTTGATGTAGTACAAGGTAGGAGAATCTCCAAAGGAGATGTCCTATACCCTAGTAATAACCACACAACAAAAAAACAATAACAACACAATATCTAATACCAAATCAAAACTCTTTATTCATAAAATAAATGTTTACATGCAATGTGTCAGGTTGTAAGGCCTTCTCAGTTATGGCCAATGCAAAGTAAGTAATATTTCTACAAGATCCCTCAAAATCCAATTGAAACCATACCTAGTCTAGATCAACACTTTGGTAGAAACCTCCAAGATCTCAACTTGTGCTTGCAAGTCCACCAAGAAATCTCCTTGTTTCTAAACTGTAGCCACTAGCTCTTCTCACAAACTCACAACTCCACCAAAATCCTATTGTAAATTGCCTCACATTTAGTGCTCTGTATATAGACTCAAGAAAACTCACTCCTCTACTTCCTCCTCTCAAAACTTCTACTAAGAAGAGATCACACCTTGAAGCTTCATTACAAATGCTCATATGCCTTGCTTAAATAGGCACTTATCACCCAAGATGTTACAAACACAACCAATGTGGGATAAAAGGTAATTACAAATACTTTAATACAAATATTTAATTCCCACCCAAATAAAAATAACCACCATCATGTGGGCCAACAAATATTAAATGCATAATTTAAGGAATTTTTTACAAACTTCTAGAATTCCACCTATACACCTTGATAAATTGAATGACAACCATTTTAATTTATTTTTCTATTTATGTCACCTATGCACCTTGAAAATAGAAATTCCTCTTTTCTCCTTTTTCTATTTTCTATTTTTTCCTCTAATTTTTGTCATTTTCTCTCTCATCTAGTTTTTTCCCCTCTCTTTATTTTCTATTGTAAGATGCTCCTGCATCATGTTTCCCCCATGGCCAATGCAATGATAGTTTAGAACTAGTCTCATTTGAGCACTAAAGTTCTGAATAAGGAAATATAAATTGTTCATTCTACCATTCCTTCATAAAAGGGTAAAGAGAGGAAATTGACTTGGATGAGGACATTGTTCTTCCAAATTGCGATACCTCTAACCTCACTTTGAAACATATGGATACCATTGGAGAAATTTGGAATAAAAGGGCTAAGCAAAAGAAGCTTAGAGAAGAGAGGAAAAATATTAATTAGGTTCTTGAGGACATCAAGAGTATATTTGTTGATGCTCTAAATATTGAGGTTGATGGAAAATAACCTATTTTGGATTAGTTAGCTAAAATTATCCATAAGTAAAATGAAGAATTGAATGGACAGGAAAAGCTATTGCAGAGATCTGAGAGAAAATTTGGAAATCAAGTTTTGGAGTAGGTTGCATAGAAGATTGTTATTGATCAAGTAGAACTATCTACTATTCTTACTTCACTGGAAACATTTGTTAATAATTTTGTTTCATTATTTGTTAAGTTGAGTGACACATCTATCTGTAAAAGGGAAATCAAGGATAAATTATCCAAGATAGATGAGGATATCAAGGCAAGTACACACTAGCTATCACTTGAACCAAGTTGTAGCTTTGCACACTTTACAAAGATAAGATACTTAATAGTTCTACAAGCAAAATTATTAGGGAAGAAGCTGGAATTAGGGCCACACTTGCAAAAATTCAAGGCACAATTCTTCCAAACATGGATGCACTACAAAAGCATATTGCACATGCAAAGACACTCATCCATGACAACAAATTCTGCATAGCTAACCACATGATGGCACTATCAATAAGGGTACAAATAGCCTTGCATGCAAGTAAAGTATTACAAGAGAATTGGGACAAGACTATGCCAATCATTTTTAATCTACACACTAACTTCTTCTCACATTTTGGTATTAACTTGTAGATATTATACACCTTTGGTATTTATGTTAAAAATGGGGAGAAGATATGTACATTATTAATAAGGGAGATAAGAAGATTATGTGTATAGAGAAGATTATCGTACTCCCAATATATGTATAAAAGGTAGATATATGTATGGGGTAGTAGTAATATACACTAAGAATATGTATTTATAATTACTAAAATGTTTACAAAGGAAAATCTAAAAAATCTAAAAGATAGAGTAATTTATTGAGCTACAACAGCAGGAAGTCAAAACTGAGTTGAAGACTACTAATGCCAAAGGTGGATATTATTGACATAAAGGTCAATTTTCCTATTAGTGACTTAACACTTAGTTGGTTACATTTCTACCGAGCTCCATAGTTTCTACCGAGCTTATCATTCATCCAATAGTGTTAACCAAGTGTTTTAGTTGCTACCAAGATTTATAGTGCCTAACAAGCATCTAAGATAGTTTAAAGTATAGCCTAAGCATAGCAATGGCTACTAAGCTATCTAGTAGAAGTTTTAAAGATCTTAGTGTTAACCAAGCTCCATAGTGTTAACCAAGTTCTACAGTGTCTACTATGCTCATAGTATTAACAAAGTGAATCTAGTGTTAACCAAGCCATGCAATGTCAACTGAGTGATTCTATATCTATCAAGTTTCTCAGTGTTCACCAAGTCATATAGAGCTAACCAAGTTTATACTACTCAAAGTGATCAGTATGGACCAAGCTTAAAATTCAACCAAGTGCCAAAGTATGCTGAGTGTTGACAATGTTTGCCGAGTGTTAGAACATCACCAAGTTTGACTTCTGAACTTGAGTGACAACAATGGGCTAACTTTGTGAATTATGATGAATTTGGTATTTTAGCTAACTCCAATAAGTAATTAATTGGATTGATATATGTAATGTATTGTATTATATCCAAGTATGTAATTAATTGAGTGTGAATTGAAGGCCACAAGCAATATATGGTACAATAGAGACTTATCTATCACAGTAAGGTGATCATTGCAATTCAAGGAATCTCATTCAAAAAATCATAGTTACAAATCATAGATTAGTCACTGATTCATTCTTACAAGTGCATCAATTAAATCCTTTAAAATTTGGTGGACTTAAAATTCCTTTGCTAAATCTCCTAATAGAGTGCATACTTCATTATATGTTTGTAAATCCTTTAACAAGGTGGACCTCACAGTCCTTATTTCTCCTAATGGGGTAGATCACCAAAAATAATCAACTATAAGGCTTAACAAGACAACTTTATACTATAGTACTAAAGCTTGTGGGTATCATCCCCACCCTAGTTTTACTTTCTATTTTGAAGGTTTCTGGGTCACCATATCTTGTGTCAACATGTTATGGATGTTTTATTGCTTTCATTCTTTCATGCATGTAATTAGATTAGAATAATATATGAAGGATTAATTGGTGAAGTGAGTTAAAGTTTTATTGGTTCCTAATTTACCCCTCCCCTCTTAGTAACCTATCTTACCTTATATTTCCAACATCCACATCTCTCTATAGTGCTAACACTTAGGGATTTAAGTGATGAAGTAGCATGAAGGTTTTCTCTAGCATTGATCTTTTCTTTTCCACTTAACCATGCATGTTGCATTATAATGTAATATCCCAAAACACTCCACACAACATATTTATGACTTATTATGATACTAGAGATCTAGCATGAAATCCTTTTGGATCATCATTGGTCAATCATACCATTACACTTAACCATGAAGACACTGCAAAAACTATCTACTTAACCATGTTGTGCTTTTTCTTCTTGAGCTAACTATTCCAATGAATCATGGAGAAGTCATGAATTATTTGCAATAAAATACATCTCATCATTACTACTTAAAAAGGGACCAAGGCTTAACAAGCTAGAGATACAATGATAAAAGTATAGTCACGACTTCACCACTTGATCTTTCAATGCTTCTTTTAAAGTGTGAAAACCGTTAACACATTTACTTAAAACAAAAGGGTTGAGATATAAAAAATATGTATACAAGCATAAAATTAAGGCTTTTTTGACAAGGCCTCTCAAACATGAAAATGAAAACCCTAATTTCAATAATTTAATCTAAATTTTTACATTGGATTCATAGAATTTCAAAATGGTGAAAATGCAGGCCATCAAGATTTTTATTCTTGAATTCCTCCCATTATTTGTGATAATGGATGATGGGATACCATACCTACAAATGATATAGTTAAAAATGAACATAGCTACTTATTTACAAGTGGCTTTTGAGAGAGGTACTACCTCTACCCACTTCATGAAGTAATTTGTTGCAGTGATAATAAACTTATGTTAATTAGTGCTTCGTATTTGGCAATCTTTTTTGTGCATGGAAATAGAATCTTGTATGCTTTTGATAGAGATTACATTTGTGGAGTTATTAAAAAATTATCGACACTAGATCCTTATTGAGTGAATGAACCATCAAAGTACAACTTCCATGTCTATTGTGTCACTTGCATGATGTATTCATCTAGAAACTCTATGTTAATTGGTTGATCATCTTATAATGGTGCATCGACCAATTGATCAAAAATTACGTATCCTTTTATGGCCTTTTGATCAAATTATTCAATGTCAAACTTACTCAATATCATAACCCATTTGGCTAACCATTCAGTCAGCATAGCTTTGTTTAGTAGGTATTTCAATGGATCAATCTTTCCAAGCAATTTGATAGAATGTGCTAGCATGTAGTGCCTTAGATTTTGAGATGTGAAGACAACCACCAAAAAAGCCTTTTCAATTGTGGTATATTTCATCTTATATGATACCAATGTTCTTCTAATGTATTATATGGCCCTTTCTTTTGTGTTTTCATATTCTTTGCTAGGAGTACCCCTACTGCTGATATAGTAGTGGACATGTATAGAATCACTAGTTGTTCTAGAATAGGAGGCCTTAGAATTGGAGGATTTGTCAAATATTGTTTGATTTGATTCAATCTCTCATATTCATTATTCCATTTGCATTAAACTCCTTTATGTAGAGTCTTAGTAAATGGTTCTGCTTTATCTGCCAGCTATGCTATGAATTGTCTGATTGACTATAGCTTTCTTTGCAATCCTCTTATTTGGTTGATGTTTCAAGCTTATTGCATGCCCTTTATCACTTGTACCTTTTTTGGACCTACCTTAATTACTTTTGCTAATAAAATGAAACCCTAAATGAACATTTTTTTGGATTAAGTCCTAGTTAAAAAATTTCCATTCTATCTAGGATTAGACTTAAGTCTTTTAGTTGTGTACTCATTTCCCTTGATTTTTCTAGAGTATCAGCCATATAGTCTTCCATTTTTATGTGCATCATATCATGGAATACAATGGTCATTTCTCATTGATATGTTTCTCCTACATTTTTAATACCAAAGGGCATGAAATTCTAGAAAAATGTACCCCACGCATAGGTAAAATCAATCTTTTCATGATCTTCAAGTGTAATCTTAATTTGATTATAGCTAGAGAATCCATCCATTAGTGAGTGCATCTCATAGCCGATGATCATGCCCACTATCATATCTATGTTTGATAGCAGGAAGTCATCTTCTGGACAAGCCTTATTTAGACCTCTAAAATTAATGTATACCCTAGTTGATTTGATAGCCTTAGAGATAGAAAAAATATTGGATATCCACTCTGCATAGTCTATAGCCTTTATAAATCCATCCTTTAGTAGTTTTTCCAATTTAGCTTTAATTAGTAATGCCACATGGAGATGGTTTTTTTGGAGCTTTTTCTTCATAGGCTTTGTATTAGGTATAATAAATAGATTATGCATGATTAAATTAGGGTCAATACCTAGCATATCAGATTGCGTCCATGCAAAGTTGATTTTCTTTTCATGGAAGAATTCAATAAATTATTTCTTATCTTCTTTAGATAATGATTGAGCTAGATGTATAATGTGTGGATGCTCATAAGTTCCTAAATTTACTGGTTGTGTTAGCTCTATCAACACTGAAGATCTTTCCTAGAAGTGGCTTGGGAGAACTTCAAATGCATCATCCTTTTGTGGCTTAGTGAGGTTTTTAGCTTCAGATACATCTTTTTTCTATACCATTTTTGGTTCTAATACTACCACAATGTGGTTTTCACCATCAAATGGCTTATTCTTTTTCTTTTTGATCTTTTGACTAAGATATTTGACATCTACCTCTATCATGTTTACCCTAGAGTGATCAGTAGAAGATGTCATAGGTTCAAGGGTGTTAAGGTAACATGTTAGAGAATATTCACTTTGGAACATTGGGACTTCAATGGCTATTATATTAGAGTTCCATTCAATAAGCTTGGGATGTAAAAGGGAAAGATAATCAGAAAGCTCAATTGTGTTCATGGTAAGTTCATCAAAATTGTGGATTAATAAATCAAATCCTAAAGTGATATCATCCATAGGTGCATTCAACTAGCTAGAAGTCTTAATGCTATCAATACTAGACATGTTAACATATGTAGAATCTAACTGATTGGACCCAACACCAAATCCTTTTCCTACCTCAGGTTGGTTTTAATAGGTGTGAACCTCATTTATTTCTTGATCACTAGTAGTAGTGTTTTAGAATGAATCACATGAGAGTTAGTACTACAAGGTGGGACATTAAAGTATTCCCCTATAGTCATTGGAACCCAATCATCATCTTCATCATTTTTGTACTGCCTCTCGTGTTTGTAGTTTGTACCTTGTTTATTTTGATCTAAGAGATACTTGTACTCATGTTATTTTTACTTTTGAGATAACCTAAGGGTCATATGTTATAATTTGATTTTAGTATCATAGATGTTGTACTACTATGTTGTCCAGCTGATCATATTTGCATGTTGATGCCATTTTGAGATGACAATATGTTTTATGATGATCCATGGTTATCTAGTATTTGGAAATATCTTTGATTATGTTTATGTGTTGGATTTAAGGCTATGGTTATTTACTTAATTCTTTCTTAATTATGCTTTATGCAAATGTGAGTGATGTAAATGTATTATTTTAGTATATTTGAATAAATGGCTAAATTAGGTATTTAAAGAATTTATTTGATGCAAGGAGGGAGAGAAGAACTAGGGCCAAAGGCACACCCAACAATCCAAACCAACCTTGCAAAGTTAACACAACGGAAGCAAACACACAAAGAGAACAACAGCATAGAGAGAGAGAATAATATTCTTGTATTGATTCATCAAATGATCAACATGCATGCCCAGCTATAAGGCCTTTTGAGTTATGGCTAGATAAAAAATACATTTTAGATCTAAGATCCAGCTTCAAATTCGCACTTTCGAACACATACGCCACAAAATTTCCAAACCTTCCCATCCTCTTCCCTAACTCTAAGCCTAAACACCCTATTTATACTTTAAAAAATGCTTTAAAGAACATTCTATAACATTAAAAAACATAAAGGCTGACCCTAAAATGGTCTACACACATCCCAAGACAAGATCTTATGATAAACAACATGATTGAAATTAATCCCACAAGTTGGCACACATTAAAAATGTAGTTTAAACTCATCCAAAATGCTGACACTCAACATCAATAGGAACAATCAACACATGAAGGATCACTTGGCACATGAAGTGTCACTCAATACATGCAGAATAGCTTGGCACACACCATGGAACTTGGTACACACTGCAGAGTGAGATGGGATAACACACTAACCCAAGTGTTAACATGATGTGGGATAACTTCAACTCAACTTATACTACAAAATTACTGGCACTCAACAATTTCTATAACTCGACAATCACTGTAACTCATAAACAGCTGGTAGAATGAACATAAATGAGTAGGATAACACATCAACACAATATTATTTTGCATCATTATTGTTTTCCAGGCTATATTATTATATGCAATTGCAATTTATCATGTGTTTTAGTGTGCAAGATTTATATCTTTGACAATGGAACATGGAGTTAGTTATTCAGCTATTCATATTTACCAATGTCATCCTAATATGGTTGATGTATCTTACTTAAATGTTAAATTAAACCTTTTGATGATTTGATAGATCTAGACTCATTTCCATTATGTCATTAGACCAATGAATGCATCTATGCATTTAGAGTTTCACATTATCATAAAGTTGTTAAGGCCTTTTGTGATTTTGGTTTAAGGATTTTTAGACTTTATTTAATTGATTTTAAATTTCTGGTAGCTTTTCCATGGATTAATTATAATTTCTTGGAATAGACTATTTTTGTTTGAGTCAATTCAGGGTTTAACTAATTTGGTTGGTTATTTATCCTAATCAATTATTCACTTGAAAACTAAATAAGTATTGAAAAAAGAAACTGACTCCTCACTTCTAAATTTTGGAAATTAAGAGCTTTTCCCAAAATCCTCTTCTGAAGGATTGTGTTTCTATTTATTGTGAGAGATATGGATGTGGGATCTTTGAGATATCAGTGTCATTGGATCTAGCTAGAGGAGACCTTCTTTGTCATTATTTCTAATAGCTTCTATAGATTATTTATTTTATTGTGTTGTTTCCATTTTTTTCTTTTTGGTTGTCAGGTAGGGCTCTCCCATTTTTTTTGTTTTAGCTCCATTTCTAGTTATATTTCTGGTAGTTGTTTGTTATAAGCCTAAGAACTAGTGTTCCCCTCTATTTTTTTTGTTGGTTCTACCAAGTTGGTCATGTATGCTTTTTTTTTGAGTTTAAGGGATAAGGGTTTGGGATTTCACACTGTTATGCTGATTATTTTTGCATACAATGTCCAAACCTAAATTTTATTGGATTTTTGTAGCTTTTGTACCCTAAGACTAGATGAGTATTATCTTTGAATTTTTCCAATTTTGGGGTTTTAAACTTGATTTGTGTGCACCCTATTTTCTTAAGTTTTCTTGGCATGATGTTGGTCATGGACCTAGATCATCCATTGGGATGCCAGTTAGATTATTTTTGCACTTTTATGTTGCATTGGGATGCATGTCACATTCATCCTCCCAAGCTTGGTTTTAATTGAGTGATATTTTCTACTTGTGTTCTCATTCTATCCTTGTGTTATGATCTTCATGATGGTGGTGTGCCACACACAAGTATGTGCCTATACATTTTTCAGGTGACTTGCGAGGTCCAATCTCCCATTTGTATTTTGGAGGAGTTATGATCATCTAGGGTTAGGTTGGGAATATACATGCCTATGGGCACTCATTATTTGATGAGCATGGGTAGGGTAGGGTAGCATCCATGGAGGGATCTTCTATCTCATAGCCTGGTGACCATTTCCCATAGGGTTGGCAGAGGAAGTTTCAATCAAGTGATAACTAAATAAAATACTAGGCGGTAATAAAATATAAGATAATAAAATGATGTAGTGTGAGAGCCTTCCATTCAGAAGTTGAGTCTGCATGCTCTGAGCTTTGGCTTTCCAATGCAAAGAAATTCTCCATATTGTCAACCCCTACATAGTTACCCATTGAGTGTCTGACCAGGACCTATAGTACTTGCATTGTCTCATGATCTTGGTTTTAGTCATCATTATTGTTAAGCATGAGTATTAGCCATGGACATTTTCTTTATGTGTGTTTGTGGTTGGATCATTATCTCCATCAGCATAGTGGGAGTAAACCTACATGTTTCACATGGTTAGGAGGCATAGCTATCCTTACCATTGTTGAGGACCAATGTATAGAGATGGTCTACTATTCTAGTGCAACCATTGCTTGATGTTTTCACTTGATACTTTAGGTTTTAAAAAATGCTTTCTTGTGATTTATGCTTTCATTGGAATGCTTGGATATCATGTTTAGATGATGTTAGTTAATTTGATACATTCCCTTATTATGATGTTTAGCGTATGATTAGATGATTTTATTTCTTAGTTGGAGTATCTATTTCTTATTGGTTTAGTAAGTTATATTTCCTATTCTTGCGATGTTATTATGTTTTAGTAGAGACATCCTCATAAGAAAAATTTGACTATCTAGTTGGTAGTTTGTGATGTTATGTGTAGGGGATGACTAGGACCTTTGAGGCTTCATGATGCTATTACGGTTGGTAGGAACTGTGCACTTAGTTTTGTTGTTTTAGTTCATTGTGATGTTGCTTTCAGTTCATTTGCTTCATTGTCATCCTTAGATGGTTAGATTCAATTTTTGGCTTTTAGTTGTTTCTATTTTAGTGTCTATTCCTCAATTATGGATCCAATACTCCTTAGTGTGGAGGAATCATCTTTTCTATCTTTTTATTCCTTTTTTTTAGTGTGTTTTTATGGTTCCTTGCCTAAGATTATACTTCCTTGAATTAGATTGTGGAAGGTTCACACAGGGCCTTGCATTTACTCATGTGGCTTCTGGCACTTCCTCATGTGAGATAGTGTTTCCTCATGTGGCTAAAGTGCACTTTCTTGTGCAAAGAGGTACTTCCTCACACAAGACTGTCAATTTTAAATTCTCTCACATTAAAAACATGGGGAATCTCCATTTTTTTTTAGAGAATGCAATTTGCACTTTTGAGTACCCTTTAGGAATGATAGTGTTTCCTTGCCTCGACAAATCAAAGATTTTGTGTTTCGATGTTTTCTTTGGTTTTCATTCTTCAGTATGGTCTTGCTAGTTTGATAGTGGCATTTGGAGATCTTTTGGTGTTTGGATGTTTCATTAGTCTTTCATTGCAATCTTTTGATCATCATATGTTGATTGTCATGTATACCCATACTTATTTTACATAAAAAATATCTTAGCTTATATTTACCCTTATTCCAAGGATCTCTGGTTGGGGCATTACATCTAATATCAGAGCCCATCTTGCAACATTGGGATCTTTATGTTATTCTTCCACTATGTTTTTGTTATGTGTGTATGTTATTATCTTATGCTTATCATTTTGATATATCATTACAATTCATAATTATAAATTTATGCTTATGATGTATGATTCTGATCCTATCTTGTTACTCTGATAGTGATGTCTCCTACACATAGACCTGGTGTTTGGGGTATCAACTGATGAAATAATCATGAAGAAGAGCACCAAAAGTAAGAATGTCAAGTTAATAGGGGTGAACAAGGTAAAAATGATCAGGATTGCATTGGGGCATTGATGTCGGTGCTACAAGAGATTATTGCTTGGTAGTGTGACAATGGTCAGGAAGATGAGTCTCATCATGGACATTCCCATAGATCTAAGAGAAGAGGAACTGGACCACTAATATGAACATTCTTATACATCACCTAGTGGTAGAGTGCACTAATGGAGGGGCCATGGTTAGAATGATAATGATGACTTCACCTAGGTAGAGATGATGTGGGAACTTCAAAGGTCCAAACTACCAATGTTTGATGTCTATGGGATAGGAATTAAGGGTGAAACCTAGTTACTAGATATGGGATGTTGCTTCTCCTTATTACCTTATGAAAGTGACGTAAAGGCCTGTTGTGCTATCACATAGTTGAGAGAACATGGATTTATATAGTGGGATATGGAGAGGAAGAAGCTTCATATCAATGTGGCATATCTCACTTGAGAGATCTTTAAGGAGAGGTTTAGGGAGAAATTCCTTTCTCCATAGTACCATGAGGTCTATACTAATGAGTTTCATGAGCTCAAGCAAGGAAATATGATGATGGACTAGTATGTGTTAGTGAACAGTTTTTCCCATGGATGTTCATATATAAAAATTGAGAAAAGAATGTAAACTAACAAATGAATTCCTACTCGAATAACTTAGGAATTCTCTACTTAAAATTTCTTCAAAAAAAATAGGTGCAACTACCTTTATTGCATTGAAAGTTTTAACTAAATAACTCAACAGAATAACTCTCTAAGAATGTAATCTGCTGGAGATGTTGAAACAACTTATTTTATCTCATCAATATGAAACAAACCTTAATCCAGAAGAACCACTCGACTTTAATTATCAAAATTATCCACATAGTTGAATAATTAAATTATCGAGCAGGCAAATTTCATGAACTAATTTCCCACAGACTTTCCAAATTCAGAGTTCATAGTTTCAAAATCAATAACAAGTGCAGCTAAAAGCTTAAATAGTATCTATAGAAATACCAAAAATAAGTAGACAATAGTACCCACTTACAAAGCTTTCAACCCAAAATCAAACTATAGAGTTTCAAGTATCTGCTGAAGTTCTGAAATGTTACTTCTAAACTGGAAATAAAACTGTAAAAAAAAGTAGTTCTGTCTACCAGTTTGCTGGATAAATTTGAACCCCCTCAAACAATACTAGTTATTACATTTATAGGCATGGGGCTAGACTTAAGCCAAAATTACCTCGCCAGGAGTTAATTGTCTTTTGGAATAACTGATAACTAAAATTGCAAGAAAACCAAATGGTAAAGAAACTACAGCTAAGCAGTTCTTGATTAGTTTGGACTATCGCCACCAGCTGCTCCTCTTGCCAACTTCCACATTTCACAGGTAGCTGAAAAGGTAGAAATAATGGATTGATGTGGAAGACCAATGTAGGTGAGCCGTTGTTTCCAAATTTCCTTCAACTTCTTCAATTCAACAACCTTTTCCTCGTGCATCTCCAAGTGCTTCAGGTTGATAATCAACATAGCTTCAATGTGAGCCACGTTGGAGAAATCCTGCTTGGCTGGTGTCCTCTTGTCCTGCCATTCCTAAAATTTCTTTTGGACTTCTTTGATTATTTCATCTGATTGGGCAACAGAGTCATCTTCTCTTTCCATGAACTGTTTTACAAACCACTTAAGGTAATTATGAATAATCTGATGTATAACCTTAAGTTCTTGCAATGCTTCTTTGATTTCAGATACCCCTTGTGCCAGTGCTTGATTTTTCCATTCAATGCAATCTTTTATGACATACAGATTTTTTTCATCAAGACCTGTTACAGGACATTTAGCTTGAAATTTTTACAACCCAAATTCTTGCACATCTTCTAGCGATATTACCACTTTTTCCCAGTTATTCTTCTCTTTTTCATATCCATCATTACTCACCTCCACCTTTTTAGTAATATTTGATATCTCCTTTGAGGCATGATCTAAATGTCCAATGTGTTTTATAGTATTAAGCAGAACATCTTGTACCCATTCACCTGCTACTTTGGCTACTGCTTTGCACTTGTGTAGATTCTCCAGCGATTGCTAGTTGGTTGCAGAGGATACGTCAACAATGGTTGACATCTCATGGATCGGCTTGGCTTCAGGATGCAAGATAGCATTAATATACTACGCCATGTTCTTTATTGTCTCCTTCATTTCTTGTTTGTCTTGCCCATCTTTCCACACTCTCTCCGCGATCTTCTTATTAGATACCTCAAAGAATCTCATATCAACCTCATAGTTTCCTTTTCCCAAATTGAATTTTGTTATTTGGAAATCTTGAGGCACTATAGAATCGCGAGAACTCCCATCAGGTGGTGTAGCTATCTCTACTACCCATCGACCTGAAATTTTGTCAAAATTGATTCTTGCTTTGGTCCTTGCTTTTTTTACTTTGGGTACTTTACCAAGGCATTTGCTAACCAGGTCGTCAATAGGCATGGATATTGGGACCAAACTTCTCTTCTTCTCCATTGAATTCTCAAGCCATTTAGGAGTAGTTTGATCCTTTGCAGTAGCAGGGGAACATTTAACTAGGGGGAGATTACTTTCCTGATTTCCTGTATCCATTGGAGAATTCTGGGATTCAGGTATATTATCCGCCATAGTTAGGTCTTCTGCTATCTCAAAATCCACCATTATGGTGCTTTTACTTTTGACGGCTAATGCCTTCTTGGTGCTTGAGTGGGTTACTCTCTTTCCTTTTGGAGTTTCTTCTTGAACTTGAAGATGAAGTGTTTTTGGAACGGCTTCAAGTTCAACTTCAAGTGGACCTACAATAGAATCAGTGACACTTTGATTAGTTTGCTTATGAGCAGTCCTTTTATCCTTGCTTTTTGAAGACTTCTCAGAAAAGTTTGGAGTAGCCGCTGCTTTTGATTTTATCCATTTGGTAGTTCTTACTATTACATCCTTGGTATGAGCATATACATCATTTTCCTCCCTTTTTTCCCAATCAATTTCAGGGATAGGCATGCATTCAATCTAATCCATGTAAAATTGATCAAGCACACCTTCAAAATCATCATCATTCAGCCCATAAGTGTCTAATTCCATGTTGAACATGGTGACTTGTTTAATGGTCAAGTGTGACCATAGTCTCTTCCTTACTTCAAATTCATCATGATAGTTTGCCCAAAAATCCTCTAGTTGCGGGGAATGAAAGAGAGAAGCTGCATTTTTGACATTGTTTCTAATATAGCTGGTGTAGTCAAAATCTAACCAAGAGGTGAAAGATTTAAGACACAAGTGGGTTAAAGATTTAGTTGACAATATGGCTTCTTTCAAACTAGGGCATCTATAATGTCCAATTTCAATCGGGAAGAATACTAAAGAGGATTTTTTGGAAATTTGAAAGGACTCAACAAGGGAAGCAAACTGCTGACACATTTCTGACAACACTAGAGAATCTGAGCAATAGCGTGGTAATTTCAAAGGTTCACCAGGAAAACCATCCACTCTAATATAGGTAAATCTGGGAAATTGGATGAAATAACAACCATAAATTTGCACAACCTACATGGCCTCCTCTGACATCCTATCATTTTCTCGACCTTGTAGTTCAAAAACCAGTTTCCATAGAAAAACATCATTGACCTTCTTGAACTCTTTGCATGATATATCTTCTTGAAGATCTCTGTAATACTGGTAGATAGGCATGTCATCTACCCAAGGTATATGTGGAAGATAATCCCAATATTTGGACACGGCTAGGGTGTAATCAAGTAAGAGGACAAGAAAAATGGGCCACAATTGGTAAAATCTATCAAGCCCTTATGTAGGTTTTCTGCCATTAGTTCTGACCAATCGATGAATTTGACACCTTCAACTATCTTCTGTATGAAGAAGTACATCCAAGACTCCCAATGGAAAGCATGTTTATTTCCCTTAATCTTATTTAGCAAGAATATAATATCTGCAATCTCCTTGATGAAGTGTTTGATGGTCAATGGCTTAGGCAACCTAGAACCTCCTTCTGCAGGCTTCAAGAGCCAGGACTAAGCAATCTTGGTGTGATAGTTGTTTTTGTTTGCAGCATACAGGTGTTCAGCTTCTTCGAACGTCCATGACTCATAGGGTTCTTTATGAGGAATCCTAAGGGTGGAATTGATGCTGGTCCTGTTAATTTTGACAACTATTTCCCCTAAGGCTTTCTTAATGCATCTTGAAATAGGGTCATAGTGGTTTACACATTCGAGGATGGGCTCTGGGCATGGGATTGCAGCAAGAAAAGCTGGGGCTTCTAATAAACCACTATCAACTAGCCTCTGGTAAATGGGACTTGACAAAGAAGCTTTGGCTCTTTCAACGACTTCAGACAAACTTCTATTAACCAAAAATGTATCACGAATTTCAGGCAAGGAACTGAGTAAGGGAGGCTTCTCCAACTTGGGCTTTTTTGGCCGAAAAAGTGTCATGATTATTATGACAGCAAATCTATAGGACCAAGTTTTAAAATACTTTCAAAATGAAGCAAAGCACAACCAAAATGCAAAGGGGAAATGGAGATGCACTTACATTTTGACAATGACATAGCCCAAAATTTTCCTTTCTTACCCAGAAGTGCTGATATTTTTCTAGAGAAAATGAGATGAATGGGAAAGGGTAATTGCATGCATTTAAAGAATGACATGGACAGAGGATCGTAGGATGGATTTAGCAAGTAAAAATCATGATTGCTCATTCGTGTGACATTCATCAAAAAAGGTGCCGTGGGTGTTCTTGTTTTAAATACCCTATCAAATTCGCACGCATCTTCCCATAACAAGTAATCATGAAATGACACCATTAATACTCCATTAAGTATATCTCAAACTGAATACGTGCTACTTTAAATTTCTTTGCATATGACTTCAAGTGCTTTGGGAAAATATTATGCTGGGACCCACCTTGGAATGGCTCGAGGCAATCTTTAATCTGCATACAAAAATTGTTAGCGGACAAAATCAACACTGAAATTGAAGTTGAAGTTTTGAGTGATCAGCTTCAACATCAACTTGGACTTCAAGCTTACAAAGCTCGACTCGATAAAACTAGTGCACTTATCACATGGCAAACCAACAAGACTTTGAACCTAAAGTTGAAGTAAATTACAACTTCAAGTTCAACTTCAGAGGGATCACTTGGGACCAAAATTTGATAGGTGATGACTAAGATTACAAGCTCTAATAGTATGAAAGGTATTTCCTTGGGTTGAAGTAGTATTCAAGTTACCCTCATGATTAGGCACTCCTCATGCAACATTTTGTTAGGGGCCTTCGGGACTCTATCATTGGGTATGTCCATGTTCACTAGCCAAGGATGCTTGCACTTTCCATGGAGAAGGCAAGAATTCTTCAGATAAATGTGGGTAGGGGGTGCAATGGAAAATCATGTTCTCAAAACCAAAGTACATGAACTTTAGGGTAGGATGCTCAGTTTACTTAGTCCTAGGAAAGGGTCAAACCTAGTCAACACCCTCTTGGGGTGGTAAATATTGTTGTAATCAACAAGGGTATTGGC